>JBAIZL010000001.1:310348561-310356061 GCA_036971475.1 Prosapia bicincta | reverse complement strand
AAGCAAACAAATCAGTCAAACAATAACAAAGGAATCTGTTTCCGTGTAGTCCGAGTTTTCGGTATTTCGAGGGGTTCTCGGTCCCCTTCAGCTCGAATTATCAAGACTCTAGTGTACTTGCTTTGTAACTTTAAAGTTTAGGGGGAGGGAAACTCACTACCTTAGCGTCGTTTGTGGCCTGATATAGCTTTGGGATCGAGTGTTTACTCCCCAATCCAAGAGCATTTAGGAATCTGTATCTTGTGTATCAACGTTTTTGGAAAAATATTAAGGGAGCAGACCCTTAACGCGAACTACCAGCGACTTAGGCCTATGCTTGTAGTGAAAAGTGTGTGTGTTGATGTGTATTGAAAGAAGACGAGGTGGCAGGAGGATGCTTAGCCTGGCGACTTTAATCCTTCTCCCGAAGATACACAACTTAGAAAGGATAAGAAGAGTCTATCCTAGCATGTGAAATCACTACCTCCATGAAACCTTTCTTCAGTCTATGTATCCGCAGGACAGAACCCCCATGGGTTGCGTACATGATCCCGTTGTACCACTTTTGGCAATTAAGCCCCGAAGCCTTGAATGGCCTAGGGAAAACTAGCCCACCTCTCGTAAGCGAGTAGTGGGACCACTACAGCTTACCTAGCCCTCCAGACACCGGCTGGGACTTACCGCGCTTTCCAACATAGACGGGATGCCGTCGAAAACTCCTGTTAAAATTTCCGTCGTGCTCTTGTAACTTGCACTATTTGGTTTTATTGAGAAAACTGATATTAAAATCCAAAGCCACCAAAGACAAGAGGGTTTCTTTTCCTTACTTTTATCACGATACAAGATAGTGGGTAGACAACCCTACTAGATGGTTGAGTGCAGTCTCCTTAAGGTAAGCGACTACGCCCACACTATGACATAATCTTCCCCTAATTCCAGCATCAGGGGAGTATTATGTCCTTTCTCTAGTTATACCTAACTCAATCAACCCTTCCCAATCCTGTTTCTAGAAAGAAGGGCAGTGGGAGACATGTTATGGCTTCGAAAGAGAGCTACTACCACGTAATGACATATTTTTCCTATAGCGGAATCCTGGTATATGTCCTGTTATTCCCCTACCTTAATCTATCTACCAATCCATGTTCACAATCCTTGCCTATCCTTCATAAACAGTAATAATCACAGTGACTGATTAAAGCTACAGAGAAAAGTTACTATTGCGAGAGACTGTATAAAAGTATTTTGCGAGAAAAATACTCAAAACTTCTAAAATGTCTAAAATTTGTATAAACCCCTAATTTTTGTAAACGGAACATTTACCTTCATCCTATAGAAAAACGATTACAAATAAAAAAAATAAAGAACAAATTAATGTTGAAGCAAGAGATTAGAACTGAAAAATTTTATGAAAAATTAAAATGTTAATGCTGGATAATTTCCTATTGAAATAAGTTTGCGAGAATAATATAAACAGCAAACATACAGAACTCTCTCTCTCTCTCTCTCTCTCTCTCTCTCTCTCTATATATATATATATATATATATATATATATATATATATATATATATATATATATATATATAAGTGAAGTATGTTTATGTTTAATATATGTAAACTATATATATATATATATATAATAAAAAATATTCATATTTATACAGTAGGCCTACTAGCTGACCCGGAGAACTTCGTATCGCCTAAAAGTCAATGAATGGCGTGTTAACATTAGCTAAACTTAGTTTAGTATTTTATTAACATAATAATGGCAGAACCTATAGTAGTCGGTCGAGAAAAGTGTGACATTAAAAGTTCTTGATTTAATGTTATTTATTGAGGTCTAATTAAGGTATAATTTTAGATTGTTGAGTGTTGCCTAGCAACCAAAATTTAGAATAAAATCTCTTAGGTAAGATAAGATAGAAAGAGATTTTATACTATTTTGGCACTTGATAATTAGATGCTGGAAAAAACTGTTATGTAGCCAGAAACCTTCCCCGGAATGTACTCAACAATTTCCCAACGTTTCATGGTGATCGGATCAGTGGTTTAGTAATGCATAAGGCTAATAGGCCTACATACATATTTTTCATACATACATATAAATATACATATACATATATATACTAGCGTTGCCCAGCGCACGTTGCTGCGGCCGAAATCATAATTTTTGCAATAAGAAAAGCAAATCAAACATCTAAATAATTATATTTCATTTACTGTAATGCTAGAGGATAGACAATGCTTTTCGACATTTCATTAGGCGTATAAACATACAAATTTTAGGTGTCCCAACACGCGAGAACCCAACATATTATTATCCGTGGTAAAACCTCCAATGTTCCAAATTTAACCCAAGAATGATCAATGATTGTCCTTGTGCCTTGTTTATGGTTATTGCGAATGCAAGACGCAAAGGAAATTGTAGTCGTTTGAAACCAATGGGTAGATATGATGAAATCATCGGTATTCATGGAATTAAGACCATATCTACTTTGAACTTGCCACCTCTGATTTCTGCCCGGATCAAGTTGGTTGTCAGTTTTTTTGTGGTTATTCTGGTTCCGTTGCATAGTTTTGGTGGATTCAAATTTCGCAAGAATATTATCGGCGATCGTATTTTTAATATCAATAAGTGTGATAGCAATAATTGTGCATAGAATTTATCAATTTTAAACAGTTTAAAGTAATTATTTTTATTTTTACATTATTTTTATAGCTAAAAAAAATTAATTTAAGTAATGCCAGTGTGGATTTACATTTTACCATTATATTTATGGAAGGCTGTACACTGATCCATCCTAAGCCTCTGGCGCGGAGCCCTGTAGATGGATCTAGACTAAACTTCACAGAAACAATCTTGGGAACATGTTTAACAAACCCTCCAATTTTCATCAATTTCTGTTCAGCGGTTAGGGGTCTATGACATACATACAGACATACACACATACAAACATTCATTTATACACACAAATATATATATATATATATATATATATATATATATATATATATATATATATATATATATATATATAAGATTTGTATATTATCATGTTTGCTTCTAATGCTAAATGAAGGTGACGCAGTTAGGCCTTCAGGTCAAGGAAGTGACAGTTTCATAGTAATTATTCCCCTCATTGATAATACAAGCGCGCCCGGCAACATTCTCTAGTTAACGTCAACAAGGCGATTTAAAACCCATCTATGTCTCTGCTTTATCTGTGCACGGCTTGTTTTACTGCCTCAGGTAGTAAAGCACTTTGAAGAGAGGCAGCTGAGACGTTTATAGCACTCGGCGTTTGTAACTAAATGAAACATTAAGGCAAATTGAATAAAGTGAACAATAAGTAAATGAAAATATTTTAGGTGTTATTAAAATATCATTAAAAAAAGTAGAGAAAATATGGCCCGTAAATTTGAAGCGAATATAAACCTTATCTAGGGTTTCTGTTACACTTTGGAAAGTCACTCCAAGAATAAGGGTTTGTGAAAGTGACCATATTTATAATAAAAATATTAGTTTACACTAACTAATAATTGTAGCTAAAAGTTAAGTTGTCTCTACAGAAAGATATAGTTTGTGAGGTAATTTTAGAGCTGAGAGTAAGAGAAAGATTTTAGAACTGAGAGTAAGAGAAAGATTTTAGAACTGAGAGTAAGAGAAATATTTTAGAGTTGAGAGTAAGAGAAAGATTTTAGAGCTGAGAGTAAGAGAAAGATTTTAGAACTGACAGTAAGAGAAAGATTTTAGAGCTGAGAGTAAGAGAAAGATTTTAGAGCTGAGAGTAAGAGAAAGATTTTAGAGCTGAGAGTAAGAGACAGATTTTAGAGCTGAGAGTAAGAGAAAGACTTTAGAGCGTAGAGTAAGAGAAAGATTTTAGAGAATGGTTCATGAAGAACGGAAATACTAGTTCAGTAGATGAATCTAAATCGAAAAGTGTAAAAAACGCCAAACACACTTCCGGACATGTATCTTCAGCAAGTTACGGTTAGTGGTATTTTTTGCCATGGTCGTTGCAAATGTCAGCGTTTGGAAGGAAATCAACTGAATCAAAATGACGCAAAATCTTGGTGTCTGTTATGGTCGTGTTCGTTTTTTTCAGTGTTCGTTTAGTAAAAAGAGCTTCAATGTGATCACTGATCGACAAACACAGGCTCAAGATCTTCGAAATACCAGCTTAGTAATTCTCTTGCACATTTAATAAATTCTGGGGCCCCCAATGGCCTCAAAAAATCCCAGTTGATTATGGAGCTGAGTGTGTTTATCTTCACGTCTCTGAGTCAAGTTCTACACAAGTATCTACGATTCTACATTCACCGGGACATATGAAACTTCAACTATAAATAAGTACATAAATTATATACAACGAAAATAAATTGAATTTTGTGTATCTTACATATATATTTTTTAAAGTTGCTTGATGTAATCATCTTAAAATCACTGATTAAACTATAATTAAAAGATACTTAACTAAGGTAATACCTAATAAGCTTAATTGCTGACGCCTACTTTGTACCTAACGCAACGCCGCCAGTAAAGGTTTTGCTTAGTAAAAGGAACGATTGTTTCGAAAGGCGTCAGCAAGTAAGCCCATTACGTATTCACTTAATTAAGTATTTTAAAAAAAATTATAGTATATTTTTTACTCCAGGAAAATAATTTGTACCTTGGGTCCCTGGTATAGTGCAACCCCTAGAGCTGAGCACCCCCTAGAGGTAAACTCAGGTTTGATTATTTCAGAGTTTTACCCACTCAAACATGGCAAGCAAAAGTCATTTCCTTATACGATGACATTGGGCGGCTGCCACGTTCGACACCCCTGTGTTTTTTCGTCTGAGAGTATTTTTCAAAACTAAGGTGTACCAGTATCAAATATAAGACGCGCACAAAACTCACAAATTAATCATTTATTAACTCAGACGCATTTCAAAGACAAAGTCATCGTTATCAGTGAGTGTTGCTATTACAAACTCTAACTTACAACTAAAGAGTTTGTAATAGCAACATTCACTGATGATGAGTTTGACATTGAAACGCGTCGAGTTAATAAATGATTAATTTGTAAGTTTTGTGTACGTCCTTTATTTGTAATAACATAACCTTACAAGCTAAGCTTAAAGAATAGTTGTAGAAGTATCGTTCTCAAACGTTAGAAGTCCTCAAGGAGTTGAAGAATCCCCGCCCCACATGACTGTTAGAATAATGAACAACTTTAGAAGTCATCAAGAAGTTGAAGCATCCCGCCCCACATGATTGTTAGAGTAATGAACAACTTTAGAAGTCCTCAAGAAGTTGAAGCATCCCGCCCCACATGATTGTTAGAGTAATGAACAACTTTAGAAATCCTCAAGAAGTTGAAGCATCCCACCCCACATGATTGTTAGAGTAATGAACAACTTTAGAAGTCCTCAAGAAGTTGAAGCATCCCACCCCACATGATTGTTAGAGTAATGAACAACTTTAGAAGTCCTCAAGAAGTTGAAGCATCCCTCCCCACATGATTGTTAGAGTAATGAACAACTTTAGAAGTCCTCAAGAAGTTGAAGCATCCCGCCCCACATGATTGTTAGAGTAATGAACAACTTTAGAAATCCTCAAGAAGTTGAAGCATCCCGCCCCACATGATTGTTAGAGTAATGAACAACTTTAGAAGCCCTCAAGAAGTTGAAGCATCTCGCCCCACATGATTGTTAGAGTAATGAACAACTTTAGAAGTCCTCAAGAAGTTGAAGCATCTCGCCCCACATGATTGTTAGAGTAATGAACAACTTTAGAAGTCCTCAAGAAGTTGAAGCATCCCGCCCCACATGATTGTTAGAGTAATGAACAACTTTAGAAGTCCTAAGAAGTAGAAGTATCCCACCCCCACATGATTGTTAGAGTAATGAACAATTTTAGAAGTCCTCAAGAAGTAGAAGTATCCCACCCCACATGATTGTTAGAGTAATGAACAACTTTACAAGTCCTAAGAAGTAGAAGCCTCCCACCCCACATGATTGTTAGAGTAATGAACAACTTTAGAAGTCCTCAAGAAGTTGAAGCATCCCGCCCCACGTGATTGTTAGAGTAATGAACAACTTTAGAAGTCCTAAGAAGTAGAAGTATCCCACCCCACATGATTGTTAGAGTAATGAACAATTTTAGAAGTCCTCAAGAAGTAGAAGTATCCCACCCCACATGATTGTTAGAGTAATGAACAACTTTACAAGTCCTAAGAAGTAGAAGTATCCCACCCCACATGATTGTTAGAGTAATGAACAACTTTAGAAGTCCTAAGAAGTAGAAGTATCCCACCCCACATGATTGTTAGAGTAATGAACAATTTTAGAAGTCTTCAAGAAGTAGAAGTATCCCACCCCACATGATTGTTAGAGTAATGAACAACTTTAGAAGTCCTCAAGAAGTTGAAGCATCCCACCCCACATGATTGTTAGAGTAATGAACAACTTTAGAGAGCAACTCAACCAATGTATCAACAACCAAGACCGCCACTTGCAAACTATACTGTTTAAAACACTTTAATGTTACATATTCCTAAAATTAAACGTGTTGTCAGTTAATAAAAGAAACAATTTTCTGTATTATCTGGATTCGTTTCTATTAGCTTCTTTACTATTGGAGTTCTTCTTGCCCCGCTCTGTATAAGAGCGGAGAGAACACAACCTTGGCAATCGCCCGTCAAACCTTAATTTCTTCAGCTTGCTCATTGTCGACCTTGACTTTGCCGATTGGTTCCAGTGCGTTTAGGTTATTATTGCCATCTCTACTGTCAATGTTTTTGCTCTTCAGAATTGCACATGGCTTGTCCTGTCGCAATTTATCAATGTGTTTAATACCTACACAGAGATCTTGTTTTATGTCTAGACGAATTTGTGTTGACACACTAACACCAGGAAAAGCTTCTAAATTCTAATTGTGTGACGTTTATATCATCCTACAGTTTTCAAAAAAAAATCCTACAAAAACACTTTCAATGCGTGACTTATTACTGTTCCACCCATATGTTCAGAATTCTTGTTTTCATTTAACAATAACAAGAACAATTAGTTTATTTTTCTGTACACGCTTCAATGATAGTCATCATCATCAATGGGATATTCTAAACCAGGGGTTATCAATCTGGGAGGGGCGACCCTCGGGGGTGTGTGGATAATTGTCCTTATACTGCATACAGGCGAGAGGTGACGCCCTCAATCGTGCGTACTGAACTACGTCATTGTTTTTGTAGAATGTTTAGTCTTGTAGACCCTTATTACCGAGTTATGGTCTCTGCGTTCAAGGATAACATCTCTGGTAAATGTCTTTATGTGTTATATAGGGCTTTTCACTAATATATATAAATATAATAGTTACTATCTGGAGTACATCCTTTCATTCTGCAGTCCATAAATTCGCAGTTCCGACGTTTCAGTTGACTCGCTCTTCTACTGTTGTTGGGTTCACCTCGTCAATACTGGATGAGATTCTAGCGAAACGTCGGAACTGCGAATTTATGGACTGCAGAATGAACGGATGTAGT
>JBAIZL010000001.1:310246061-310343561 GCA_036971475.1 Prosapia bicincta | reverse complement strand
GCCTTCATGACTAGCCTCCGCACTACGGGAGAGCGTCCCCCAGTTTGGGAACCTAAGGTCTAAAAGGGCAGACAAGTATTTTCAGTGTTCAGTTGAAGTGTTCAGTTTGTACTGCATTGAGGATATGATTGACGAATGAGGTTTAAAAATTCAGTTACGAGTCGCTCGAAGTTTAAACACTGTTTTTCATAAATAGACACAAACATGATTTATGACACTTGAAAAATGAGCAACAAATTATAGAAATAATTGAAAGATTCTTGAACGGCCATTAGAGGCCAATGAGGATTAGGGTATTTTTAACAACACCCTCGGGGTGATTCTAAAACGTTTACTGCCTTAATGATAATTTAGTTTTCTTTGTTTGTTTGTTATTTAAAATATTTAAATTTTCCAGATAATTAAAGTGAGCATGCGTTAAATTTTATATAAATTCAACTACCAAGATTCACCAATAAATAATAAAGTTTTTAGTTTTATTTGTTGCTAAAATATTTAAAGCATTAGTTAATTAGCAAATTAAAATGTTAATATTTAAATGCAACAAAAATAAAAGCTTCAATGATGTCCCTTAAAAATACACAATTGTTGAGTTTGCAAAGTAAAACTAAGTATTTATTGAAGTAACTTGACTGATTTGGGGGAGTATTACAATCGAGTTCATGCCCCCCCTATTGATGATGTACTACCCCCCTCCCCCCAAACTTAACATCAGACAGACGAGAGGGACAGAATTCCTAAAGGAGAAAATTTTGGATCCTTAAGGTTACAATGAAGCTAAAGATACGAATCTTATTGTTTTAAAATGAGTAATACTATTTAGGAAATACGATAATTTATCTAATTATAAAAACTATATTTTTATTAATTTTATTAAAATAATAGTGGTTTACCGAATTTAAAGTTCTAAATTTCCTAATATAGGGGAAGTCCGGGAAAAGTGATTTTTTGCGATAATTTCAAATCCAGTGTCACTAACGCTCTAAGCTTCTAATATTGTCTTGAATAGACCCATGAAGGTTGTTCAGACTATTGCGGATTGGGATCATATTTCTTTAACCTGTGTCACGATAGTTAAAGTTGACGAGCGATATAATTTCTTTTGATTCTACTTAATAGTAAAAATTTAAAGAGTGTAAGGTATATTTTTAAAAATTTGTTGCGTAATGTGTACACTAAAATTAAGAGTTATTTTGTAAAATTAAACGTTATGGAGATATTTTGTGCTTGTGTGCATTTTATAACATTTTTCCTTTTACAGGTTAATGAGTACAAAATTCACTTCGCATGGGTTAAACTATTCACTTTGCCCAGGGTATCTGTGCAAAGCGAATAATTGACATTTATATATAAATGATTTATATAAATCCTTGCTTTTTTAGTTGAGTAAATAACTATTTTATTATCAATAGTTTATGTATGTTGGATGATATTTAACACTATAATAAAAGGTTTTTTTGACTCCATTAAAGGTTTGTCAGCGGTTTAAAAAAAAGTTATCCACTTTGCCCGGGTCTCCTGTACTTATCTTCACTTCTGTGATGAATGTTTGTACACATTTGAGTACATTTTTCAGCCTTTCCTAACATTACAATATTATTCATTGTTGACGCTTTTCGGATTAATTCAATTATCAAAACTTTAATACTACTCCTATTTAGACTAGCCTATTATTAAAGTTTTGAGAATGGAGTTAGTATTCCGAAACGCGTCAAGAAAGAATAATATTATGTTAGGAGACGCGGAAAAATGTACTCAAATGTAGACTCATATTAAAATTATGAATAGGTTTATGATAAACTTAAAGATAGTAATGAAGTAAGAGCAATCGAAAAGGTTTTATGAATGTAGGCCTATAATAAAAACCACGACATTTTTAGGCCTACTCTTAATTACATCAACTATCTATAGGTAGGGTGTTTCGTACTATTTGCAGGTTATCTTTTGAAAAGCCTTGAATAAAGTATTTGTTTTGTAGTTTTTAATGAGTATTAAATTGATTTTCAACATAGGAAAGTTAAAATAACTTCAAAACTCTGGAAAACGTAAATGTTTTAAGAATAGAATTTTAATCTGTTTATGTAAAGAAAAATGGTTCTACTCCATGCATTTTCGTAGTATAGAATCAGTTTTCAAAAAATAGTCTTAATTATTTTACCCCCTTTATAAAAAAAATTTAGCCTACAAAGAGTAAACAATTAATATAAATAAATAAAACCTCTATACCACAATAACTTTTTCACTTATTTAACACCTACATTTCAATTGTACAGCAATTATCCTCAGAGGTAATTTACTAAACAAACTCACAAATATTTTTTTCATTTATTTAACACCTACTTTTCGGTTGCACAGCAATCATCCTCAGAGGAAATTTACAAAACCAACTCACAAATAACTTTTTCATTTATTTGACTCATACACTTCGATTGCACAGCAATCATCCTCAGAGGTAATTTACAAAACAAACTCACAAATAACTTTTTCATTTATTTAACACCTACATTTCGATTGCACAGCAATCATCCTCAGAGGTAATTTACAAAACAAACTCTGTGTAAACAAACCTAACCTAACCTTAAATAAATGAAAACGTTATTTGTAATATAGAGATTTTATTTATTTAAATTAAACATTACGCCACAGTTGATTTATGTAGTTAGTAGGCTAAAAAATAAACTTGTACCCTATAACAATGATTTATAAAAAATCTAATTATTGACTTCAAAATTAAAAAAAATTAAGAATGCATATTTCAAAGAATTATGATTTTATAAAAATTTATTAAATTAACAAAATTAAATGAACAAACTAGATTATATTATGTAGTTGGTATAAACAATGATTTAGTCTAAAGGTTGAGGCTTTAATAAATTTAGGCCTACCTTTGTTCGACCTGCCGCACAGTCTCGCGGATGCTAGCCACTAGTTCTATCCAACTACTTGTCTATAGTATAAATACTTTTTCTCAATGTCAGATACAAAACACGTCAGTTTTCGCTTCGTTCTTGGTAACTATTACTGTCTTTTAATGAAACAATTCGATAAGCAATAGTGGCTACAAATAAATTTCATCAACATTCTTGAATTTTCTATTTATATGCAAGCAATAAAAACTGGAAATAAAACTTATTTGAATAAAAAAAGTATAAATTCAGTAAATGCACGAATAACAGATTATCTGTTTTAAAATCGAGTGTGTTTCAATCTGTGTTTTAAAACCATTGTCAGATTTTTTAAAAGTGCTACATTTTATACAATCAAGTAAATTTACCTAATCTGCCGGTTTTTACTTCCCCCTCTCAAAAATAAGTTTTGACGAATTTAAGTAAAGAATGGTTTTTCAAAACCGCGCCTTAATTTCCAGAGAAGTACCAAATTGAAGGGAACTACTGTGCAAATTATAATTATTTTTCGAAAACTTACAATTTTCCAATTCTTCGACATATGAAACTAACTTGAACAACTTGAATGTATATAAAATTACAATAAGTTTTAAATAACTTTACTGAGAAACAGGATCGAGTTTTCAACTTGGCACACTGCGCGTGTACATGAAGCGCCAAATTAAAAAAATTAACTCTATGTCTTAAGTAAAAGAAAATATATTTGTTGTAAGTTTGAAATGGCAGTTTGAACTTTGGTCAAATTTTAAAGTGTTTTTCCAATTATTTAAAAAACGCCTAATATTTAAGACGTGTTGTAAGAGTTAAGGAAGGTTTAAAGACGAAACGGTTCCTGCATGATTAGCGACACTATGGGAAGTTTATTCCAACAAATACACTGTGTCAGCAAGCGACACTGTAAAAGGAAGAGGGCCCTGGCGGCTTCAGAATTACAGTCTAGAGGAGACGGAACTACCGGAGGAGAGGTGGGGTGTCTAGCACCCTCCCCCAGAAATTGTTTAAAACTTAAATGGTGTGTTTGAGGGTATTTTTACTTTCAGGGCAAATAGATAGATAAGCTAAACCAAAGAGCGATTATTCAAAGAAGTGTTGGTTCAAAAGATCGATTATTTGTTATTTTATTGTTGCTTGGTGCATTCTAAATTTTGCTAAAATATTATGAGCATTTTTTTAAATCTCATATATATATATATATATATATATATATATATATATATATATATATATATACATATATATATATATATATATATATATATATATATATATATATATATATATAAAGAACTAAGTTAAAATACAAATACAAGAATTATAATTGAATTGTAAATTCAAATATAATTCTTGTATTTGTATTTTGACTTGCTTCTTTATTAATACACAATATATATATATATATATATATATATATATATATATATATATATATATATATATATATATATATATAATAAGAGAAGATACAAATACAAGAATAAACTATTGAATTACACAATTCAAAGTTTTTCGTTGGCAAACAGTACCAACATCATCAGGAATACTAATAATGATTATTCCTGATGATGTTGGTACTGTTTGCCAACGAAAAGCTGTGAATTGTATAATTCAATAAATTATTCTTGTATTGTATTTCTCTTGGTTTTTCCTTAATTCACAAGAATACATATTTTATCGTATATGTATTTAAAAGTATTGACAATTAAAATGGGTTTTAACAAATAAATATTTTAAAAAAACCATTAGGCAAGGGTCTACCCGCTGTAGTCGCCGCTGAAGAGAGCGCTACCCTTTAAAGTCACTAGGGCCTTCATTATTCCAAATGCAGCCCTGATGAAACAAATTTAAACATTTAATGTGGTGTATAAGAGATAAAGTTAATAAATGCCAGCAAAATTATTTAGACCTAATATAAAATATGATAATTATTCCTTTTATAGCATTAAGATTGGTTCAGGAGAGACAGGGAAACAGGTTAGAGCTGGCTCACTTGGAGTGTACAAAATCCGAGGAAGGCAATGAGGCCAGCACGTCGCTTCTACCGCACACTGTTATCCTAAGTACTCTTGTTTATAGGCTGATTTGATTTTGTGCGGAATATTTTGCCACTATCGAGGGTCGGCCCTTAGGTATGGCAATCCGAGAGTGACAAAGGTCCGATTGCATTATCTGGACTATTCTCAAGGGGTCATGGAAAGGGTTTATCCCTGGCTAGGACCAGGTCCCGAGTCTGAGGGCCCTGCTTTCAGGTATGGCCATCCGAGAGTGACAAAGGTCCGATTGCATTATCTGGACTATTCTCAAGGGATCATGAAAAGGGTTTATCCCCGGCTAGGACCAAGTCCCGAGTCTGAGAGCCCTGCTTTTAGGTATGGCCATCCGAGAGTGACAAAGGTCCGATTGCACTACCTGGACTATTCTCAAGGGTCATGGAAAGGGTTTATCCCCGGCTAGGACCAAGTCCCGAGTCTGAGAGCCCTGCTTTTAGGTATGGCCATCCGAGAGTGACAAAGGTCCGATTGCACTACCTGGACTATTCTCAAGGTTCATGGAAAGGGTTTATCCCCGGCTAGGACCAAGTCCCGAGTCTGAGAGCCCTGCTTTTAGGTATGGCGATCCGAGAGTGATAAAGGTCCGATTGCACTACCTGGACTATTCTCAAGGGGTTATGGAAAGGGTTTATGCCCGGCTAGGACCAAGTCCCGAGTCTGAGAGCCCTGCTTTTAGGTAAGGCCATCCGAGAGTGACAAAGGTCCGATTGCACTACCTGAACTATTCTCAAGGGTCATGGAAAGGGTTTATGCCCGGCTAGGACCAAGTCCCGAGTCTGAGAGCCCTGCTTTTAGGTAAGGCCATCCGAGAGTGACAAAGGTCCGATTGCACTACCTGAACTATTCTCAAGGGTCATGGAAAGGGTTTATGCCCGGCTAGGACCAAGTCCCGAGCCTGAGAGCCCTGCTTTTAGGTAAGGCCATCCGAGAGTGACAAAGGTCCGATTGCACTACCTGAACTATTCTCAAGGGTCATGGAAAGGGTTTATGCCCGGCTAGGACCAAGTCCCGAGCCTGAGAGCCCTGCTTTTAGGTAAGGCCATCCGAGAGTGACAAAGGTCCGATTGCACTACCTGAACTATTCTCAAGGGTCATGGAAAGGGTTTATGCCCGGCTAGGACCAAGTCCCGAGTCTGAGAGCCCTGCTTTTAGGTAAGGCCATCCGAGAGTGACAAAGGTCCGATTGCACTACCTGAACTATTCTCAAGGGTCATGGAAAGGGTTTATGCCCGGCTAGGACCAAGTCCCGAGTCTGAGAGCCCTGCTTTTAGGTAAGGCCATCCGAGAGTGACAAAGGTCCGATTGCACTACCTGAACTATTCTCAAGGGTCATGGAAAGGGTTTATGCCCGGCTAGGACCAAGTCCCGAGTCTGAGAGCCCTGCTTTTAGGTATGGCGATCCGAGAGTGACAAAGGTCCGATTGCACTACCTGGACTATTCTCAAGGGGTTATGGAAAGGGTTTATCCCCGGCTAGGACCAAGTCCCGAGTCTGAGGGCCCTGCTTTCAGGTATGGCCATCCGAGAGTGACAAAGGTCCGATTGCATTATCTGGACTATTCTCAAGGGGTCATGGAAAGGGTTTATCCCCGGCTAGGACCAGGTCCCGAGTCTGAGGGCCCTGCTTTTAGGTATGGCCATCCGAGAGTGATAAAAGTCCGATTGCACTACCTGGACTATTCTCAAGGGGTTATGGAAAGGGTTTATCCCCGGCTAGGACCAAGTCCCGAGTCTGAGGGCCCTGCTTTCAGGTATGGCCATCCGAGAGTGACAAAGGTCCGATTGCATTATCTGGACTATTCTCAAGGGGTCATGGAAAGGGTTTATCCCCGGCTAGGACCAGGTCCCGAGTCTGAGGGCCCTGCTTTTAGGTATGGCCATCCGAGAGTGATAAAAGTCCGATTGCACTACCTGGACTATTCTCAAGGGGTCATGGAAAGGGTTTATGCACGGCTAGGACCAAGTCCCGAGTCTGAGGGCCCTGCTTTCAGGTATGGCCATCCGAGAGTGACAAAGGTCCGATTGCACTACCTGGACTATTCTCAAGGGGTTATGGAAAGGGTTTATCCCCGGCTAGGACCAAGTCCCGAGTCTGAGGGCCCTGCTTTCAGGTATGGCCATCCGAGAGTGACAAAGGTCCGATTGCATTATCTGGACTATTCTCAAGGGGTCATGGAAAGGGTTTATCCCCGGCTAGGACCAGGTCCCGAGTCTGAGGGCCCTGCTTTTAGGTATGGCCATCCGAGAGTGATAAAAGTCCGATTGCACTACCTGGACTATTCTCAAGGGGTCATGGAAAGGGTTTATGCACGGCTAGGACCAAGTCCCGGGTCTGAGGGCCCTGCTTTTAGGTAAGGCCATCCGAGAGTGACAAAGGTCCGATTGCACTACCTGGACCGAACTAATCAGACGGGGCATTGAGATACGGAAACCTGGCCGTTTGGAAGGTTCTACTGACCCCGAGTAGTTCTGGAAAAGTGGTTGAAATCGTACTGTCTGGTTGGAGACCAGCCCGGATCACCAGTCTATGCTTTACAGTGAGGTCGAAAGACTTTTGCAGACTAGTAGCATGTGTTGTGCACCCCCCCCCCGTGCCTTGACGCTATTCACGGTTTTGAAGTTGGATTAGTGAGGTCGTGTATTCAATATGCTTGATAATAAATACTTTCTAGTATGCGCATATATCTACTGGTTTCTTTAAGGATTGGAGATAAAGAGTCGAAAGATTATTAAAAGAAGGACGCCAAACTCTTTTTTTTTTCACCATCTCACTTTCCTCACATAAAATCTTACACAAAACACAATATACTGCCGAGCGTCCAACCCACGATCTTTAGGTTGGTTCCCATAAAACATCTAGTAGCAGTAAAACAAATTTTCTTTTGGCTGAAATATTAATTTTTTTAAAAATAAAGAATTACCTTTACCTATTCTATAACAATGTTCCTAAGCGTTAAAAACAATATTCAGGCTAATCATATGGGGCTACTGTTTCAGTCAAGGCTTTTTTAAACTTCGATTTAAACTATTGTATCTTATAACTAAAGGAGATTTCTAAAACATTTCCAAGACGTCTTCAACCCAGTGCAGTCCCAAACGTTTTGTGAGGAAAGGTTATAGCATAAGTTATAAGCTCAGCAAATTGTTTATTGCTTTAATAAAAAGGTTAAAGTTTCTCTGAGGTCACGAAATCCACGAGTTTAACAGAACACAGGATGTGGTCCATGAATACGGGCAGGCGGTCCTAAAGGATAGGAAAGTAAGAGTCCTTGTTCAATATCACTCTTACACACTTCAAAATAAACACAAAAGTAAGTCACTGATATGGATCAACTAGTACGATAGCCTAGTGCTCATCTCAGTGACGTTTTTCGTTATATCATAAGTTAGGCTTTGATACTATGCAGAAATTTAGCAAGAATCTCTTCTGAGGAAGTTATCTTTTAGCATTCTGGGATGGAATTGGTCTTCCAATGGGAGGTTTGGCAGCGAATTCTTACCGAAAGGCAACATTTTAAAAATTAAATCCATTTTACAAAACTCGAAAGCTAAAAATAAAAACAAGTTCTAAAGGTATAACTGAATTAAATTTCTTCTGAATTTAAATTAAATTCAAACTTTAGGAGTATCCAATGAAAATAAATTTTAAAAATATGTCCGGGTCGAAATTATTTAGAAAACAAGTAAGACACATTTTTTAAAAAGTAACCTACTTAAATTAACAGAGAAAAAATTTATATTAGTTTCTTTTTCTTTTTATAATTACAATTATTTGTTAGATTATTGTAAGACAACAATATTATGTGGTATTATTGTGTGGTAACCATGGTAACAATTTAAAGTTGTACAATGGAGGTTTCGACGAAAACCTGATGGGGACAAAAAAAAATAATTTACATCTTTGAGAAGTACATTTCTATCTATGGAAAATTTGGTCCAGTGTCAAAGCACTCCGAACATGATGATACTCAGTTCGAATCCGACCTAGACTCCAAAAATTTTTATAATTTAATTATTGAATAAATATTTTAAAACACCGTACTAATATCAATAGCCATCCACTATAGGTAAAAAAATGTACTTAAACTTGATTGGATGAACAAAATGTATTTTATTAACGATTGAAAATTTGTACTATATATATATATATATATATATATATATATATATATATATATATATATATATATATAAAGAACTAAGTCAAAATACAAATACAAGAATTATAATTAAATTTACAATTCAAAGCTTTTCGTTGGCTAACTACCATCAATAACGAAATAATGAGTTTACAATAGTTCTATGAACGTTCGTTGAGATCTTCATCCTTGGTTTTAGGTAGCCTACTCTTCACGTATATAAGTCAAAGCCAGTCCTTTCATACCTTCGTAGGTTTTATTTCTCAAAAAAGTTGTCAAACGAGTTATTTATTGTAATAAGCTAGGTTATTCTATACTAGTTTTATAGAAAACCTATCTCGAGGTTGCAATATTTGTATTTCCTGATGAGAATGATATTTGTAGCTGAAAATATTTTTCAGGAGACGCGTTTCGCTCTAGATCAGTGCATTGTTCAATGCTTGTCCGTGACTCACAACATTGAACAATGCACTGACCTAGTGTGCAACGCGTCTGCTGAATAAATCAGTAAGTAGTGTTTTTTTTTTTTTTTTTGGCAAGTGATACCAAAAGTGTAATTTAATAGAAAACCCTCAAGATGTACAACACAAACTCTGTCAATTTAAAATATTCTTTTAGCTTATAAAAATCATTAAAAATGCATTATCACCCTTAAACACCATCTCGCAGTGTTCCTCATACGACGTGCAGGAATGGTTCGTTACCTATATTTATTTAAAAACCTGGTAACTCGACAAATATTTAAAGCAAACTGGCAGGGGCGTAGCCAGGAAGATGGTTTGGAGAGGGCACAACCAGCAGGGTCAGGGGGGCAAAGCCCCTCTGAGGAAATTTAGAATATTTTTAATCCTAGAAATAAAATTTTATGCTTTTTGTCGCACAATTGTTGATTCATCGGGAAGACAATTTGCTAAAAACCTAGCGCTGTTTTATAGGTTAATATTTTTGACTTAAACTATTTGGTTTGGGGGGGGGCACGTGACCCCCTTGGCTACGCCACTGCAAACTGGGCCACATCAAGTTGGTATCCCACATCGTCTGTTCATTGTCACGGGAACGGCTTATGATTATTTTGGAAAAAGATGTGACATATCTCTCTCTCTCTTTCTCTCTCTCTCTCTCTCTCTCTCTCTCTCTCTCTATATATATATATATATATATATATATATATATATATATAACGGAATGTTTGTATGTATGAGCCTTATGCATTACTAAACAACTACTCCGATCGCCACGAAACTTTGGGAAATTGTTGAGTATATTCCTGGGAAGGTTTGTACGTAACAATTTTTTCCAACATGTAATTTTTAAGTGCCAAAATAGCATAAAATATGACTCTTTATCCTATCTTAATACATTTCATTGCATTCAATCCAAATTTTGGTTGCTAGGTAACACTCAACAATTAAAATTATTTTACAAACCATTTCAAACAATATACACAAATTATTGTATATCCGAATCCATTTCAATAAATAACATTCAATCAAGAACTTTTAATGTTGCACTTTTCTCGATCGACTACTATAAGTTCAGCTATTATTATGTTAATAAAATACTAAATTAAGTTTAGCTAATGTTAACACGCCATTCATTGACTTTTAGGCGACACGAAGTTAGCTAGTGTTTTGTAGTCAACGATTACGAACGTTTAGGTCAGTTAGTATTTTACATTTTGTCTAATAGTTAGATGGATCAATATCTTATATTATTTGACCCATCTTCCTCTTGAGTTAGCAGCTTACACGTGAACTTTTTTGTTATAATCTACTCACCTATTTGTAGCATTAACTTTTTATTCAATGAGGACGGATGTTTCGTAGTGCAGCCCATTGTCAACACAGACCGCAACTAGATGTACATAATATTTTATACAGGCTTTTACTATGTAGTAATATATTTAATGATTGTTGCATTAAAAGGTTTAATTGAACGTGTCTGGACGGAAGCGGAAGTAGAGTGTAAGCGGGGGTACTTATTTCATCGATGTTTGTGTGACTGCACTTGACCTTAAGCATTGAAAGGAATGGACAATCGTATGTAAACTCATATAAGGATATTAGTTGGCAAGAAAGTGTAGCGAAAACTAAATGTATGCATGTTTACGTATCGCAACAGAGTTTACCGACTCAAGGTCGAAACGATAAATCGACCAGTGCGGATGTAAAGTAGGCCTTCTGAGACAAGTATCGGAGAGGGAATTCTACGGAAAAACATCGATGTTCCCATTTGGATAGATCTGATGCATTTAACATTTGTCCAAGAACTTTCAACATATTTTCCTTGTAATTCTAAACATAGATATTAGCATCGGCTCAACATAGTAGCTACCACGATCCATTGTAAACTTAATGGAACATTTATATAAGCTACATAGGGGGTGTCATTATATATATATATATATATATAGGACATGTCCATACACACACAGAGGGAAATGTTAAGAGCACAATGGGGGGGGCATTAAAATACAAACATTGGACTCATTATGTACACAATGGGGGTAGTTGTATAAGCAGTAAAGACCACTATATTAACAGTGAGGCCTATTAAATACACTGTGGAGGCCATTATATACACAATGGGGGTAGTTGTATAAGCAATAAAGACCACTATATTAACAGTGAGGCCTATTAAATACACTGTGGAGGCCATTATATACACAATGGGGGTAGTTGTATAAGCAGTAAAGGCCACTATATTAACAGTGAGGCCTATTAAATACACTGTGGAGGCCATTATATACACATTGTTAGGCATTATTCATAGTGGGAGCCCTTGTTTACACAGTGAGGAACATTATATGAACATTGTTACCCATTTTACAAAAGGTGGGCAGCTGTTATATACATAGGGGGATTTATACACACAGTGAGGGTGTTATATACACATTAGTGGTATTGTATACACAATGGGGATAGTTGTATAAGCAGTAAAGACCACTATATTAACAGTGAGGCCTATTAAATACACTGTGGAGGCCATTATATACACAATGGGGGTAGTTGTATAAGCAATAAAGACCACTATATTAACAGTGAGGCCTATTAAATACACTGTGGAGGCCATTATATACACAATGGGGGTAGTTGTATAAGCAGTAAAGGCCACTATATTAACAGTGAGGCCTATTAAATACACTGTGGAGGCCATTATATACACATTGTTAGGCATTATTCATAGTGGGAGCCCTTGTTTACACAGTGAGGAACATTATATGAACATTGTTACCCATTTTACAAAAGGTGGGCAGCTGTTATATACATAGGGGGATTTATACACACAGTGAGGGTGTTATATACACATTAGTGGTATTGTATATACAATGGGGATAGTTGTATAAGCAGTAAAGACCACTATATTAACAGTGAGGCCTATTAAATACACTGTGGAGGCCATTATATACACATTGTTAGGCATTATTCATAGTGGGAGCCCTTGTTTACACAGTGAAGAACATTATATGAACATTGTTACCCATTTTACAAAAGGTGGGCAGCTGTTATATATATATAGGGGGATTTATACACACAGTGAGGGTGTTATATACACATTAGTGGTATTGTATACACAATGGGGGTAGTTGTATAAGCAGTAAAGACCACTATATTAACAGTGAGGCCTATTAAATACACTGTGGAGGCCATTATATACACATTGTTAGGCATTATTCATAGTGGGAGCCCTTGTTTACACAGTGAGGAACATTATATGAACATTGTTACCCATTTTACAAAAGGTGGGCAGCTGTTATATACATAGGGGGATTTATACACACAGTGAGGGTGTTATATACACATTAGTGATATTGTATACACAATTGGGGTAGTTGTATAAGCAGTAAAGACCACTATATTAACAGTGAGGCCTATTAAATACACTGTGGAGGCCATTATATACACATTGTTAGGCATTATTCATAGTGGGAGCCCTTGTTTACACAGTGAGGAACATTATATGAACATTGTTACCCATTTTACAAAAGGTGGGCAGCTGTTATATACATAGGGGGATTTATACACACAGTGAGGGTGTTATATACACATTAGTGGTATTGTATACACAATGGGGGTAGTTGTATAAGCAGTAAAGATCACTATATTAACAGTGAGGCCTATTAAATACACTGTGGAGGCCTTTATATACACATTGTTAGGCATTATTCATAGTGGGAGCCCTTGTTTACACAGTGAGATCTTCGTCCTTGGTTTTAGGTAGCCTACTCTCTCACGTATATAAGTCAAAGCCAGCCCATTCATACCTTCGTAGGATTTATTTCTCAAAAAAGTTGTCAAACGAGTTATTTATTGTAATAAGCTAGGTTATTCTATACTAGTTTTATAGAAAACCTATCTCGAGGTTGCAATATTTGTATTTCCTGATGAGAATGATATTTCTAGCTGAAAATATTTTTCAGGAGACGCGTTTCGCTCTAGATCAGTGCATTGTTCAATGCTTGTCCGTGACTCACTGACCAAGTGTGCAACGCGTCTGCAGAATAAATCGGTAATTAGTGTTTTTATTTTGTCAAGTGATACCACAAGTGTAATTTAATAGAAAAACCTCAAGATGTACAACACAAAATCTGTCAATTTAAAATATTCTTTTAGCTTATAAAAATCTTTAAAAATTCATTATCACCCTCAAACACCATCTCGCAGCGTTCCTCATACGACATGCAGAAATGGTTCGTTACCTATATTTATTTAAAAACCTGGTAATTCGACAAATATTTAAAGCAAACTGGCAGGGGCGTAGCCAGGAAGATGGTTTGGAGAGAGCACAACCAGCAGGGTCAGGGGGGCAAAGCCCCTCTGAGGAAATTTAGAATATTTTTAATCCTAGAAATAACATTTTATGCTTTTTGTCGCACAATTGTTGATTCATCGGGAAGACAATTTGCTAAAAACCTAGCGCTGTTTTATAGGTTAATATTTTTGACTTAAACTATTTGGTTTGGGGGGGGGCACGTGACCCCCTTGGCTACGCCACTGCAAACTGGGCCACATCAAGTTGGTATCCCACAGCGTCTGTTCATTGTCACGGGAACGGCTTATGGTTATTTTGGAAAATGATGTGACATATCTCTCTCTCTCTCTCTCTCTCTATATATATATATATATATATATATATATATATATATATATATAACGGAATGTTTGTATGTATGAGCCTTATGCATTACTAAACAACTACTCCGATCGCCACGAAACTTTGGGAAATTGTTGAGTACATTCCTGGGAAGGTTTGTACGTAACAATTTTTTCCAACATGTAATTTTTAAGTGCCAAAATAGCATAAAATATGACTCTTTATCTTATCTTAATACATGTCATTGCATTCATTCCAAATTTTGGTTGCTAGGTAACACTCAACAATCTAAAATTATTTTACAAACCATTTCAAACAATATACACAAAGTATTGTATATCCGAATCCATTTCAATAAATAACATTCAATCAAGAACTTTTAATGTTGCACTATTCTCGATCGACTACTATAAGTTCAGCTATTATTATTATTAGGGATGGGCCGATTCCTAAAATTTTCGATTCCGATTCCGATTCTAAAATTTTCCGTTCGATTCTCGATTCTTTAGTCGATTCTCGATTCTTTCAAGTTATATTAGCTTACATTCTAGTTCTCTAATAATTAATTTAGTTAACATCTTGGTCATATGGCAAAACCTTTTAAAAGTTCTATTCTAATAGGCTACACAAAACCTTCAACCTTGATTTATCAATAGGAGTTTTTTAAACATAAAAACATATCAGATTAAAGTAATGACTTATTTTAAAGTTAAAAATGTGAACTTTACTTATTTTATGATGTTTGAAAAAATTCCTAAGCCTATTTATATTGTCTCCCAAACAAAACAAAAATTAAAAACAAACGAACAACATAAAAAGTAAAAAATTAATACAAATAGGATAGTTTTTAATATTTAAAAGTCTTGCAGGTAATGTACATTTCTGTTCAAAAACACAAGCATTTGAACATGTTGTGGGTCAAGCTAGTTTCATCGCTAGTCACATATAGCTCCTGAAGTTGAGAAAGGTTTTTCAGAAAACACTGTCGCGAGTGGGCAGACAGGTATTTTATTGCCATTGCATTTAAATGAGGGTATTTGGCACTTTGTACTGCCAAATACTTCCCAACATCACAATCTGGACTGGCTAATGGTTCCCCCAGATAATTGTTTACTTCTTCTTCTACTGTCAATTCCCCTGGGGTACCTTCTTCCTCAACATTCTGGATTAGTGGGGCATACCTTCTCCACATCTTGTGGGACCTTTTTTTCTGCAGGTGTCTGGAACAAGTGCAACTGATTCAGGCCTATTTTTTTATTTATTACTCAATCCCAGTTGACTTTTAACCGACTATCACTTGTAGGTCCTGTGTCTGAGGATAAAGTTTCTTCAAGTATAGATCTTTTTGTTGATAAATTTGGGCAAAATGAATGTTGTTTAAGTGCTTTTTCATATTTGATATATTATGTGGTTTTCCACCGTCAATTTCTGTTAACCGTCATCGAATTGACGTGACGGCCAGTACCCTGAACCGAATACCGTCGGGCCTCTTAACGCTTTATGTTTATTAGTACATCTCAGCTGGTGTTGCTACTTTTGGAAAAATTAAGGCACAGTATTTAACAACAAGCTTCACACTACTTACAGATGTATTTACGATGGTTTTTGTTTGATAGATAAACGCCGACGGGATTAAAAACATGATGTTATTCTAAGAGCTTTTTGTCCGTAGTTACGGGCCGACACACATATTTGTTATAACGTATTGTAATGATTTTCACTACTGTTTTCAAAATTTCACAAAACCTTAAAAGTAATTCTGAAATATTGACTAAATATTTAGTTGTAAAATAATCCTTAAAAACGGACTTTGTGAAAGTTAAGTACAAACATTGATACACTTAGATAAACTCATCCTTAACTAGGAAGTAAATTATAACGTAAATTCCTTAACAAGTAAATTATTTGGTGTTAAAACTTTTACTTAATATGAATCTTGGATAGTATTTACTGGACCTGTAGCATTACTTATCAGAGAGAGAATATATTACACTTTAGTTCTATATTCAAAATATTTATAAACTCACAAATCAATCACATGTGACACGTTTACGTGTCTTAATGATAGGCGCAAAAACACTTTTATCACCAATCATTTTATTATTTGGGTAGCCGGGACATGAAATTATGGTTTTGTTGTTTCTTGCTAACACAAAAAATATCAAAACAGTTTTGCACAGATAATAAAGTTTAATTAAATCAAAAACAATGTCGGGTAAATTGGTCCGACGGAGTTTATTTACGTTTCATTTACGGTAGGAAAAAACTATGTTGGGCCAGTTGGTCCGACACGTATTTTTATAAATATTATGATGAGAAACGTATATTCGTACTTAGATATGATAGGGGAACAAAGTATAAGAACACATGATTTAAAAATGAGCTTAAAATATTTTGGCTATTCTTTATGAAAACGCGATATTGTGGCCGGCAGCTAAAGTATTAAGGTACAGTGACGCGTTCGCTTTGTTTGTTAAACTACACGAACTATTTCACCTGTAAGTTTATATTACTGTACATTATTTTGCTACATTTTTAGCTACTGTGCGGATCTGTTTATCATGTAATAAATAGTTTCATTTGCTATTACAATCGTGTTTATTTTCTTTTCGCACCGAAATATATTACATTACTGTGAAAGTGATATCTGTCTATAATATAATTTATTGAGGTTATGTTTCGGAGGAATAATACGGTGTTTCTGTTATCCGTTTATTCGCTCAACCATCATTGCCACGGTTAATCGAGTTTTTATTGTACTTTTTTGTGTTTTGTTCTGACATCTATAAATCAGTGGCAGTATGACACGTGGGGGAGAGAGAGAGAGAGAGAGAGAGAGAGAGAGAGTATCGAACCCGCTATAGTGAGAGAGAGAGAGAGAGAGACGAGCGATGTCAAACGACCAGAAATGGTTACGATCTTGATTGCTGTTGCTTCATAAATAATAATATTTTCGTTTACTTTAATCATTTAATTCATTCAAATCAACCAACACATAAATAAGATATAGTTGGTAATTAATTATTTTTCCAATAAATTACTCCACACACATATCTTAATAGTTAACAAAATAGGAATCGGAATCGACACTTTTATGATGAAGAATCGAGTATCGACGATTCCTCGATTCCACCTAGAATCGACGATTCCTGTAATCGAGAATCGGAATCGGCCCATCCCTAATTATTATGTTAATAAAATACTAAATTAAGTTTAGCTAATGTTAACACGACATTCATTGACTTTTAGGCGATACGAAGTTAGCTAGTGTTTTGTAGTCAACGATTACGAACGTTTAGGTCAGTTAGTATTTTACATTTTGTCTAATAGTTAGATGGATCAATATCTTATATTATTTGAACCATCTTCCTCTTGAGTTAGCAGCTTACACGTGAACTTTTTTGTTATAATCTACTCACCTATTTGTAGCACTAACTTTTTATTCAATGAGGACGGATGTTTCGTAGTGCAGCCCATTGTCAACACAGACCGCAACTAGATGTACGTAATATTTTATACAGGCTTTTACTATGTAGTAATATACTTAATGATTGTTGCATTAAAAGGTTTAATTGAACGTGTCTGGACGGAAGCGGAAGTAGAGTGTAAGCGGGGGTACTTATTTCATCGATGTTTGTGTGACTGCACTTGACCTTAAGCATTGAAAGGAATGGACAATCGTATGTAAACTCATATAAGGATATTAGTTGGCAAGAAAGTGTAGCGAAAACTAAATGTATGCTTGTTTACGTATCGCAACAGAGTTTACCGACTCAAGGTCGAAACGATAAATCGACCAGTGCGGATGTAAAGTAGGCCTTCTGAGACAAGTATCGGAGAGGTATTACACTATTGGGAATTCTACGGAAAAACATCGATGTTCCCATCTGATGCATTTAACATTTATCCAAGAACTTTCAACATATTTTCCTCGTAATTCTAAACATAGATATTAGCATCGGCTCAACATAGTAGCTATATATATTGGTCGCTGTAATACCGCTGTATAACATAGTAGCTGTATATATATATTGGTCATGTCCATACACACACAGAGGGGAATGTTAAGAGAACAATGGGGTGCCATTAAAATACACACATTAGACCCATTATATACACAATGGGGGTAGTTGTACAAGCGGTAAAGACCTCTATATTCACAGAGATGGCTATTATATACACCGTGGAGCCCATTATATACACATTTATAGGCATTATTCATAGTGGGAGCCATTGTATACACAGTGAAGACCATTATATAAACTCTCCATTTTACAAAATGTAGGGGATGTTATATACATAGGGGGGATTTACACACAGATTTAGGGGTGTTATATACACAGTAGGGGCCTTATATACACAATGGGGGTAGTTGTATAAGCAGTAAAGACCACTATATTAACAGTGAGGTCTATTAAACACACTGTGGTGGCAGTTATATACACATTGTTAGGCATTATTCATAGGTGGGGTGATTGTATACACAGTGAGGACCATTATATAGACATTATTTCCCTTGTTACAAACAATGGGGGGCTGTTACATACATTGGGGAATTTATACACATAGTGAGGGGTGTTATATACACAGTAGGGGCCATTATATAAACCGTGGGGATTGTTATGTATACAGTAGGGGCATTATATACACAATAGGGGTAGTTGTATAAGCAGTGATGGCCACAATATTCACAGTTATTAAATACGCATTGTTAGCCATTATTCATAGTGGGAGCCATTGTATACACAGTGAAGACCATTATATAAATATTGTTACCCATTTTACTAATAAGGCGGCTGTTATATATATATAAGGGGGATTTATATACACAGTTAGGAGTGTTATATACATAGTGGAGCCCAATATATAAACAGTGGGGCTTGTTATATACACAATGGGGGTAGTTGTATAAGCAGTGATGGCCACAATATTCACAGTTATTAAATACGCATTGTTAGCCATTATTCATAGTGGGAGCCATTGTATACACAGTGAAGACCATTATATAAATATTGTTACCCATTTTACTAATAAGGCGGCTGTTATATATATATATAAGGGGGATTTATATACACAGTTAGGAGTGTTATATACATAGTGGAGCCCAATATATAAACAGTGGGGCTTGTTATATACACAATGGGGGTAGTTGTATAAGCAGTGATGGCCACAATATTCACAGTTATTAAATACGCATTGTTAGCCATTATTCATAGTGGGAGCCATTGTATACACAGTGAAGACCATTATATAAATATTGTTACCCATTTTACTAATAAGGCGGCTGTTATATATATATATAAGGGGGATTTATATACACAGTTAGGAGTGTTATATACATAGTGGAGCCCAATATATAAACAGTGGGGCTTGTTATATACACAATGGGGGTAGTTGTATAAGCAGTGATGGCCACAATATTCACAGTTATTAAATACGCATTGTTAGCCATTATTCATAGTGGGAGCCATTGTATACACAGTGAAGACCATTATATAAATATTGTTACCCATTTTACTAATAAGGCGGCTGTTATATATATATATAAGGGGGATTTATATACACAGTTAGGAGTGTTATATACATAGTGGAGCCCAATATATAAACAGTGGGGCTTGTTATATACACAATGGGGGTAGTTGTATAAGCAGTGATGGCCACAATATTCACAGTTATTAAATACGCATTGTTAGCCATTATTCATAGTGGGAGCCATTGTATACACAGTGAAGACCATTATATAAATATTGTTACCCATTTTACTAATAAGGCGGCTGTTATATATATATATATATATATATATATATATATATATATATATATATATATATAAGGGGGATTTATATACACAGTTAGGAGTGTTATATACATAGTGGAGCCCAATATATAAACAGTGGGGATTGTTATATACACAGCAGGGGCATTATATACACAATGAGGGTAGTTGTATATGTAGTAAGGTTCACTATATACACACTGAGGGCTATCATATACATTGTGGAGGCTGTTATGTACACGTTTTTAGACATTATACACACAATGGGAGCCATTGTGTACACAGGGAGGGCCATTTTACAAACATTGGGGGCAGTTATATACAAAGGGAGCATTTATACTCACACAGTGGGGTGTGTTATATACACAGGGGGGGGCATTACATACATCGTGGGCCAAATATATATACCTGGGGCTTGTTATATAAACAGAAATGGTAAATATTTACACAAGGCATAAGGATGCCACAATTTGTCTATTTTGAATGGCAATCAATTTAGCCAAGTATAGTTGTTAAAGAAGAAGACACTTGGCCGAAACATTTTTGTGGCCCAACACACACACACGCGCGTTTTTAAACATAACAATCTAGGAGTAGCAAAATCTAGGGTTCCAAAAGACACATATTTTGAACCTAATAACCAACGGGTCAGTAGAGTCAGTCGCTTCGAAGCAAGAGAGAAACAAGCAATGCAGGATACTTCCTTTGTGCATCCATGGTTGAAATGAAATACAAAAATTATAAAAGGAGGTAAGTACCAGGTTTGCAGTTTGCAATAAACAAAATCTGTTAAAAATTTTACTATACGAGCTATTTAAAAATTTTTGCACATAAGTGAAATAGACTTCTTAAAGATTGTCTATTAAACATAATTAATCACTGCAGCATTTGACTAAATTGTGTTCCTTCTTAGGTATGTTAAGTAAAAGATATTGGTATTAAAGGAAGTGTTGCAGCTACAGGGGTGGCAAACTTACCTTAGGCACCTCTATTAGTAATAGACCTTGCTTATGATTGACAGGGATGACAAATAGAGAGAAGGGACAAAACCCTTGAGCCTGGCAGCATGGGTTATGGGATAGGCATCTGGGATAGACCTGACAGTGAGTGTCAGGCATGAATGGAAAAGTCTACCAAGTCTTCCAATGCCAGATATAGTCATTAGAGCTTCATTATTGATTTCCTCTTTGAACCAAGTAGCTCTAACTTTTTTGGAAGAATCCATACTGTGCCTCGATTGTGTTTTACATGAATGAATGAATTTCTGACAATATTGAAATGAATATTCATCATCAGTTTCGTATATTTTGTTGTTCATAATAAAACCAGATTAAGATAAAAAAATTAATTTAGATTTTTAGCTAATTTCTTAAGTTTAAAAACATATTTCACTAGTTTACTCGATTTGAGAAGTAATTTTTTTTCCAGCAGTTAAATTAACCTAAAATTTTTCACTACACTAATAGATCAAGACAAAATATTGTAAATTAATATATATTTAATTGTGCGTTCTTTAATCAGATAATCATTCTTTTATTATTTTTTACACCCCAAAGCCCTCCAGGGCAGCATCCAGAGAAAGAATTGAGAAGGTAGAATCCTCCAAAATTTTAATGCAACTAAACTTTTAAAGGATTTTATGTACAAATATGATAGTAAAGACATAAGCATGATCATGCGTCTAATTTCCAGTGTTAGAGTAGTGTAAAGTGGAATTTTCAAAACTTGCCTTGAAGGTATAAAGGAAATCCCAATCCCCCAAGAAGTATAAAATCTAAAAAACTCCTCTAAAGGAATTTCTAGTAGGATAGATGTTCTCATAGTTAGGAGCTATTTGGCATACTCCAGACATATTTATCAAAATATGACACACATAGCAATAGTTAAATTTGTATTTTATGATAAACAACATTTGTGTACCATGATAGCATTCCCATTAAAAGCTATTAATACTTTCATATTTAATCACTTAAACAATATTTTATGACTATCCAAACTTTAAATTTTGTAAATGTGTTAAAGCTTACTGAGACAGAATGCTTTTGATCGCTATGTGGCGATCTACATCCAGTGTCTTCTTTAATTAAGATTCACCGAACGTAATGGACTACAAAATTCAAGACTTTTATATAATTAACATTAGGTTTTAAAAAAAGCGTTTAGGATTCCTCTATTATTTTCTGACATTCATTACAGTGGTGCTCCGAAGAGAGGAATCCCTTGCCCATCCCTATAAAAAAAAAGAAATTACATGTGTTGTCCTTCATTAAAAAACGTATAGTGTGCATGCATTACATTTTATATAAATTCAACTACCAAGATTTACCAATAAATAATACATTTTTCAGTTTTATTTGTGCCTGAAGTATTTAGAGCATTAGTTAATTAACAAATTAAAATGTTAATAATATTTAATTGCACCAATAATAAATCATCAGGGATATCCCTTGAAAATACGCAGTTGTTGAGTTTGCCCTAAAGTAAAACAAAGTATGCATTGAAGTAACTTGACTGATTTGGGGAAATATTACAACAGAGTCTCCCCCCTATTGTTGATGTTCTTGGTGCCCCTTAACAAAATTTTGAGTGTGCCGCTGATTCATTATTAAAGTCATAGTTTGAATATAAGTAAACAGCTTTTAAACATTGGATCCTTCTAAATATTGCAACATTTTACTTAAACATCATGGTTTTATTTCTTACTTGTACAGATAAGAAAGCATCATAACAGTATATAATACCAATGTCTATTTGTTTAAATTTGTTTACCAAATGGCCCATATTATTAACAATAAATAAAAACATTTTAAACTAAAACTGAAAAGTAGAGATCTTTTCCTGCATGTTGTCATCATGATTAATTGTAATTCTAAACAAGTGTTTTACCTTATATTTATATCTTTGTCAAAGACACTATTGTTATTCTAACCAACTTCAATTGATTACTTTTTTCTATTTAAATGTATACAGTGTTTTCTACTATGACGTTAATTTTACTTTCATATTTTATCACTCTTAACACATTACTATTTATATCTATTGTAACAAAAATTAAAATAACATTTTGTAAATGTATGTCATAAAATAAATATATACAAGCAAAATTAAATACATACCTTTTTGAAACTATTCTTTTCTAACTACACTAGGGAAAAGGAATTTCTTATACAATTTTTTCTACTTATCTTAAACCATAAATGTATTTTAGCAGATGATCTGTATTTCAAAGATGATTTAAGTTTATTTTGACCTTTAGTAAAACATTAAAACACTGTAAAATATTTTATTGCATGTTGAAGTAGTTATTACTTTACGAACAAAAAAAAAAAAAAACAATTTACATGTACATTAAAAATTTTAATATACTGTATTTAACTGCATTTTTATTTTTAAATTGACTTTGTGCTATGTAGAGCATACATTAGTCTCTCTTTCCATTGGCCATTGCCTTAATAGTCAATTCTAGCCCGTATCTACAACAATATAATTCATATAAAAAAATATCCACCTTATCTACACACACTAAAATACAATTTATTTGAAGCAACGAATAGCAACTTTAAAATTCTTCTTTTAGCTTTTTTAATGTCCGTCATACAAAACACTAGAATTTTTTAATGTAAAAAATAAATTTCCAAAATCTAAATGAAGATAGTGGAAATTAAATTTAGATGCATTAACTTCCAAATAAGTTGACTCTTATAATCTTGAATTTATTCTGCTCCTATCTAATTTTCACCATCTTAATATTCTCATTTATATTTTAGTAATTTATTTTTTGAGTTAAAATATTTGTAATCTGTCCCAACTAGAGCTTCTGGTAGGAGACTAGTTATTCGATGTGTGTTTTTGTATACAATTTCAATTTTGTTCACCATCCAAAATAGACTAGGCTTTAAAGCATGGGCGGTGGTACAAATTTTGTTCTGGAGAGGGGGGCATGATTGCCATGGGCTATAAAATGGGATTCAGGGTGGCTCTCCCCCAAAAATAAAGAAAATTTAAAAGCTTCTTGATATTGAGCCAGCATCTAAAAATTTACATTATAAGATACATGTTTTAAACTATTTCTTTTATTGGTAAGTTAGGATATGGTATCCAATTATATGTTCCTCATACAATGCAAATCAGCTTTTAGACTTACAGCTTTGCAAAATTTACATTAAATTTTTTTTTAAATTTTGCAAAAGTAATAAGTCTAAAAATAAGCCTGATTTTTCTATGAGAAAAATAAAGTTGAATACCGAACTTCGTCTGAAACAATTCCTAAAATTTCAGTTAGAACATCACGACTTGTAAGATTAAAATAAGGTTCATATTTTTCTTTGAACTTAGTCATATTTAGAAAATAACTCTCATACGATAAAAATAACAACTGACACTGCCGAGTATATTTCTTGTTGATAATATTATTTTTTTTTAGTATTTTAATGAGTTCATTATAAGCTTTTGATTTTAAAAATATAATACACCTGTCCAGAAAATTTGAGGGGGATGCAGTGCCCCTCCTTATATCCGCCCATTCTTTAAAGTGTTATATAATATAGAAGCTTCTTTCTCATTGATAAAGCTAAATGCCGTTTGTTTTCTAAAATTGGATTGTTGAAATTTCCATTTAAAGAACATATTTATAATGATTTTTTCCTGACAGGTAAGAGGATATTTTTCCTGACAGGTAAGAGGGTATTTTTTCCTGACAGGTAAGAGGGTATTTTTTCCTGACAGGTAAGAGGGTATTTTTTCCTGACAGGTAAGAGGGTATTTTTTCCTGACAGGTAAGAGGGTATTTTTTCCTGACAGGTAAGAGGGTATTTTTTCCTGACAGGTAAGAGGATATTTTTTCCTGACAGGTAAGAGGATATTTTTCCTGACAGGTAAGAGGGTATTTTTTCCTGACAGGTAAGAGGATATTTTTCCTGACAGGTAAGAGGGTATTTTTTCCTGACAGGTAAGAGGGTATTTTTTCCTGACAGGTAAGAGGGTATTTTTTCCTGACAGGTAAGAGGGTATTTTTTCCTGACAGGTAAGAGGATATTTTTCTTGACGGGTAAGAGGGTATTTTTTCCTGACAGGTAAGAGGGTATTTTTTCCTGACAGGTAAGAGGGTATTTTTTCCTGACAGGTAAGAGGGTATTTTTCCTGACAGGTAAGATGGTATTTTTTCCTGACAGGTAAGAGGGTATTTTTCCTGACAGGTAAGAGGGTATTTTTCCTGACAGGTAAGAGGGTATTTTTCCTGACAGGTAAGAGGGTATTTTTTCCTGACAGGTAAGAGGGTATTTTTTCCTGACAGGTAAGAGGGTATTTTTTCCTGACAGGTAAGAGGGTATTTTATCCTGACAGGTAAGAGGGTATTTTTTCCTGACAGGTAAGAGGGTATTTTTTCCTGACAGGTAAGAGGGTATTTTTTCCTGACAGATAAGAGGGTATTTTTTCCTGACAGATAAGAGGGTTTTTTCCATAATTCTCTATATTTTTTATTTAATACCTTTCTAAAATATCTCAACCCACAAGGTGGATTAGTTGCTCTCAATAGTTGAGTTATATTTTATCTGTGGTTACTGAAAAATGTTTTATCTATGATCATATCTTGCTTGAATATTGTGTTTTGGGCCATGCGTAGCATATATTTAGTTACTCGTATTATATATGCTTTTGTGCTAATGGTAGTATAAGTGTACAGAGTAAAGTGACGAAACTTAGTTTTTATTGTAACAGCTTTGACATGTTAATTGTAGAGTAGTGGAGTTTCCATCTGTCTGCCTCAGGTAGAAGCTGGTGAAATTATTGTATGTGATTTTGTGTCGTGCTGACATTTCATGTTTGGTTTTACTGTAGGAGACTGTATAGAACAGACAAAAATAACATTAATTGGTCTTTGTATTTACATTTTACAACTACAGTGAGGTAGCTGCCATATATGCTGCAGCAATTGAGCTTGAGAACCTGACTGCTCCAGCTAAGGCCATTTTCCTTGTTGACTCTAAGACCGCTATCTGGAACCTCTCTGGGAACTCACAGACTGACTGTAGTAGAACCATAGACTGTAGAAGGTAACTAAATGCTCTCATAAATGCTGAGTGGGTACTTAATTTCCAGTTGATCTCAAGCCATGTAAACACCACTGGCAATGAAAAGTCTGATTAACTAGCCAAGAAGGGAACAAGCCTCCCCCAGCCCGAGCATCTGAGTTCGCTACGGCCCTCCAGATCCCTAATAAAGATTTCCCCCAAAAAATAAAATCATGTTCAATTGAGGGAACTCCCAGCAGGAAAATGGTGGGAAAGTCTTGTCGGGGAAACCAATTGACCATAACTTGCCCCGAGCTGTTAGCGTTGCAGCTTTCAGACTGAGGACGGGTCATTATTACCTTGCTGCACACCTCCAACACATCCATATGCTAGTGATGACCCCGACTTGTCTGCTGTGTGGTAGTAAACTAATGAATGCCGAACACCTTAATGATTGCATAGCCCCGGACCCGGGCCCAGGATTACAACAGTCCCATCTTCAAGGAGGCCCATCTTTACTGGTCAGCGAGTACTGACCAAAGGTGGGTGATAACTTGAAGTGTGAATCATTGTCATTAACATTTGGTGCAGCCATATCTCACTCAAACATAAATATAAACAAACTAGACATTAAACCTATCACACAAGCAGAAGACGATTAATTATGTAGCCTAGTAAATAACATGTCCCACAAAAAAAAAATTGTGCGCAATCGAAAACTATCAGTAAAATACCTTCAAGAAGTCAAGTACAACACACAACGTTACTACTAGGGTTGGGACATCGTAAAGAAAATATCGATATCCGATGTTATTAATTAAACTACTAGTGAATATCGATATGTAAATATTATCGTTAAAACAAATCGATATATCGTTACAAAATAATTTTAAAAATTCCATTTATCATAAAGGGAAATGTAATGTTAGTAAGGAAATTAAAATCAGTAACCAAATGAAGTAAAGTTAAATTTTTTTTACTGAACTAAAAGATGACTCCGAATGATTCCATTCCTATACAAGGATGACATCTGACACATTCACTTATCTACTTGAAAATATTGCACTCACTAAATACTAAAATAGTGCAAATACTAAACTTAATCGATACTATCGATGTTGACAATCAAATTTCCCTCGCACGGCATGATGTGGCAAGGAAGGGCTGGACGACCTTGAATGGATCAATCAGAGCGAAGCAGTGGGCTAGAGATCCTGATGAACATCTATGTAAAATCAAATCAGTTTGTTTTCAAAAAGCATCGATGTAAACATCCAGCAAGCCATCACGCTGTACCTCCACCTCTACCTTCCCATTGTGTTCATCTCTGATTTACATGGATGTCGACATAGATCGCGACCTACTAATCTACCGTGACCCACTTGTTCTATTAGCACCCTTAGGTTAAATATCCTGTGATGTCACACACCTTATATTCACTTTCCCCTATTGTTAAATTTAAAACCACTTCTACTCATCAATCTTACTAAACTTCTATTTTCTTTGGCATGACCAATACACTTATAACTATTTGTTTTATCAAATTAAAATTACCAATTAAGTTTATCAAGTAGTCCTTTCATGGGAATTTTGCATTTAACTTTATATGGGTTGGCAGCACTACTTAATTCCCCTCTGAATTATGTTTACAACTGTCACTTATATAATTTTAGTGGAATTGGTGGTTATTGACAGTATTATTGTCTCTTGTATAGGCCAGATAATGTTGACAAGGAAGAGTTCTAACTTTAGTATGAGTTCTACGTAGTACATTGTCTGAAAGTAAATAATCCAGGTATTTCACACCATATTAAAAACACTGATCTTTTCATCAAGTGTTGAAACCCCTAAATTGAAAAGTCAAAAACCTATAAACATGATTGACTTTGATGTGCTGTATCACTAGCAAATCATACTCAATAACACCCAACCATAACATATATTGTTAGTACAAATAAAAGACGTACATAAAACTCACAAATTAATCATTTATCAACTCAGACGCGTTTCATTGACAAAGTCATCATCATCAGTGAATATTGCAATTACAAACTAACTTATAACTATCAGCAACACTCGTTGATGATGACTTTGTCATTGAAACGTGTCTGACTTAATTTGTGACTTTTGTGTACGCCTTTTTTTTATTAACATAACCTCACAAGCTAAGCTCAAAGAATAGTTGAATATATATTGTTAGGATGATATATTTTATTTTTATTCTAGGCATGAATCAGCAGAAGTTTTACCATATCCTTATAAAAGATCATAATTATATCAATACAATTGATTTTGTGGTTAATAATATAAACATAGTTTAGGTTTAGTCCTCCTGAAAAGTGGATAAGAAATAATAGACAATGTTCTTGAAGGTCTGATAACACATTATACATGTCTATTTTTTTAAATAAAAGTGTTGCAACAAACTAATTCCCAGCAAAGCATGTTAATTTCTTGGCACTGAATCTATGATGCATGCATTAACTGATAAATCCTTAGAGTTTATTTTTATAACACGAGAAATATTTTTTCTAACAATTAAGAACATAAATGTACTTTATTTTATGAAGCAAAAATTTTAAAAGTAACCAATTTTCTATTTGATTAAAAATTTGGATTCCACTACTTCAAAATGTTTTATCTGTAAGGTTCATTTGTATTTTTTAAATGAGTAATCCTATACTGGCTTATATTTAAAAAAGTGCTGATAACCTGGGACTCTCTATATAACTTTTCCTAACTTTTGATGGTCATCAATAAACAGATGATACAGCAACAGAAAATTGTCTTTGACCAATATGGCAAAAATTTTCATGAATGAATTTGGAAAGAAATTAGAAAACAGTTCAAGGTATTATAAAAGCATATACCTGTTATTTTCCAAGTAAACGCTAAATATATGTAGATAACATATTGATTATTTCTGAATTAATTAAATCTAGTACTGATAATTTTCAACTTAATATGTTGGTGAACATCATCATTGAGGTAGTAAAAAGGGAGAGAGTATATGGTATCTCTTTTCCCATCTAACAGGTCAGTTTACCTTCTAGAGAGCGCATGCGTAGTTTTTCACCGCCTGTATCATTATGTGTTAAGGAAACGTCTTTCCAGTTGTCAGATGTTTATTTCCAGCTTGCTACTCCACAATCTACATTCTAGGAAACGGACCAACCTATTTTTGGTAATTTTTTCCAAGTAGCGCTAGTATGAATTTAATCAAATTCGCCCGCAAGCGCGCTTTTCTGTAACTTATTTGTGCGGATTTCTTCGTCTACGGTTATTTACATTACAAAAGACTTTTTGGAGTTAAATCATTACAGTTATTATTGTTATTATTATTTTAGTGTTGTCTTTTTATTATCTAAGTTTCACATTTTACTGTTGTTAAATTTGAAGAGGAGAGAATTTGTACAATGCTGGGTAGTGTCGAAAAAAGAGGAAATTCAAGAAATACAGCCTACCAGATATTTTGTTAGTTTTTAGATAATTCTGATGAAAACGAGTCTCTGCCAGATGATGAACCTGACAAAGAAGCCAATGAAATTGAAAATGAAACAAATGAAGGCATAATAGGCGAATCTGAAAACAACAAAACTGACCAATTTGTTAAATATCTGTCAATTTTGATGTTGTAGAGGATCCAGGAGGAAGCGATTACAATGCAGTTTGACAATGGAAAAAATAATTTTTTAGTAAAAACCGAAAAATGATCTGGTATACTAAACCAGTAAGGCAATGGAGGACAGCAAGAAGAAACATAATTCTCATGAGAGTAGGTCATGTTCATACTACAGTAGTGGTGACTAGTGAGCTTGAGAATGAACAATTATGAGTTGTTTTTTTTAACAAAGATTATGTTTCTGCTAGTTTTATTTAACTGTAGAACCTATTGTCATATAAAGGCAATATATTTCCATCCACTAATTTGTAGAGTTATATATTTGATGTAAAACATTCCTTATTGTCACTAAATATTATAATACATTTCAAATTTATATATGTACTATCACGCTAAGATATTTTTATGTTTAGATGTTTAATAACTTTATTACAGAAAAATAACCTGCAAACACCTCTCCTGTAATGAAAACAATGGTCTAGTATATATTTCTTACATGTTTTAACAATTCAAGGTATTTTTAGAAATATGACGTTTAGAAATTCAAAATTGTGCAATAATGATTTCTGAAAATGTTTACAATGTACTTATGTAGTATTTAATTATAAATTCACCCAAATATAAAAACAATAACAGTTTAAATTTAAAACGTTTTTTTTTGGGCGGAATAAAACGTCCTCATCCGTTTGAAAGTCTATGCGCCCTCTCGAAGGTTAACAATGGGCCTGTTGTAGGACATTGAGGTATTTTTTTCCAAGTATCAGTAACATACTTATTAAACTTCCGCCAATTACAATACATTATTATAATTACATACATTTACAAGAACACACCAAAAGGATTGGATCTGGGAAGTAAAGCACAAAAGTTCACTAGCTAATCTTTAACCGATCATAGATTCAGTACCATTCATAAGAATTGGAGCTTTGAGGAGTGAACATTACTCGTGAGAAAAAATATCTTACTCTGTTATCAACAAAATCTCATCTATCAGAGCTTGTTAGAAGCTGCAGTTCACTATCAGATATGAGCAGTGATAAATTTATAGTAGCCCGTAGAGGTGTCTATTTGCACACTTAATCTGACAATGGAACAAATGTTGATGTTGACGAAGAATTGAAGAAACTTTTCAACTTAGAGATGAATTTCAAGAAAACATTGGACTCATTTTCTCAAGGAATTGTCTAACACTTATTTCACTGAAATCACTTCACTTTTGAGGATAATATGGGGCAGGTATAACCTCTGTGAAATACCAACTAGAAGAGAATTAGTTATTCATTGATAATGACATCATTTTTTTAGCAAGAGGCCACTTTATTATTGAAAAACCACTAATTCATAATACAGTCCTCTTTACATAAATTTACTGTTAGTTTATATTTCAAACATTTGGTCATCTCTAGAAGGTACTTTTTGGCAGAGATTTGTCGCAGCAGATTTAGCGTTACACAGGGTGCACCATGAGGAGGCCTGCTACATTTACAACCCTTAAACACTCCATGAAAAAAAGGCACGAGGAAGCCAGCAGAAGGAAACAGTGAGTAACACTTAGCAGTTGCGGTCCTCTAGTGCCCACAAGCGATAGGGCAACTGCCGTGGCTGACTTTCAACTCCTGACAGGACACGACTATTTCCAGGCCCACCTCTACCAAGTAGAATCTGATACATGCCCTCTGTCTCGATGGTGTATGAATGGGGACCACATTTCAACCTCTCCTGAGCTGGGCAACCAGCTGCCCAGAATCAGTTGTTACTGGGAGGCTCGACGCCAAATGACTCAACAGCCAATTGGCTAAAGTAAATTAAGTAGATTTCAAACAAACAGTAATAGCCTTTATCTCAAAACAATTAAAAAAAAAAATAATAATATGAAATGACCGTCCAGATCAACAATAATAGTTTAGCATTTTTCAATAACTTCTATAAGTATTAGGCAGAACTCAAAAGCTGATTTTTGACATAATTATAGGAAGCTTAATAATAATAACAGATTTATTTTGTACGATTCCACTCATAAATTGGCTACACTTAATTGTATGGTTTATAGAACAGCCCTGGTGTCTCTTGCTTACTGTTCAGTTCATTGTAAACAACTATCTGGGACCAGTTGTTTATTACTGAAAATATAATGATAAATATAGCCAATCAGCACTATAAATTAAACTGATTTCTTATAACACTGGAAATAAACATTGTACGCACTATCATTACGTAAAACGTTCTGAAGTACGTAATAATTGCGTCACAATATAAGTCGGACTGAGTCTGACAGTGGAGTGAAATGGGATTTTTTGCAATATTGGACTCAGTGGAGTGCATAAAGTTAATAATGAAATATTTTATAATTATAACAAAATTTGTATATACAAAATGGTAAAAATTACTACAATTTAAACATTTTGTGCTAAAAAATATTAATTTTATGTTTAGAACACCCCCACTGAGTTTCATAATCCGACTTGAAAAACTATACTTATGAAATTTGAAGTAAAAGTTTCTATTTTGACCAAAACTGGATTTTCTGTATTACTTGTGCACTATAAGTTCCGCTCTTGCTCGACCACTACTAGCCACTCTGTGTACTACGACTCTCGCCCTCCTCCCGCCGCATGTTGTCTGACTCTAGATCCAGAATTAGCAAAAACATGTACAGCTGTAAGTTTTGAAATTCCGCTTCATTAATCGTCGGTCTGTATGCTTATGATTTCTACACAGAATGAAAAACTCCCTATTAACTTCCTATACCAACTGTACAATTTTCTCCATTTTAACAATGTTAACGGAGTTTTAGGATTCTTTAAATGAAAGAGATTGTACTCTTAATTAACGTTTTCTTTATTATTCGTCTAGTGTTAATAATCAAGAAAGTGTTAAAATCTACATAAAATAAATTCACGTTTGTGTCCGCCGTATATTCATTGTTATTATCTCGTTAGCTAATTGTTTTAAAAAAAAGAAATTTGTTTCCAATTCAGTAGATAACTAATTAATATTGCTCCTTCAAAACTACCCGGGGAAGCACATATGGATTATGGAGTTCCACAAAGCTATGAATTTTACTTCCCCTATATAAATTAATTTACTAATACGTTAGAATGGTCAGAATTGCAAGAAAACCAGTGTTTGCAGAACAGCATTGATTTTTACCTCCTCACTCTAAGGCCAGAGCAGAACTTATAGTGCGCCAGTTATACAGTGTATTGCCAGGAGATAATGGCGAGCAAATGTGTTTAGGTGGGAAAATAGTGATGTTCTCCAACAAGTTATTAAAAAGTAGAGTATTTTTACTACTAAAATAGAAACTAATTTTTGGATGAAAGCTGATAAAGGACTGATTATAGGTTCTACTTTGGTTTCCTTGTTAAGACTATGAACATGAATTACTGTAAACGTTATATTTACTTATTGTTAAAACTATGATTATCATATAATGATAAAAACTATATATATATATATATATATATATATATATATAATCTTGTTTTTATTAACAAATTGACAAATTTGATAACTGCTTTTCAATTTGTTAGCATAAAATATTACAAGTAAGATACCTCCCCGATCCAACTTTGAAGGGAACACAGTCCTGTATCCTTTACCAGTATGTGACTTCCTGATGGGTTTGCACAAATCACTGGTCTGAGGATTGGGACAACGATGACTCTATGTAACAGGAGTCTACCATCTTATATCTCAGTTCAGCTGAAGCTTTTTTATGATGCTATGTTACCAAAATGAGCGTAAAGTTTTGTAACTTTTATTTTCTGCTAAGGATCTGTAATTGTTAAATTATAATATGATCTACTGTGATCTATATTTATTATTATACAATTAAATTTCGTTATTGTATAAAATTGCCAATGCCTGAGAAATAGGTTTACTTAGATTTTTGAATTAAGAACTTTTTGTTAGAATGACAGAGTTAAATATACAATTAACTCTTATTACTTGTAATTTGTAATGAAAATTTAAGTCTTTTAAAATACAAAACAAGTAATATAGAAAATAACTTTTTAAAGTCAATTCCTACTTTAGATGAAAACAATTTTTCATTTTAGATATTTGTTATTTTATTATAATTAATATAAATGTGTATTAAGCTTATATATATGACAGAGTCCACAATATTAAGAGACAAAATAGAAAGCGAATTTCTTTGCAATTTCCCATTTCCCTCTTTATCAGTAGGTCCTATATGGTAAAGGACTATTATATTTGTTACTATTTAATCGCTTCCTTTTTTTCATTCTAATTTATGAAGTTGATCTATAACTTCTCATTCTATCCACCTCTTGTGTAATGCTTCATTATTGCAAGGAACCTCTCTCCTAAAATCTCTTATACATCTTTACGTAATTGATTTCTAGCTGAAGTAAAGTTGGCTAAGTGCCAAAGTGTGCTGGATTTCAAACATGAACTTCCTTAGTTCGAATCCGACCAGGGCATCAAGATTTTTAAATTTAAATTAATAAGTAAATATTTGAAAAAAACTGTATTAACACCAATTATCATCCACTATGGGTCAAAAGAAATATATTTGAAGTTGATTGGATGAATAAAAACGTATTTTATTAAAGATTGAAATTTTGTACAAGATATATATAACGAGATTGGGAGCTAATAGAAGGAATTAGAAATATCATATGAAAAAGGATTTAAATGAAAACATTTTAAAGTTCTAGAGCGTTGTTATTTACAGAAACTTTTATAAACTTCACATTTGTAATATAAATAATAATTAAATTTACACTAAAGAGCAGTGGTTTCATTCAGTTAAGAGGATGAGGGAGATGGTGTAACATTTTCTGAAAAAAAAGATACAAACGTTTATTAGTAATTGAAACTAGAAAATTAAAAGTTATTAAAAGAATTCCACAATAAAAATATTTTTCTTAAATTTATAAACAAATAATTAAGATATAATAAACATTAAATGATAATAATTTGGGTTATAATGTACAGGAAATTCCAGTTATCAAGATATCACAAGGATCATGTTAGTTTCATAAGAAACAAAATTATTTAGAGGTTTTAAAAAAGAAGAAAACCAAAGGAGAAAATAATAAAGAATAGACAAAAAAAAATAGGAAAAAACCTGAAATAGAACAGACTTTAGTTATTGAAAACGCAAGAAACATTTGAAATATTGTGGTCCTCAATGAGTTATTTATATTTTAAAAAATAGAACAAAACAAAAAGAAAATTATACTTTATAAGTAAAATAACAACATATTTATATCATATAAATAAAAAAATGTATATTAAAATAAATTAGAACCAAATAAAATTTTTTCCTGAAAAAAATTATAATATTAAAAATATGTTTATGTTAGTATATAGCAAAACCAATATTTTAAATCGTAGCTTTGAACATTTTCTGGTTAATTAAATTCTAACATTTGTGTTGCAAAAAATAGTACAAATGTTAAACTTTATAAAACTGTTAAGGTCACACTTTAGTATAAAATTTTAGTTCAATCAGAAAACAATGCACATTACTAGTCCACTCACAAGTTAGAGGAGTCAATTTAAAAAAAAAACTGCATTTTACACATTTTTTAAATTAACCATGCAGTGTTTCTTACTATAAGACAAGTACTATAATAAAAAAAATTCAAGTTAATTCCTACTTAAGTCGACAAAGAAAACTTTTTGTTATAGTTCTTTTTATTTTATATTACAGTTAATATAAATATGTATAGTACATAAGTCAGAATAACAATACTAAGTGGCAAAATAGAAAACAAATTTCCTTGGAATTTTCTATTTTTCTTTCTATGTATGGTGTTGCACTATTATTTTTATTGTTACTATTTATATGCTTTCTTTCTTTCCTGTTCTTGCATTGTGTTGTAGTTTCTTTTCTCTTGTCTTTCGCATTGTCCTTTGTAAAGCAAGGTTCAATACAGTTAATTCAGTTTGTTTGTTGATTTTATTCTTTTCTGTCATTTTTAATCCTTGAGTATTATTTATGATATTGTGTGGTAACCATGGCAACAATTTTAGGTTGTACAATGGAGGTTTCAACGACAAAAAGATGGGAGCAAACAAAAATTTCATATACTTTTTTGAGAAGTACTCCTAGCTATGGAAAAGTTGGCTCAGTGTCAAAAGTGCTAGACTTTGAACATGAAGATACTCAGTTCAAATCCAGTCTAGGCATCCAAATTTTTATAATTTAATTATTGAATAAATATTTGAAAAAAACTGTGTTAACATCAACTGTCATCCATTACACGTTAAAAAATGTATTTGAATGTTATAGGATGAATAAAAACGTATTTTATGAACGATTGAAAATTTGTACAAGATCAGGAGAGTGTGAGCTAATAGAAGGATATTAAAAAAGGGTTTTAAATGTGTAAAGTTATTATTATATAAATGTAATTAAAATTATAATTATAGTTGAAAAGGCTCAATGAATATAAAAAATTTGTTTCTTCTTTTATGTTTGTCATTATCAAACAAAAACGTAGAATATAAATTGCTATCTTGTTGTTAATACAATAAGTAGGCAATTAGAGTTTCTACGTGAACTTTTAACACTGTTGCATAGAAGTATAATCTTAACCATAGGTAAAGATTATTTAAACATGGCTGATTATACCTTTACTATTTTTTTCTATGTCTATTCTGAACGTCCATTCATTACATTTTTTTGTACAGTAAATAGAAGTTGTTACATTCTCGTATATCATACTACTCAATACTTCACTTTTTTTATAAAACGTATTTTGAATTTACTGTTTATAGTGTAATGTTTTTTATATTACCGCCAAACCTCAATCTCCGTAAACAAAAATAGTAAGTAGTTCTAACAAATGCCACAAGAGACAGGCACTCTTCAGTGGCCGATGTAAAACAGCTGACATTGCTAAACATGTATTCTCTGGTCCCTTATTATTATTATTTTTAAAAAATCAAGCTAAGTGAGGAGTTGTCGAGTAGCCGTCGTCTAGTACACACCCCTGAGAACACTGGTGACGAAAGGAGAACATCCTGTAACATTCTATCTTCCTAAGGGTGCCTGTGAGGTAAACTATATATAGTGACGACCCACAACAGATAAACCATTAAAATAATAATTCTATTAGATTTATTTATATAAATCGCATTTGAGCGCCCATGGAGGATTGTTTCTTGTAATTCTTTGTACTAAATTCTATTATTATTAGGAATTTATTTTTTTAATATCTTCCGACGGCAATGCGCAACAATAGCAGAACACTTCTAGCAGAACTTCAAAACCTTGTAATGTTCTTTAAACTTAATCAACTTCCTAAGAGTCAATTCCAGAATAAATTTATAGAAAATTATTCCAGTTTTCCATGTGACTTGAATTTTTAATTTCAATTTACCACGTGACTTCATTTTTTTAAGTATAGTTTAATGGGACTTCTAATGTTTGGCAAAAGAATGGTTTTTTCCAAGTTTATTGCATGCAATTTGGTATAAGTGAAGTAAAAACTTGATTTTTGATTAATCCTATAAAAAATGAAAACCGGTAGGTCCAGTATACTAGATGACCAATACTATATTCACTGATTTAGAAATAGTTTACTCTTTACTAATGATGTATAAATCACAATGGTAATGCAGCAATGTGTCTATCTACTGGAAGAGTTCTCATTGTCTGATTCTTATCAATATCTGAAATTGAAACATTTTCGGGTGTGTCAAAGTACTCTTAAAAAAACAGAATTAAACTGATACATGATCTACAAACGAAATTATCTAATAAAAATATATAGATTTTTTGCAACTCATTAAATGTATTTGAAATGCTATTTTACAAGACTGAAGTAGAATCTAAAATTCGTATCTTTAATACAAAATAAGAAACCCATAATACACGATCTTACACAATCTCTGATCCGGGTTTATTTCTGACCAGATGAGAAACTTCTGCTTAAAAGTAAAAAAATGATAACACACTGGACTACTTCAACAATGATTGAAGGTCTTCATGGATTTTTGGTATTTATAAATTATATTATGAGGTATTACATGGATATAATTTATGTTATATTAATTGATTTACGTTTCTTTCCTTTTAATTTAATATTTTCCAAGTAAATGTTAAATTATAACGTTTCTGTAATTTACCACGCCTGGGTGGTTCAAATAATACCGCATTAACAAAAAGATTCTCTTCTGAGTAATACAGCCTCCTACGTCATGTAATTGTTTCTCTCTTGTTAATGTAAAGATGAGCTAATATCATAATGCCTTACTTGTAGTTTTCAAATGATTTTTAAGAATATAAAGAAATATCACTGTGCAAACAGGTGTTGCTTAGGATTCCTACATCGATTTAAAAAAAATTATGTAATCCTCTATAAAAAATCATAAATAACTATTGCGTAACTGAGTGAAAACTTTCAACTTACTTGCTGATCTGTTTCGAAAGAAACATTTCATTGATGAAGTTAACCCGTGGCGGGTTGTCACTGAAATGACGGTTCTTTTTGTTTCAAAATGCATTAGCAAGTAATTTAAATAAATGAAACCTTTATACCACAAATTACTTTTTCTATTATTTAAAAACTAAGGTTTTAAATAAAAGAAAAAGTCTTTTGTGATACAGAGGTTTCATCTATTTTAATTATATATTACGCCACAGTTGTTTTATACAGTTATTAGCAAGTAAGTTAAAAGTCTTCACTCAGTTATGAGATTATTACTTAAGATGTATTCAGTGAATTCAAAATGATTACTATAAGCAACTATATAAAAAGCTAAATCGTGACACCATGGAATTTATCAATGCTGAAGAAACATAGTATCATAGCTTTTTGATGTATGATTAGCATGAATCCTAAGAATCTCTTGGCCAACCAAGAAAAAAGAGCTGGGAAACCAAATTCTCTGGGGGTTCTATAATTTCTGTATATGAATAGAGAATTTATGATATTTTGGAGATCTGTACATGTCTAGATTAAATCTGGCTAGGTTAATGAAAATGTATCCTAAAATAAACTAGTGCAACACTAACAGAAAAGAGGCTGTTGTGAGGAGGCCAATTGTAGTAATGGATTTTTTAACATATTAGTAAATTTATCTATTCAAATACCAGCATTTTCAAGGAAGAATTTTTCATAAATTTCAGAAATTTAGTCATTTAGACAACATTTTTCAACAATTGTAAATGGTTTTAAACAATTTTTTTAAACAGGCTTTTGCTGCAACTTTATGAGTCAGACCAGATTCTGCAGCAGTGAATCACTTCGGGCGGCTCCAGGAACATACGAACCCTGCAGTTATGCGACTAGCTCACAGGATACCAGTGTGTAGACTTAAGCGCACTAAACCTTTGGACTTGATTCCAGAGCAACATTAAGTCAGTCTCCTTCATTGGAACAAGACGAACATTGTAATCTCCATCAGAAAGCAAGCTGCTAGATAGGATTTATCTTAGTTGCAGTTTATAATAAATAAATTGAAAAAAAAAAGACCAGATTCCTCTGAAGCCCATGATATATAGATATTTTGTCTACTATTACAAATATATATTAATCCATTAAAATTATTGATGGTTGTCGACTTCTCCATTATTATAAAAAAGGCTCTGAACATGCTCATTTATTCTTTTAAAATGATTTACAACTCATATTTTAAAAAATAACAATATTTAAAGTTAAATATTTTTAAAATTGTTTTTAGCTACCCATTTTAAATGGTTATCAATCAATTGTCATTATCATACATAAAATAAAATATGGGGTTTTTGTCGCACACATAAGAAGAATAATTTGTTACTAATTTTCAAACACGTGCATGAAATCCAGTAACTTACTGTGCTGAAAAGTGAAAATAATTTATTCCTTATCTGAAATTAATAATAAAACAATCACTTAGTTAACATTTTAGAAACACATAAAAATTAATATGTTATTGTATATATTTGTTAAATTTCTATATTAAAACAGAACTTTTATTCTAAGAAGCAAAAAAATACAAAAATTTTTGAGAAAGTTAAGCTTCTATAATGGTCTAATAACCTTCACAATGGTTCTACACTATAAGCTAAACATTTATGGCAAAACTTAACAATTGTTCTAGATAAACAAAATTTTCAGTGACAGAAATCACATACTTAAGACTGAGGTGATCACTGTTCATTTAACTGCTTGTAGCTCCTGTTCCAAAAATAAATTATTAAATAAGAATAAATAATAGAGAAAAAGTATTAAAAAATAATCCAACTTTTCAATTTCTAGTATGTAAATATAAATCAAAATATTTCACTGATAAGAAATAACTCAGAGTAATCGACTTATGCATAGAAATTTTTTTAAATAATTTTACAATACATAGGAATTAGAAAAAAAAAATAATTTTACAAACTTGTATTCAAGTATTACTAACTTATATATTGACCGAGATTGGAAGTTGTGGATGGTTCAATCATCCATCTAAAACTCGAGGCGTAAATAATTACTATTTTTTCTCCCCATAATATCTTACACAGAAATCTGATGTATAAGTCATATCTTGAATGTTTCTTTTAGTATGTTAGAAAATATTAATAGTGGAGTCATTAGAAAAAATTTCAAAATTGACGCAGTTTCAGTAATTGAAAAGATTTCAATAAAACTCAGCAGAAAAATAATTACCATAAAAATACTCAAAGAAATAAGATGGGTAATACTTCAATATTATATGGAGATATAATAAATTTATAGAGTTTTTTTGCCGGGGACTATTTATACTGACTGAAGTCTTTATTTGACTTACAGTGAAAATTACATGTCATTATGATGGTGGTTCTTGTTTTTTTGCCTCCCAAAAATAAGCGATGTCAGTGAGAATCGAGTTGCACACATCGCCGCTAGTTGCAGCCTCTCGTGATTGCCAAATATATTCCACCAAGCAAGACTCTAGATGATCAGGTATTCTTTGATTCATAATGTAACAGGGAATGTAATAGTAATGTATTAATGAAAAGCTAACCTAACCACTGCAGCTAGGTGAAATATAATAGTGGCCTCCATATAATACCTATGTACCATAAAATAAACATCGTGGTAAATCCGGTGCCTTCAGGGGAACTAAAAACCTAAATTTTGTGTAATTCAACATACTAATGTCATTAATGATCTACATAAAAAATTCTTTAGCATGTAAGTTTCAACATCTATGAAATAAACAAAATCTATTTTTGAAAAATATAATTTCAATGGATTGGTGATAGAAAATATAGATAAAACGTTTACTTACTGATTGCCTTGCCATCTTTCCATGGTGTGAATTTTACTGTTGAGTCATCTCGCTTTGCTGCATCAGCTTTAAATTCAGGCTTCAATGCTTTTCTCAGTGCCCTTGCAGCGATATTTGAGTACTGAATGTAGCTGCACAGAAAAACTCGTTTTAAGATTATAAATATATGATTATATAGAAAAGCCATGTTATATAAATAGATTGATAGGGATTATTTATTTATTAATTATATATTAGTTTACGGATTATTAAAATTTTCATAAAACGACGGAAATATATAACTGTTATTAATGTAAAAACGTTATATTACGTCAATACAGACTATATTATCAGTTTTTAACCATTTTTAGTTCAGTTGACAATAAAGAAATTTAACTAAACCTAATGGATAACAAAATCTTAATCTGAACTAAAGACCAAGAGGCAAGCAGGTTTTATGACAAGAGTGTAAATTACCATTTAAATTTTACGATTGTGTATTTTGGTGCAGATTAATTAATTAAGTTATTTAGTTTCTAATTGTAAAGAAATATAAAACAATATCCCTTTTCATATTTTTTTTATGAAAAAAGGAACACAAAAATATTATAAATAAAAATTTTTTTGAAGATGAACATCATATAAAGAGGTAACAGTTAAGCCAAATACAGAAGTAGGTACTACAAATAAACGGGTAATTACAGCCAAATTAAATGAAAATAAAAAAACAAAGTATATCTTGTGAAAAGAGATTGTAAGGATCTTACAATTTAACCAAATATACAGGGCCGCACCCAAAAGTGGTAGGACTGATTTTTTTACAAGAATTTTATTGACGATATACTTCCATCAACTTAACAATCTTCAAAGTATGCTCCTTGAGCAGCTACACACTTAGTATAACGTTGCTCCCATTCCCCGTACGCCCGCTGGAAATTTTCTTTGGGGATGCTGTTGATGACCGTTGTTGAAGCCTCTTGAACAGCCTTTATCGAGTCAAAACGTCGTCCCTTGAGCTGTCTTTTCATCAGGGGGAAGAAGAAGAAGTCTGGTGGTGCCAAATTTGGAGAATAGGGCGGGTGCGGCAACGTGGCAACGCCGTATTTGGCCAGAAGCTGTCTGACGATGAGCGTGTCATGGCACGGCGAGTTGTCATGATGAAGCACCCAGCAGTTTGCGATGACCAACCTGTGAAACAATGCGTTGGACGTTGGATGCAGACAGACCCAACTGGTCTGCAATTTCTTCACTGGTTAAGCGTCGGTCTCTGTTCAGCAGTGTCCTCACTCTGTCCAGTTGCCATCTTCCCGAGTTTCGGACAAAACTTCACGGAACAACGTTGCTCTAATTTCGGATTCATTTTGTTTTTCGACGCGGCCATAAAACTTGCTTCAATAAAAACAGTGTCCTGACTCAACGACAGCCCGCAGGCGAATGAGGTTGGTGTCGGTCTGTTGCTAAGAGCCCCCCTCCACCTTAACCTGCCAGGCAGACCCCCTCCACCGCTCCGTTCGCGCCAGAGAAAATCAGTCCTACCCCTTTTGGGTGCGACCCTGTATAAAAAAAATATTTGTTGATGAATATAAAGATAACTTTATTGTGATCTAGAGATGAGAATTTTGCAAGTTTATAAACCCTGAAAAATGAAATCAATCTTCATCATTGAGTAAGATTTATAATTTTTTTAAGTCAATTTTTTAAATCAACAAAGAAAAATTTTGAGTTTTTAAAAAAAATTATAATTATCTACAATTAATATGAATATGTATATACATGTATCAGAATAACAATATAATGTGGCAAAATATAAAGCGAATTTCCTTGCAATATGAAATTTTTATTCTATGTATAGTGTTGGACTATTATTTTCATTTGCTACTATTTATAAGCTTTCTTTTTTGCATTGCTTGCATAGTGTTGTAGTTTTTTCACTTTCTTTTCCCATTGTCCGTTTGTGAAGCAAGGTTCAATAAGGTTAATCCAGTATGTTTCTTTTATTCTTTCATTTATTTTTATCCTAGAGCATTATTTAAGATATTGTATGGTAACCATGGCAACAATTTATGGTTATACAATAGAGGTTTTTCATATAAATCTTTGAAAAGTTGGCTCAGTGCCAAAAAGACTAGACTTCGAACATGAGAATACTCAGAATCTGACCTAGACCCCCAAATTTTTATACTTTAATTATTAAATAGATATTTGAAAAAACTGTATTAACATCAATTGTCAACCACTATTAGGTTTAAATAAATGTATTTGAACTTGATTGGAAGAAATATAAAAATATTTTGTTAACGACTGAAAATTTGAACAAGATATGTAATACAAGAGTGTGAACTAATAGAAGGAATTTAAAAAGGTTTCATTAAGTAGTTCTATTTCATTTTGTGCAATGAAAATTGAACCATTCACAATATTGACTCTCCATTCACAATATGACCTGTCAGTTTTAATTCTCAACAGACTGACATTTTACACAGAAATATTTTTTCTCTTACAGTCATGTGAGGTGTTCATACACTTTATGTATGTTTCCAAAACACTAGAACGACCATCTACTACAAAATCCGTATTTCAAAATTTGTATATCAAATTTCACACAGTATCACAATGTGAAAACTTTGTCTCTAGTAAAACGTATGCAATTTTTTTCAAAAGCTTTATATTTATCCCTAACTTTAAAATGTGTACCTTTAACAACAATAACTTTTTTATTATTAGGATCTCCACTTTAAAATAGGAACATGAGTGAATGATGAAACCAAACATGTTATATAGACTGCATCAACATGAGGCATTATCAAGATCAATTTTTTTGTGGGGGTCTACATAGAGGGTGAAGTCATCATTAAACTTAACCCATTAATCTGTAGAAGGATCTTCTTATATACAATACAATAAATTAAATTAATTCTTGAAATAAAACATTTTAAAACAATGCAACAGAAAGAGTAGCAACTAAGCTCATTTTAAAAAAACACTACTGCATTATTTGTGCAATAGTCAAAATCAACATTAAACTAACTGAGACAATTTATTTAGTTGAAACCTCAATATAGCCTAAATATACCCTACTAAACAAACCTTGTTTATAACTGATTGTTTTAAGATAGATTACACTTTCAGTCATGTAACAGACGCCACACAGTCTGCACAAACTAGATGCCTTAAAGAAAATGTATACAATATTTACTCATGTTGACAATTAGTTAGACAGAAAACTGACAATTTCTTGTTCTTAACCTGAATAAATATCGAGTTTATAAAATGTAGTAGTGTCAAGATAGTAGTGTTCTGTATGACAATGTACATAAACAACCATCGTTTTATTTGTTTTGAACCATTTCCCAATTTGAGTCTTATCATTGGCAGATTCATAGTTTTTTAAAAATCAAGACCATCCAAACTAATCACTTTGTACATAAATTGTAATGTATGTATATATTATTGCCAAATTATTAAAAAAAACATTTAGTTTCTGCTGTTTTATGTATGTTTCAACATTGAGGTTGTTTCATATTTTGCAAATATTAAGCTGCATTTATCTTCTGCATTTAAAATCACCTACATCTTGAAACATATTGTTAGTATCATATGTAAAACAGAAAGTTATTTATTTCCTGTTCCCATGTAATAGATTTTAGCAAAAAAAAATTTACTGTGTCATCAGAAATTATCAGGAATACGAAAAAAATTATAACTTGTGCTCACGCCATAAAAATTAAAAATGATGGAAAGAAGCAATCCCCCCCCCTTCACGGCACAATAAAACTTTTCTAATTCAACATTTTGGCTTTAATTTTCATAATTCAGTAACTTGAAAAATGCTTTAAAATGTAATTAAACTTGCTGTTGACTCCCAACAAATTATAAATTTAAAAAAAACGTTAACACACCACTATTAGCACCTGTTTTACAAACTTTATACAATTATAAAATTTGCACACACAACTTATTTTTTTGCAATACTAAGTTGGAATATTACTTATAAAGATAAAACAAACACTTACAGACACTATTTTACACACAAAACAGAAAATATTACGTTGTACATTTAGACACATTTTATTTTTAATCATTCATAAAAATGACAGAGCTTGCCATGCAAACCATTGTGAAATTGAAGTGTTGAAGTTGATTTTATTTTCAAAATTTTTAATTTTTTGGGAGTCAATAGGAGGTTTAATTACATTTTGAGAGTTATTATGTCAAAAAATAAAGCTAAAACGTTAAATTAGTAACTTTTTACATGTGCTGCAAAGGAAGGGGAGGGAATTTGCTATTTTCCAAAATTCTTAATTTTCGGGGCGTGAGCTGGAGTTTTCATAATTTTTTTTTTATAATCCTAATGACTTTCTGCACCTCCCGGTATAATTGTGTTTGGTAAATCGATTACGTGGGAATGGGAAATAAATAACCAGAAAAAATGGAATAGATGATTATCATTTGGTCTAATACTACAACCTTAATTACCAACAGATACAAAGTTTTATAAACTCATTTAATAAAACAGTACTATATAAACATTTGGGTTATATTGCAATTGTTTTCAAATTTTAACCATTACTTATGGTTTCTGAACTTAAAATCCCTTGAATGGATGTACTTTTGAGTAACAATGTAAAAACGAAGGAGTAACCTGTATAGGTTAAGTGTAGCCAGGTGTAACAAATAATATTGATATAAATAATATTAACACACAAGTAGATGTCAAGTGCTAGACTTCCCTCTTCATTAGCTGTATATTAAGAAGCTTAACTTTTTTTTCTTCATAAAATTTTTCCGAACTGGATACTTTGTAGGCATTTTAATAGAGCTGTGCAGTACCATAATGAGATAATTCTTGAATCTTTACTTAATAAACAAGCATGTTTAAGACATATCACTAAGTATAACAATTACTGTTAAGTTTTAACCACTATTAATAGTTTGCAACATAATAAATATGTTGCATTTTTAACAAGCATTTGATTTTTAAGATATACTTTTATCAAAAACAAAAAAATCGAAAGAGGCCTGATATTATACTAATCCCTACATTGTAATGAAGCCCTATCTATTTTAAGGCACCCTTATTTTATATTCATGTGTTTCTGTAAAGTTAGGTTATATTTTTATGATTTTTTTTTTGAAGTGCCAACATGAAGGTTTTATTAGCTTTTCATGGTCCTAAAAACTTTTAATATTACTTTGTAAAATTGTGTTATAATATAATTTATGTGGAGATATCTTTTAACTTACAATAGGTACTTAAAAATTTAATGGAAATGAAAAACCATTTTAGGTTAGCCTTACAAAAATCAATTTCTTTTATCGTGGTAGAGTTTATATATAACTTAATTATATTCAATTTAAAAAGAATACATATCTTACTTTAAACCAGCAGCTCGCCAAGCCGACATTTTGAACAATACTTTATTTAGAAATCAGTAAAGTTTAACCAGAAACCTCTATTCAGACGACTCGACGGTGTAAGGCTGCAAGGTGAAAAGTTCGAGACGATAACAGCCAATAGAAAGTTAGAATGAGTGTAAAATAAAAGTCAAATGTAAAATTGTTAAATTTGTAATAATAATTAGGTTTTGTTAAACTAGGTAAATATGATTATTTATGCTGTTTCAAATTTTCAATTTTAAAAGTAATCGCACATTTATACGTTTACAAGAAACCTTCTTATTAGATTTTTATACCTAACTTGACTAGCTACTTGAAGTAAATTGAATATATAAAAGTGGCTCGTTTTACTCTATGATTGTACAGTGCACACGTTTCTCTTGTTTGAATCTATTAATTTTAAATATATATGAAAAGTGTATATATTCCCAAATATGACTTACGAAAAATATTATTGTAGAATATATACAATAATAGAATATATAACTAGATCAATGTTTAGGAATTGTAAATTTCAAGGGATTTTAATTTAAACTAGATGTTTCGATTGTTAATAGTATAACTGAAGGGTTGATAGCGAAAATGAACTGTCCAAAAATACATAAAGCAATACATTTTTTTAGGCTGACTCATAAATTATAAGTTAAGTTTGTTCCTACAGAAACATAACTTATAAGAGGTCAAAAAAATGATTACATTTCTGCAAAAATAGGAGTTTTAATTTCGTTTTTAGGAAAAACTGGATTAATGCTGGGACACACAGTTTTTGAAAGAGGAATGACAATAATGGAAGTGTCACAATTGTGTTAATTTTTTAGTATAGTTCGTTAGAAACATTTATTATTTTATTTTAAAAGGTTTTAATTATTATTAAATGGAGGATTAAGTTGCAATAAATGAATGGCTTTATAAAAAGAATTTGAAAACCAAAAAGATGTAATCAAATTCAATAAAGTTAAAGGTTATAAACACAACAATCACTTGAAAATTTTTAGTGATGTATTCAGGTATTATATTGTTAAGTCAATTTTCTAAATACATTAATATGATAATGTATTGTCTAACCTTTTTATTTCTACATTTTAGAATTTTTGTGCCACTAAACTAATGTATTTTTTGGTTGTTATAGATGTTCCTGTTTCTAATGTTTTGAAAAAGTATCTAAAGCTTCAAAGTTTACAAATTCTTGAAAATTTGAATTGACTGAAACAATAATATAAGAATGATTGAGATTCACATCTTAGTCCACATGATACATCAAAGATGATATAAAAAAAAGCTAATGATCTACCTAAAAGTCACACAGTAAATGGCATATAGGTTTTTATAATATAAGGTAATGATGTTACAATCTGTCACAAAGCTTTCATTAGTATTTATGGAATTTATAAATATAAAATTAAAAGACTGCAGTAAATTCTATTGGGCAGTCATATAATAAATGCGAGTTAGATTTTTTCCCTGGTTAAAACCCAATTTCATTATGATTGCCAAATTGGTTTGGAGAGAAGTTATACAACAATTTACTAGTGTAATAACTAAATTATCAGAGTGCCATATAAACTCATTTAAAGCTATAAAGTTACATTATTCACTTCTTAACAATCGGAATGGAAGATGTAATTCAGCTTAATTACTAGTTAATAAATTTGTTCGAGTCAGCGCTCGAAGTTTGAACGTGTTACCGCGACCTATATTCAAAACGCTCAGCTGGCCTGGACAGTAATGGTCACGTGACGTCTGACCTACCAATCGATGTATGGATTGCGTATTGATTTTTCTGTGTGGCCTCTGATCCCTCTCCCTCAGCTAGCATTTCCGTAAGTTAGTTGGTTCGTTGCTTTGAAACCGTCGTGCAGTTAACAGCCTTATTTGAAGTACCTCGTGCGCAAAGTTGCACCACGCGTGTAAAGTGCCGTTTGACCGTAAAACCTCGTACAAGTGTTAAAACTATTCGTATTATTGTGTGTTCGTGTAAACGCGTTGTTATAGACGTTATTTGCTTAGACTTTAAGTTACGATCGCCGTTTAGTAGAACTCTTTGTTCAGTTACGCGCCATAGTTATAAATGACTTTATGCCTTTTAAAATGCAGCCTATTGATTTCCCGTTTAAGTTCTAGTTTATACCTCGCCTGGATCGGATTCCTACAAACTGGGTACCCAGGACTTCTGCCGCCACGAGATCTACGCACGTTGCAATTCTGCCCTTTCTTTCTTCACGAGGGTAAGTGCTGCCTAAGCTTAAGTACTTATGATTTATTTATGTGTAAATTCAGTGCGAATTATTTTGTTATTAAATGTGTTTGTACGGAACTAACTATTGCTTTCAAACGTTCGTAATTGCGTGCTTAGCGATTAAAGTAAGACACATTTTGCCGCCACTTCTTATTACTGAACATTTCTATTGTATTATTTCGGATCTTTCTCGAACCTCGCTTTCTTCTGAATTTTAGCTAGCGCCAGTCGCTTCATTGGTCCCTCGGGCCGGATAGATTAAATTCAAATTCATTTGGTTTATGACAATCTCACCAAGTGTTGTGCAACTTTTGATTTCTGATTTGATATTCCTTTGTGCGAGTCACACGCGCGGGAAGTTAGTCATACGTGACGTCATAGGTATACGTAACTTGATTTTGATTTGCTCTGTGTTATGAGGAAATGTTTACGTGTCAATCAGAAGATAAGATGCAGTCTCGTAAATACGAATAAGGAAACATTTTGCGTTTCATTAAACTATACAGTCCACTCTACCGCTATTTAAGAAATTTGTGAAATTAATTTGTGTTGTGTTTTTTATTTTTTAGAACTTTATTAAATTATTTATGATGGCGATTAATACCGAATACTACCTCGCTAAATTGAAAAATATATTGAATGATTTAGAGCAAGTAAAAGCCCTTCTTGACGATAAAGAGATGCCGGAAGGCATCGCTCGCGAAATAAGACGCATTCAGGCCAATTTCGTCGATACGTATGAAATATTAGAGCAAACGTTCGCCACCCAGGTGGCAAGTTTAGCTGAAAGTGCGTTTAATATCAAAAGACAATTTCAGGACGCGTATTTGCCCATGTTAGCGAAATATCCTAACCTTATCAAGACAGAGGTGACATCAACCTCGCCCGTCAAATCAGCTGTAGGTTCACCTAACCTCCCTAGTCTTGCGTTGCCTAGTTTTTCAGGAAACAACAATGACTGGACTGACTTTATAACAATGTACGATTCAATGGTCCATTGCAACGACAGTCTTAGTAATATACAGAAATTCCAATATCTAAAATCTGTACTTAAAGGCGACGCTTTAGCAATTGTCACAGGCTTGATAATATCTGACCAAAATTACAGCATTGCATATCGAGCTTTGCGCAATCGGTACGCCAACCCACGCCGTTTGGCTGACCACTATTTCAAAATTATTCAAGACTTTAAACAAATTAAGAATGCTTCGCAAACTGAATTAAACCGCTTCTTGACCGCGCATTCGAACGCTGTGTGTGCGTTGAAGGTTATCCAACTAGATGATTTGGCTGATTTCCTGCTTTTTCAGATGTCCATTAATAACTTGGACCCCCAGACTAGATTAAGTTTTGAAACGAGGCTAGGCACAAATCGTATGCCTACGTACAAACTGTTGAATGATTTTATAACGGAACAGGCCAGGGCTCTAGAGTTGTTGGATCAACCGCCTGCCGCAGCTTCTACGAACGCGAGAGCTGCTCAACAACCCCGCATACTGGTGTCGTCAGTGAATGAGTCGAATTCGCAAGGGGCCCGTGATTTAAATTTTGACCGAATGGAACCTAACCTTAACACGGCACATAGTACAATTGTCCCGCCTTCGGTTTCGCCCGACAATTCTATTACACCTAAGGCTACGCAATATGTATACGAGCCTAGACGTGCTGCGTCAGGCCCTACACGGCCATTCAACGGGCCGCGCCCCGTAAATATACCTCCTGTTATGAACACTCCTAGGATGTCAGTATTCCGTCACCGATTACCACCGCTTCACATGAATCAATCCCATGTTTCTACGACACACGCAGGCATGTGTTATTATTGCGGAGAAGGACATCGCATCATTGACTGTCAATCCTTTCTCGAACTGACTTCTGTGGCACGCCAGGATGCCATCAGGAAATTACGACGGTGCTTCAATTGTCTTGGCTCCCATTTCCAAGCTAAATGTAAGTCCAGCCAACGCTGCAAGCAGTGCAACGAGGCACACCATACTTTGTTACATAACAACTCTCCTGCACAACAACGACTATTTTCACCGCGACAGCCTCGTTCAACAGCTAGACCTGACCTCGTTACTCAATCGGTACCGCATGCTCTTTCTTGTAATATTGAAGCTCCTCTCGCTCTGTTAGGCACCGCACAAATCGTCATCCAAGACCATTACGGTCAACCTCGTTCCTTTAGAGCTATTATTGACCCCGGCAGTCAGATATCTGCCATTACTAAGAAAGCAAGCGTCCTATTGAGCCTACCTACTCGGAGTTCAAATATGTCTTTGATTGGTGTCGCCGCCAAGACCACACGTATCCACGAGTACGTTACGTTGATTTTATTCTCGCGGCATGACCCTGGTGTAATGCTAACTACTGAAGCCGCCGTGCTTAACCACATTACTGACCCGCTGCCGGCTACTAGGTTAGCCTCTCAAATAAGTGCTCAATACCAGCATCTACCTTTAGCTGACCCTCATTTCGACTCGCCTGTCGGTGTTGACATTATACTGGGGGCAGATGTTTTCACCCAAATACTCACTAATGGGCCTTGCACTATCATTCATGGCCAGCCCTCTGCGCTTAACACTCGATTAGGTTGGGTCATTATGGGATCCGTACCGTATAGTATGCCCCATCAACCTAGAGTGTTCATTACCTCGCTACAGTCTATTGATGACAATATTCGACGGTTTTGGGAAGTCGAAGAAGTAACTGAGGCTAAATCTTTGAGCCCTGACGAACAGCTTTGTGAAAGCCTGTTTACTACAACTACTGAACGCGATGAAGTCGGGAGATATGTTGTCGCCCTCCCCTTCAAACCTGACGCTGTACCACTTAAGTCAAACCGCAACGTTGTCCTCGCCAGTTATCATGCTTTAGAACGACGTTTAAGTCGTCAGCCGGAGGTAGCTCAGCAATATCATCAATTCATGACAGAATATATGACTCTGGGTCATATGTACCCCGCACTTAATACTTCTAACTATTTGATCCCGCATCATTGTGTTTTTAAGACCACCAGTTCTACTACTAAGTTACGAGTAGTATTCAACGCATCCTCGCCTGATTGTAACGCGAATTCTTTAAATCAGCAATTGCTTTCCGGTCCTAAACTTCAGAAGGACCTGTCTAACGTCATCATTTCCTTTCGCCTGTATGTTCACGCCGTTTGTGCTGATCTTAAAATGATGTACCGACAAATTGCCGTGCGCCCAGCTGATCGCTGTCATCAGCACATATTATACCGACCGACGCCTCAATCTCCGCTTGTGGAATACGAGTTAGCTACTGTCACGTACGGACTAACCCCGTCTGCGTATTTAGCGTTGCGGACGCTTGAACAACTCGTAAAGGACGAAGGTAGCCGATACCCTGCCGCGTCGCAAGCAATACTTCAGCAGACTTATGTTGATGATGTTGTTACTGGCGCCGATGCGCTCGAAGATGCCAAGGAATTGATACAGCAGCTCATTAACATTTTCGCACTCCCCGGCCTGGAACTCAGGAAATGGTCATCAAGTGATCCTGCACTATTGTCAACACTACCTTCCGCTCATCTGGAGAACCCGCTACTGTTCCAGGACGATTCTACCGCCATCAAAATACTGGGACTGCAATGGAATCCTACCTCGGACTCGTTCTCCTACCAGAGTCAGAATTTCGTTTCGGTGCCGACGAAACGCACCATATTATCTTATGTCGCTCGGACTTTCGACCCGCTTGGTTTCTTAACACCTATTACTTTCTGGATCAAATGCTTTCTTAAACGTTTGTGGCTCGAAAAGTTATCTTGGGATCAAACTTTGCCAGCCCCGCTTCTAAATCAATGGGACAGCTTCATTGTTCAATTCGCCAGTTTGTCTTCTATCCTAATACCTCGACACGTTGGCACACGAGCTGCCAAGCATCACCTGTTAGGGTTTTGCGATGCTTCCGAAGCTGGATACGCAGCAGCTATATATTTGAGAACCGAATGGAATGGAGTCGTTACCGTTAGCATTCTGAAGGCTAAGAGCAGGGTAGCTCCAGTTAAACCGATCACCATACCTCGCATGGAGCTTTGTGGCGCAGTCTTGCTGGCCAAACTCTATAAGTCCGTTCAGCCCGTTTTGAATTTTGTGTCTGACGCCGAGACGTTTTTCTTCACCGATTCTGAAATTGTGTTGTATTGGATCAACACCCCGCCTTATTTATTGAAGACTTTTGCTGCCAACCGCGTCACTGAAATCGTTTCAAATACCTCCATGGACCGTTGGTTCCATGTCTCGACTGCTGATAACCCCGCGGACGTTGCTTCCCGTGGGTGTCTACCTAACCAGCTTGCTGAACATCCGCTGTGGTGGCACGGCCCACCATGGGCGCTACAATGTCCTACTGCGTGGCATTTGTCTAAGCCGACCGGCCTTAACCCGGACCAGACCGAACATAAATCTGAACCTAGACTGCTATGTACGGCCGTTCAAGAGCCTAATCGACTATTGACAACTATAGAACGACATTCGAACTTAATTACTCTTCACCATGTTTTCGCTTACGTCCTGCGGTTTGTGAATAATTGCCGTCGTAAAGGCCAGACTACTAACCACGGTCATAACACCCGCTACAAGGCCAAAGTCGCCTTGAGTAAAACTTCATTTACTACGCCTTCGGTGCAGGAGTTAAGCAACGCCAGAGATCTCTGCGTCAAGCTCATACAAGAGCTGGCCTTCAGCGCAACATTGCAACGGCTCCGTCGTGGCGCTCAAATCATCGATCCGCTCCGCAGCCTAACGCCATTTGTCGACGCCCAGGGCTTACTTAGGGTGGGCGGAAGACTTAATCATTCTGAGATGTCGTATGAATCTAAGCACCCCCTTCTGCTTCCTAAACATCATCAGTACGTCAACTTGATCTGCGATCATTACCACAAGTTAGCCTTACATGCCGGACCGCGCACCACTCAAGCGCTGATTAACGGCGAATTTTGGATTATTGCGTTACGCTCCTTACTTCGACAACGCATTCATGCGGCAATGCGGTGTTTCCGTCTGCAATCTAAGCCTCGTCCACCTATGATGGCTGCTTTACCATCATCTAGAGTCACTCCATCGCCGCCTTTCTGCAGGGTGGGAATTGATTTCGCTGGACCCTTTGACACAAAGGCAAATCATTTGCGTACCTCGAAGCTTTTAAAATCTTATCTTTGTCTATTTGTCTGCATGGCTACTAAGGCTGTGCACTTGGAGATGGTATCTGACCTATCCACCGATGCCTTTCTCGCAGCTTTACACCGTTTCACGTCAAGACGAGGGCTACCCTCTGATATTTATTCTGACAACGGCACGAATTTTGTTGGAGCCGCGAACCGCCTGAGTGAGGTCTATCAACTGCTTGACCACTCGAAATCGCTTATCAAGCGCAAACTCGCCGACCAACGCATTGAATGGCACTTCAACCCTCCAGCCACACCACATTTCGGCGGACTTTGGGAGGCTGCCGTCAAATCCGCTAAAGGACTTATGCACCGCACGATTGGTAATACGGTATTAAACCCTGAGGAATTGTCTACGTTGTTTACCCGGATAGAGGCTATTCTTAACAGTCGCCCTATTTTCGAGGTTTCGCCTGACCCCAGCGAAGGATCGTCTTTCCTCACTCCCGGACATTTTCTTATTGGACGTCCGCTCCTTGCACTTCCGGAGAGATGTTACCCCGAACCGCCTCTTAAATCTCGTTGGTCCATGATTCAGCAAATGACCAACCGTTTCTGGAAGACTTGGTCTACTCAGTACCTGCATTCGCAGATTCAACGCCGTAAGTGGCACAAGAACTCCTCACCGCTTCAGGAGGATCAACTCGTCTTTATCACTGGAGAGCATCCGAGCCCCCTTCATTGGCCTATGGGTCGGATCATACGTCTACATCCTGGACACGACCAGGTATCCCGTGTAGCTACTGTCAAAACCTCGCACGGCCAGCTGAAGCGACCTGTCCACAAGCTTGTGGGCTTTCCGCTGCAGCATTGAGTTTTCACCTTTGGTTTCTTCGGCACTCTTGCCCCTTCCTTTTGTTTCTCTTGTTTTTCCTTCGTTTCCCCCTGCTATTTTCTTCGGCACTCTCGGTTTCCGGTGCTTTAATAGTTCTTCGCCCACTACCCACCTGGCGGATTAAAAACATTCGTTTTGGTGGGCGGTATGTTCTAGTCAGCGCTCGAAGTTTGAACGTGTTACCGCGACCTATATTCAAAACGCTCAGCTGGCCTGGACAGTAATGGTCACGTGACGTCTGACCTACCAATCGATGTATGGATTGCGTATTGATTTTTCTGTGTGGCCTCTGATCCCTCTCCCTCAGCTAGCATTTCCGTAAGTTAGTTGGTTCGTTGCTTTGAAACCGTCGTGCAGTTAACAGCCTTATTTGAAGTACCTCGTGCGCAAAGTTGCACCACGCGTGTAAAGTGCCGTTTGACCGTAAAACCTCGTACAAGTGTTAAAACTATTCGTATTATTGTGTGTTCGTGTAAACGCGTTGTTATAGACGTTATTTGCTTAGACTTTAAGTTACGATCGCCGTTTAGTAGAACTCTTTGTTCAGTTACGCGCCATAGTTATAAATGACTTTATGCCTTTTAAAATGCAGCCTATTGATTTCCCGTTTAAGTTCTAGTTTATACCTCGCCTGGATCGGATTCCTACAAACTGGGTACCCAGGACTTCTGCCGCCACGAGATCTACGCACGTTGCAATTCTGCCCTTTCTTTCTTCACGAGGGTAAGTGCTGCCTAAGCTTAAGTACTTATGATTTATTTATGTGTAAATTCAGTGCGAATTATTTTGTTATTAAATGTGTTTGTACGGAACTAACTATTGCTTTCAAACGTTCGTAATTGCGTGCTTAGCGATTAAAGTAAGACACATTTTGCCGCCACTTCTTATTACTGAACATTTCTATTGTATTATTTCGGATCTTTCTCGAACCTCGCTTTCTTCTGAATTTTAGCTAGCGCCAGTCGCTTCAAAATTCAAGTTAATGAATGAAGTATTTTTAATGAAATTAATGTTACATGTATAGCTTATTGAACACTGTTTCAGACTTAAAATATTCATTTTTATTAGTCTGAGATCTAATACCTGTTTCTGCTTGAATATTTCACAGCTGCTATTGCTAAATAAGAAAACAGGAGTACAAATACAAATAAATTAGTGGAATAAACTTCCTAAAAAAAAGCTTTTAAAATGATAAAAGAAAGTTTTCTTATAAGCTAAAGAAGCAAGCATACTACTCTTACCTTTTGATTTTATGTAAAATTTACCAATTCCACATATAAGAACTAATGTTGTGATTTACAGTGGGCAGTTGTACAATGTTTTTAGCATTGCTAATTTAAAAGAGGATTTTGTTATAACAATATTGTGAGTGTGAGGCAAGAAAGGGGCCAAATGATGTCACACCTATGATATTAGACTACAGAAATAATATCACTCATGAATATGTTGACTTGGTGTCAATATGATTGATACCCAGGCAAATACAAAAATAAAACAATGGTTGACTTTTTGATTTGCTAAGCCAAATGAGACAAATACTAAATACCTTTCCTCATTTGTGAAAAGTTTTTATCCCATATAAAACTAAAATTAATTTATTAAATTTAATTATTGAATTGATATTTGAAAATACTGTATTGAGATCAAAGTCATCCTCTACAAGTTAAAAAAAATGTATTTGACCTTGAGTGGAGGAATAGAAAGTATTTTATTAACGATTGAACATTTGAACAATGTATAATAAGGAGAGTGTGAACCAATTGAAGAAATTGAAAAAGTTTGTTCTATTTGAAATATATATGGTCAATAATTATGTGATTTTTTCTACTATGTGTTGTTTATATATTTAAAATGTTTCTAAAGTGATTGGTTCCTTGCATAGCTTAATATACTGTATGTAGAAAGTTCAAATTAGCCTTGAATATTGTTTTTATGTGTTGGGTGTCTTGTTTGTGTGTAGCTGGATTTAGAGTTGACAAACATACAAGAAATCCAACACTTATGTACAAACATCAAGGCTAATTTATACATTCTACAAGTAATAACACACTGAAAGAATCTAACCACTAGGGACAAATTTGAAATATTCAGACATTATATAGTAGAAAAAACAACTCATTTTACATGAATATACTCGTTTTGAATCCAACACTTATCCAGTACATAGTATGTAACCTGTCTATTATAGACATAACCAAGTCTTAAATCAAAAACTTGCAACCTATAGTAAAAACTATCAGTAGCAGTGTTACTCGGTAAACGAAACAATGGCACCAAATGAGTTAGCACATTAGGATGCTCAATTTGTTTCAAACTTTTTATACAAGATCTAAATATGGAATGTAACACAAGTAGTTATGGAGCTTCTGCCAACAACTGTCAAATGAAAAGTAAGATAACAATGGTAAAAACATGATATATAAAATCAAAATAACTTTTCTTCAAATCAAATTTACTATACTGGAAATATAAAGTGTTCATTTTCTATATTTAATAAACAATATGTTTTGCTAAAATCACACCTCCCAACATTTTTCTACGTTTCCCATTTCTCTTTTTTGCAACAATCTTAATACATTTGTTCCTACAATAACTCTTCAGTGAGTTGGATTCAAAATCAACCAACTGTACATAGGATAATCAGTTAATGACATATTTTTTGCCCAACTATAAAGAAAATAGGATGTACTTTCTAGTAATATAGACAGAAATTTTTCTGGGCGGGAGTTTGGATTTTACAAACTCCAATGGAGAGAGAGTGGGAGCTAATTCATAAATCTGAGGCAAAAGGTTTGAAAATTAATTTCCATGTTTTACCATTCTAAAGGTTAAAAATAGACACATTTTGACGAAATAAATTAAGTCAATTTCTTCTCAATTTAAATACATTACACATTTAAAGAGCACTCAATCAACATTAATGTTACAGTAACCCTCTCATGGATGTAAGCCCCACCCCCCTTGAGTATATCTAATTACAGCTTTAGGTTACTGACAACTAACTGGACTATTTTGTGATTATATGAGAATTATAATTAAATAATACTTAACTAAATGAATGCTTAAGGGCTTACTTGTTTTTGAAACAATCTACTCAGAGTAGAGGCTTTGCTTCGTAAAAGGAACGATTGTTTCGAAACGCGTCAGCACGTAAGCCCTTTAGTATTCACTTGATTAAGTCTTATTTAATTATAGTTTAATCAGTAAATTCAAGATGGTTACAACAAGCAACTTTAAATGAGAATTTCCTTATGTGAGTTTGGAAACCGACATAATGTTTTTTACAAATTTGATGAATTTAAAATACTGTATTTTTTAACCTATAAGATTAAAAAACTTCATAATTGTTCTGGAGATGGTTTAAAACACCCTGCATGCCCCTGGCACTTGGCAATTTCCTCATCAAAGAAACTGTAACATTTATTTTCCATTAAAAGCACAATGGATAATGTTGGTCTTACAACTAAAACTCCAAACATTTCTACTATTTTCCCATTTATTCCTAACCGATAAATTAAAAGTTGTTTGTAATATACCAAAAAATGATTTCTAATTGTTGAAGTAAGTATCATTTGAAAGCAGAAGCCAAACCTATAAACAAGTAATATAAAAAACAAATTTTTATAGTAAATTCCTACTATTGTTAACAACAACAAAAAAATATATATATATTTTGGTTATTTCTGATTAAATAATTACAATTAATATAAATAAAGTAACATAACCTATGTATTGAAACAACTATTCTACCATATAACCTATGGCATAAAATCATCTCTTTATGAAATTATGTGTTATCACTTATTTTAAGCCAAATGGGGCGAAATAACTATATTGCATACCTTGCCCCTTTTGTGAAACGTTTTTCTCCTACATAAAACTAAAATAAATTCATATTAAATTAAATTTATGACCTAATATTATATAATACTATATTAACACCAATAATTGATTGACAATTATTGTCATCCAGTACAAGTTTAAAAAAATGTATTCGAACTTGAGTGGATGAATAAAAAGCATTTTTATTTGTTGATTCCATCTTCACATGAGCTATTAGTTTTCACTGAAAACACTTGTAAATATTTTACAACTTGCCTATAGTAGTGCTTACTTATATTTGTTAAGGACAGCCGTTTTGAGAGATATGTCCCATTGTCAACTCAGACCGTAATACAAGTTACACATCTCCCGTAAAGGCTGTCCACAACAAATATAAGTAAGTGCTATTATAGGCAAGTTGTAACTTATTTACAAGTGTTTTTACTGAAAAAGTATTTATTTTAGTAACGATTGAAAATTTGAACAAGAAATAATAGGGAGAGTATGAACTAATGGAAGGAATTGTAAAAGATTGACTAATAAGTGTCTTTCTACAGCGTCAGAGAGGATAACATAGAGCTAAAACACCTCCTTTACAATTATCTCTGTTTTCCTATGTTGAAATTTAATAGCAATAATAATGGTCTAAAAATTCCAATATAACAGTGCTCAGGAGCATTGCAAAAAATATGTTTGAATCAAGGGCACTAGAATGGGAGGTTTCATCTTTATTTAAAATCATTTGATGTAGCTTTTCATGTTATCTGTATACGGTATCGATAAAAAAGTGAAATATCATACCAGAGTGTCATTTGTATTTTGAATTCTCTACCAAGGATTTCTAAAAATATCTAGGTAATAAGAAATATTAATAAATTATTATTAATAATAGGTTTATATTTTATTCCAGGACAGATTTCATGGAATCCGAAATAAAGAAGACTGGAAGAAAACCAGTCTTCCATACAGTAAGGAAACCTTACCAAGTTCACAAGATACACATGCTTGGGCTTCACTAGCCCCCTCAAAAAAATAATGTCCAAGAAATAAAAAAAATTGATTATTGAGTTTGAATGAAGTTGTCAGACAAGTAAGGAAGGCCGAGCAAACACTTTCAAACATTATCCTATTGAGTGAAAACAAGCATGAGGTAAGTTCATTGTAATTATGTTGACCATGGAATGGCATGGTGTTATGATTTTTATGAAATGAAATACAAATATGATTATACATAATATAATTTAATGTCAACTAATGTCCTCCTTCTTTCATTCCCCAATGTCAGAGGATTTGTTCCACGATTTCATAGCAATGATGTAACTATTTTAGGTAGTGTAGTATTTTAGTTTTATTTTTATATCAAATCTTTGTTGTTGTGGACTTACCGTGTTGATAATTAGTATCATATTAAAAGTGAATTTTTGAATTATTTTAAATCAAATTTATGCGATTTTTATTAATTTTTTCGTTTGTTTTTTGTGTAAAATGACTGTGCTACCACCAGAGATTGATAGATTTCATCATTCTACCTCTAACTTAGAAGCATTGCCTCCAGTGTTCTTGGCCAAAAAGAAACAGCAGATACAATTCTAGGAAGAATAAAAAAAGATTGTCCAACAAAAGTGTAAGATTTGTCCAGCTGAAAAGCAGAAAATTAATTTCACGTGAAGATGGAATCAACAAAAATTAATTTCAATTACGGTAGCAAGTACAGCACTGACTTCGGGATAAAACCCAAAGACAAGACTACAGAAACTGCAGAGCTTGAGGCCTATCTTCAGGACATCACGTGACTGCAAGAGAGATTTTCTTGGAGCTAATACTAATATTTTTTTTCATTCACCTGCTGTTTTAGCATAAAATTCATTTAATGAATACAATTAGTTATTTCAAATAGAGATCCATCTGCTAAGCAATGAGAACCACTAAACAATTCATGGCATTTTACATCAATAAACTTTTATTCAATATTAAAATTATTTTTAGCTCAATAAAGCATTTAAAATTATAATTCTGTATTTTTATTAAGTTTTTGTTTTATTATTTTTATGTTATGAATTGAATATGTTTTTCGAAGTTGTAGAAAATATATCATACGGCCAATGTAAGTTTTAAGTATTATACCAGTCCGGGGCTAAACAAATGACCCTGCTTCTTAAATTTTTCATAAAATTATATGAAAAAGTGCTTAAGAAATATCAATTGCTTTCATTAGCTCAAAAGAGCCTTTTTAATTTTGATTTAGGCAGTCCTCTGTCAACCTCAACACCAGAAAACATTTTCTGAGAATGGTCTCCTCATTAAAGAGCATGTATGAACCACGATGAAAGTGAGAAGAATGTAGAGTTAACAATGGGTTTAGTAACATTTACTGATGATGGACTCAGGGAGATTATTAGCAAAACATCAACATTCACGCCATTAAAGTAACTGCTCGTAAGTAACAATATTTTTATGATTTACTTACTGCTTTTATGATTTAAATAATTGAATAAAAACACTTATTACTGAAATTTAACAACAACACCTTTCAGTTATTGCTCAATGCTGAAACACAAACTCGACTAGTTGCCCTAAGTAATTATGTGTTTGTGTGTGTGTATATATGAAGTTGATATATTACTATTGTAAATACTTTTATCCACCACTAAGTGAAATAATTATACCTTGTAAAATAATGGACAATGTAAAATCTCTCTCTCTCTCTCTCTCTCTCTCTCTCTCTCTCTCTCTCTCTTTCTCTTTCTCTCTTTCTCTCTCTCTCTCTCTCTCTCTCTCTCTCTCTATATATATATATATATATATATATATATATATATATAGATTTTTTGGACTAGGAGACTGACAGACTTACCTTGGTAAGAGTCCATTCTGTAGTCTTGAAATAGAAACACATAAAAGCACTTAAACAATGATATATTTCAACCACACAGTGGTCTTTGTCAATCGAAGAGAAAACACAAAAAGAAATACGAGAGAATGAAAAAAAAAAAAATGATATATATATATATATATACAGCAGAGTCTAGAAACTCTGAGTTCTGATATTTCGAACTTTCATTAAATTCGAGCCTATTTATCTATTTGAAAGAAAAGTAGCAGTTTTTTTGTTGTACATCTTGAGGTTTTTATAGAAATTACATTTTTTTGTATTATCTTGGCCACTACTTACTGATTTATTCAGCAGACGCGTTTCCCGCTAGGTCAGCGGTTTTTCAATGCTGTGATTTACTGACAAGACTCAGTTGTCAGTCAAGAGTAACAGTTGTCAGTCAATAGTCTTGTCAGTAATTCACAACATTGAAAAAGGGCTTACATAGTGCGAAATGTGTCTGCTGAATAAATCAGTAAGTAGTGGTTTTTTTGCCAAGATAATACAAACGAGTGTAATTTGAAAGAAAATGATGAGTCAGGCTTCCAAGAAATGTTTATAGTCATACATTATGCAAAAGGAAGTGAGTCAGGCTTTCAAGAAATGTTTATAATCATAAGGTATGCAAAGGAAATAAGTCTGGTTTCCAAGACATGTTTATATCATTACGGTATGCAAAGAAAATAAGTTGGGCTTCCAAGAAATGTTTATAGCCATACGGTATGCAAAAAAATAAGTCTGGTTTCCAAGATATGTTTATATCAATATGGTATGCAAGGGAAATAAGTTGGGCTTCCAAGAAATGTTTATAGCCATATGGTATGCAATGGAAATAAGTTGCGCTTCCAAGAAATGTTTATAGCCATACAGTATGCAAAGAAAATAAGTTGGGCTTCCAAGAAATGTTTATAGCCATATGGTATGCAAAAAAAAATTAAGTCTGGTTTCCAAGACATGTTATATCAATACGGTATGCAAAGGAAATGAGTCGGGCTTTTGAAAAATGTTTATATAAATACAGTATTCATTCTTAATGAGTCGGGCTTCCAAGAAATGCTTATATCAATACATTATGCAATGGAAATGAGTCCGACTTAAAGGAAATGCTCATATAATATTCTATAAACTTATTTAGTATTTAGTGCATTTTAAATTATAGCATTAGGCTTCATTAGAACCCTTATTTTTTCTAATGCATAGGAAGGTATATCCGTGTAATCTGAGTTTATATATATATATACACACACACACAAAAACACATATGTACACTTGTTCAATTTGTAATATATTGTCTATATTCAATGATTGTTTGTATGTTGTATAAGTTGTTTTGTATTCAATTTTCCAAAATTGTGTTGGTTTAGAAGTGTTTGGCATTTAAAATGTTTATAAATAATTATTTTATAACCAAGAAAAAAAATTAAGTGGCTTAATGTGTTCGAATGAATAATAGAACTATTGATGGAGCAACTGAATTGGTTTGGGAATGTGATGCTGCCTCCATCCTGCTGAAACCATAACTGTTTATTTTCCACTCCATTTCAATGAGGAACAAAAAACTGTTCAATCATCGCATGATATCGGTTTCCATTGTATGTTACACATTGTCCTGCCTCATCTTAAAAAAAAGGTTTATGATCCCATCTGCCGATAAGCTGCACAACGGTGTCACTTGTGGACATATTTCCCTCTCTTTAAACATGCAAGGATTTTCTAACCCACAGATATTATAGATTTGATTACTGACACATCGATGTAAGTGAAAATTCACCTTATCACTAAAGATGATTTTGCATTTAAAGCCATTGTCCTTCTGTTATTTTTCCACAAACCAGTCAACAATCACTCCCTTATAATTTGCCTCTTTCAAATGCTATGTCAACTGCATTTTGTACAGTTTCCATTCGAGAATTCTGTGTACTGAAGAATAAACTCACCCGTTATTGGGAAAGGAGCATAGCCGATCTCATTGGACTAACAGCCACACTGTGATGAACAACCGCAATATTTTATTCAGATCGGCCTGACGAGAATAGCTAGGACTTTTATGTTCACTACTGAACCTGATTTGTTGAGCATTTTCATAAGTCTGCAAACTGTTGATTTATTTGTTGCTCCATTATCAGCTATAATACTGTGAACTTACCTAACAATGCTGAATAACTTTCCTGATCTGATAAAACAAAAAATAATAAATGGAAAGGTTAAATTAATTAGATGTTCTTATTTTGATCTATATTCAATTTATAACTTGGAATTACATTTCTTAATAGCTCTATTGCTTCCGAAGGTTATTCTTAAAAGAATTTCTTTTTATTTATACTGATTGATTTCATCTTCAAGCTATTAATTTTAACTCGGAATTGCTCATGCTATGGAAACTCCTGCAGTTACTTGCGCCTTCAGGACAAATCTAACGATGTAATAATTGTTATTATGTGTTTTAAATTATAAATTTCAATTGTATGGATTATATTAAGCTTTAAACTTCTTCATTGATATAAAAAACAATCTATTAAATATATTTGTGGCATATTTATATGTAAAATTACAGATAGAGTATTAACAGTTACACAATTACTGTAGGTTGCTCCTAGCACAGCACTTACATGATCGCTCTTTCATGTTGGCACTTCCTAACATGGGTGATGCCTGCCACTTAGAGCAACTAAAAATGTTAGATTCAATCTAATAGCATGAGCATTCCCGGGTTAACTGAAACTAGCACAATGTTACACTTGCCTATAGTAGCACTTACTCTTTACAATTGTTGAGGTCAGCCGTTTCATGAGATGTGTCCCATTGCCAACTGAGACTGTAATTCACAATCAGGCTGTCCTCAACAATCATAAAATTAAGTGCTACTATAGGTAGGCCTAAGTGTAACATTGTACATGTGTTTTTAGTCTTTTTATTACTTCTTTCTAAATTATAATTAAAAGTTACTTAACTAAGTAAATACATAGGACTTAATTGCTGACGTGTTTCAAAACAATCGTTCCTTTTACGAAGCAAAGCCTCTAAAGGAAAGGAACTCTGATAGAGGCTTTGCTTCATAAAAGGAATTGTTTTGAAACGCATCAGCAAGTAAGCCATTAGGTATTCACATGGTTAAGTAACTTTTAATTATACATATATCTGTTGGTTCCATCTTCATGTGAGCTACTAGTTTTCACTAAACACTTGTAAATATTTATAAACTTACCTATAGTAGCACTTACTTATATTTGTTGAGGACGGCCTTTTCGGGAGGTGTCCCATTGTCAACTCAGACCCGGACTGCTTTTGCAAATGAGCCACGTTTTTTTTTTTTATTACTTGAGTTTCTTACAAACAGTTAGTGAGTCGGTAATTTTATTTATTACAGTACAGATGGAGTTGATATAATGGCAAGTGAAATATAACATTACACATCTATCTGAGAAACGTAATACTGATTTATAAATTATACAATTAATAAAATTATAATTATAATTAAGTAAAAATGAAATGTAATTTAGAAAATTGCTGATGTAATATACGATTATATGTCCAATACGTTAGCTAAAATTATATGATTTCCTAATTTTATAAGTAACAAAGCCATTATAGAATAATGATTGGAAGTCAAATACAAATTTGTCATTTGTGAAGGTATCCTTTACAGAGAATCGGTGACAAATATTTTCATTTTTATTTGTGGAGTGGGCTTGTGGAACCTTATCACACACACACACACACACACACACACACATACACACACACATAAACACAAAAACACACACACACACACATACACACACACACACACAACACATACATACACACATAGGTAACATGTTTGAACATTTTTATTATATAAGTTCATTGCTATTTATTTCCTCCAATCTATAAGAATGACTCCTCAAGGTCTTGTATGACTGAATGGCAAACGTCAGTTTTACCTACTTGTCAGTCACTCATTGTAAACGCCATCACTATATACCAAGGCTGGCCAATATTTGACGCAAATCAGGACTAAGTAACTAACATTTTCAGCTTAAATAAAAAAAGAGATTTCGTTACTTGAAAAAGATCTATTTAGAGTGTTGCAACTCAGGTTTTTTTAAAGTTAACATTTAATTAATAAGTAATGAGTAGTTTTACTTGTTAAAATAACCTTATCCCATGCATTTAGTGTTATGAACACTCTGCAACCTAATGCAAGTACTAAATACTTTTATTGCATAAGTTAAACGTCATAGCACGTTTTTTAATTTTTAATTTAATTTGTAAAGATTAAAATTTTGGTTACTAAAAAACAGAGAATAGACCAACGATTTAATGCCTGTTTATAAAAACAAAAACGTTTCACTAAACATTTTATACTGTGTTCATCAGACTAACGAAGGTTGGGAATTGAATAACAAGCTGGTGGAATATAAATTCGTAAGTGTAAAATTTAAACCATAATAATTGAATTCTCTCCTACTTCGTATTTATTAAATTCCTTCTATTAGCTCACACTCTCCCGATATATATCTTGTACAAATTTTTAATCGTTAATAAAGTACGTTTTTATTCATCCACTCAAATTCAAATACATTTGTTTAAAAACCTATAGTGGATGACAATTGATGTTAATAAAGTTTTTTCAAATATTTATTCAATAATTAAATTATAAACACATGGAGGGCCTATTGGGATTTGAATTGCAAATCTTCCTGTTCAGTGTGTACCGAGCTTTGGTATTGCACCAACTTTTCAATACATCTATTTCTCAAAGGTGTATATGAATTGTAGAACCTTAAACTGTTGCCATGGTTATCACACAATATCATAAATAGTAGTCTAAGGTTACAAATGAATGTAAAGAATAAAATAAAGAAACGAACTGGAAATAAGCAAACAATGATAAAATGTTTCTTTGTTGACCTCAGTAGGAATTTACTTTGAAATTTTTTTAAATATTAATTGTTTATTAAGAAAATTTAAACAGTTTTAAGAGAACAGAGCTGATTTTTAAATTATCTCAAATTTGACATGGTTTTTGTACTCCTCATCACTCTTCAAAATTAAATTATTGGTGTAATATGTCAAACTTCTTTTGGATCTAAAAAAAAAAATAGATTTGCCAGACATTAAAAAAAATAAAAATAGTGTTTTATAGTAAAAAAATAATTCTGTATACGTATATACACATCCCTAGAAAATGACTGAGTGTATTAATAAGGGCATAAGGCATCAAGATGAGATATACGTAATACTATTGTGCAAAAATTTTTTTTTTTGGAGTAGCAAATTTCTATTACATTTTTTACCCTAATAATTATTAAAGATATTACAAATTATTAAAAATAAATAAGATGATGTTTTAAAATTTTTACAATTTATATTTGCGTTTTTGTAATAAGGGATTGTTTTGTTAATTTTAATATTTTTTATATTTTTTAAATTTATCAGGCAAAAAAAATCTAAATGTAGTTCGAACTTTTTTTTAAGAGGGTAGGATAAGGGTTATCGGGTTTAAGAGGGTAGTGTAAGGATTAGAGGGTCAAACAAATTTTGGGGGACATATACTTTGAAGCCTTGGGGAATTTGCATGATAGTAAAGGCAATTTATTATTCAGCTTTGCCAACTGTATTGTGTAAAAACTAATTAGAAGACACGTGATATACCGATACAGAACAGTTTTTTATGGTTTGTTTGTTTCTGGGTCTTGTATGACGATACGAGCATCCAGAGCTGTGATTAATTACATATTCTATAAGGATAAAAGTATTTGCAGTGAATTAACTTGTTATATTTTCGGGGCATTTTCTTTATTCTATAGTAAATTATTTGAATAATTTGTTTGCACATTTTTGCATTTTTTCTTTGAAAATTTACTAGACTTATACAGTTTTCTCATATGGAACCCTACAACTTTCTAAGATGGGCAAATATAGCATGGTGAAAGAAATGTTTTCTGGACATGCCATTTCTCTGCTTTGAGATACTTGGTAGTCACATTGTCGCATTAGTCATGTTGTCACGGGAGTCACTTGTCACAGTAGTCACGTTGTCACAGTAGTCATGTTGTCACATTAGTCGCGTTGTCACAGTAGTCATGTTGTTACAGTAGTCCATTGTCACAGTATTCACGTTGTCACAGTAGTCATGTTGTCACATTAGTCGCGTTGTCACAGTAGTCACGTTGTCACAGTAGTCATGTTGTCACATTAGTCACGTTGTCACAGTAGTCACTTTGTCACAATAGCCACATTGTCACAGTAGTCATGTTGTCACACTAGTCACGTTGTCACAGTAGTCATGTTGTTACAGTAGTCACTTGTCACAGTAGTCATGTTGTCACATTAGTCACGTTGTCACAGTAGTCATGTTGTCACAGTAGTCACCTCCACCAGATTTGACACCCTGTAATTTTTTTTCTCTGGGCTATCTCAGACACAAGATATATAAACGAAGTGCCCTTAAAATTTAAAAGCCCTCAAGGAAGCTCGAGATGATAAGTGCTTATGTGTGTTCTAGGTTAATAAAAAGATAAATTTCCTACCTTAGAGATAATTGAAGCAGAGTTAAACTATTATATTTAATTACTATTTGGACTTAGATCTGACACCTTCCATTAAACTTCATAAACTCTAAATAATAATCATGACATATAAGTACATGACTGTACAAAACTATATTAACTATTGAATATATTTATGTAATTTATTTTTATTATTGTCAATGTATCAGCCATTTACATTATCTTGTTGCCATTTTCAATACGTAAATCAAAACAATATACACATAAAACATGCGATAGTCAGTTTTAAAGCTTACTCAACACTGTCATAAACCCAGTTATTAGAATGTTTCACCATTACTACAATGTTATAAACTACTGTTGCTGTGTTACTGACAATGCATCTGTTGGATAAGCTTTAACATTTCCTATTTCATGTTTTACTGTGTTTTTTTTTTTTAAATAAATAAAACCTCTAAGCCACAAATAACATTTATTTAAACCTTATGTACATTTCAATTGCCCAGCAATCATCTTCAGAGGTATTTTAAAAATACAACTCCAGTTGTATTTTTAAAATACCTCTGAAGATGATTGCTGGGCAATTGAAATGTACATAAGGTTTAAATAAATGTTATTTGTGGTTTAGAGGTTTTATTTATTTAAAAAAATAAACATTACACCACAGTTGCTTCATACAGTTTTACTGTATGTGCTTATTGTTTTAACTTATGTCTCGTGAATAACCATAAGATAATGTGAATGGTCGAAACATCGACAATAAAAGGAATTAAATGAATAAATAATAGTTAACATAGTCTTACGGAGGTCTTTCGAATTATGACCCTGTACAATAACATATGCAAGACGACAAATTCTTGTCATTACAATAGTCATGACACTTGTAAAACACTCATAGAAATATATATAAATAACTAACGTTAACCGGTGTGGGTTGCTGCTCCTAAAATCATAATTTTATAACGAAAAATTAAAAATTATTAATTAATTTTCCAATAAGAAAAGCAAATCAAACATCTATATAATTATATTTCATTTATTGGAATGCTAGAGAATAGACAATGTTTTTTGTCAGTTTATTAGGATAAGATAAAAATGTTTAGGTGTCCCAACAATTGAACATGCAACATATAATTGTCTGTGGTAAAAGCCCGGGTGTTCCAAATTTAATCCAGCAATGGTCAATGATTTTCCTTGTTCCTTGTTTATGCGAATGAAAGACGCAAAGGAAATTGTAGTCATTTGAAATCAAAGGGTAAATCGTATGAAATCATCGGTATTTGTGGAATTAAGACATCTCTTCTTTGAACTTGCCACTTATGATTTCTACCTTGATCAAGTTGGGTGTCAGTTTTTTCCTGTTAGTCTAGTTCCCTTGCACAGCTTTGGTGGATTTAAATTTAGAGTATTATTGGGGATCCTACTTTTAATTATTAATAGGTGTGGAAGGAAAAGGTTGTGGCTCCGTTGAGTTTGAGAATTCGACTAGATAGTTGACTACTTGTTCTTCATCCTTTACTGTGATTTTTATTTACTTGATTTTCTGGGTAACTTTAATTGAATTAGCTGATTTAGCTTGTATACATCATCATTTGTTCCAGCTAAAATTGCATGTTCTCAAGGCAATTCAGTTTTTTGAAGTTAGCCTTGTGGATGCATCTGCACCAAAGTTCACACATACCATTCTGGAAATATGTGAAACAATCCCTCCAAATTTCATTAACTTCTGTTCAACAGCTGAGGCGTCCATGAGATACATACAACAATACATGTTTTTTTTTATAAATATAAATAGATAATAAAAATTAACAAACTTTACAGTGTGAGAATAAAATAAAATAACGTCAAAAACTGTATTTGGGGGAAAGTAATTCAAGAACAGGTTTCCATCTAAGCAAAACCAAATGAAAACGACTAAATATATAATAGTACATTTTGTGTTTAGCTTTTCAACTTAGGTAGGGGTAAAAAATAATACATAATGAGCATCAACCTATGATCAATAATTGTTTCCTCATTCACCTTTTAATGATAATGTTATTACTATCAGTGACTATAAATCCACAAATTTTAAACTATAACTTTATAACAAAATTATAGTTTAGAATTTGAGTTGTTATGCTAAATGTTAACGTATAAGATTGCGTTTGATGTTATTTAATTATAATTAAAGGAAAAGAAAATTATTATATTCAATAAACCCCTACCCAGTCACCTGGATTACAATCAACATATTACAGTCAACATAGATGGTTTAAAACTGCTTATTGAAAACAATTGATCTGTGTCCTCACATCAATAAAAACAATGAAAAAAAGTAAGAGTGTTCATGTAACTTCTTGAAAACACCTTTACCTGACACTGTATCTAATATAAATTTGCAAACTGGTACAATTCTCTGCAACAAATACCACTATATTGCCACAATCACTAATACAACACTGTAAATTACAGTACTTGAGATTTGTTAAGGATCAATGAGTGTAGAAGTAAATTTTTAGTAGGTCAGTCATTAAACCCATTTTTAGACTACTTAAAGTCTTAAACATTAGCAATGTCAAGTTTTATATTGTGATGTAAATAATTTACAGTTAAAATTAATTTGAGTTATATTAATTAAATTAGTTATATTAATTTAAGTTGTAATTATTATAATATTATTGTCATAGAAATATTATGAAGTATTAAATTTTAATATTCTTGTGTGTATGATTGTGACTGTAAGAGAGAGAGGGAGAGAGTAGGTGGGAGAGAGAGAGAAAGAGAGAGAGAGAGTATTTATAAAATCACTAGTTTTTTCATTCGTTTATCACTGAGGGAGAGAAAAGGAGAGAGTGGGTGAGATGGAGAGAGTGAATGGTTGAGAGGGAGAGAGAGAGAATAGAGAAACACACGCGGAAGAGAAATTAGGAGGAAATGGGAAAGGTGTCCCAAACCGATTAGCTTATCAATGGCTTTCCTTTGAGTGGCTTATCTAAAGCAAGCTTTGTCCATTCAAGTTGTTGGTAGTGCTTCATTCTGACACTGACATGGCCTTGTTGCGGTTGCTTGTGTTAAACCCGCGAAAGTAGTTATACAATAAGAGGTATTTTTAAATTTAGGTACTAGAGTAAAGTCACAAAATTACTGTCGACGTAGAAATTATGGACTCCTGAGTTTGAGCTTTAACTAAAAGCGAACCATTCGTGCTAGAATAAAGCTATTTGCACCATTAATTAGCCTGTTTAATTCTGCGTTTATGTAAACAACCAAAATAATTTTAGCACTATTTCTGTTAAACTTAGCTCAAGATATAAAGAAAAGTACGGCTGTATCACTCCGTTTTAAGCATATCTGCATTAAAACCACTGGTCCAATCTTAGTGAAATGTTTATACCACATTATATGACTCATTAGGAACCTAAAAATGGAATTAAAAATTTTATCTCATTTATTAGGAAAGTTGCTGTAGATTTAGTACAGCAACTTTATCTCACGGCTCCTTTGTCCGATCGAACTGGTATTTAGCTTGTTTTAAAGAATAATATATCAATATATTCAATTTATATAAAGTGTATTTATGAATGATTTTGAATTCATTGCGTTATTGATTTTTATTTGATAATCGCCTCAGCCGCCCGAGGTGAAAGTAGAGTACAGTCTGGTGCCTACCAGTCCGACGGTGAACCCCCGAGGAGGCCCGCTCAAACTGACTCTAAAGGCAGATTTGAATGTAACAAATATTTCCCATGTAGGATGTGCTAGGCTGCGTGTATGACATGCTAACAAAGTTGAAGACCGCAACTGCGTATAAGACCGTATTTGTGACGAAATTCCGTTTCTTGAACCAATCATAATAAATTTAGAACACTCAGATTTTTTAGTAAGTGAACATTTTTATTGATAATTATTTTTTACAAATAAAATTAGTAGTGTTTGGGCTGACCGACAGAAATGCCTACATCTTACGTTTCTGACCTTTCTATGCAATCGCTATCAGTAGCTAAGGTAGCTGTTTGTTTTAGTATGTTTTACAAACATTACTCTAAATACAGCATAACTTCACGCTAGTCGTAAAATTCCTCAACGTAAAAGTTTCGTTGAACGTTTCAGACAGCAAACCCACCGAATACAGGACATTAGTCAGTGTCACTGGCCTACCTGAGTGAGTACTTCGGTTGCAGAGTGTACTTAATAGCATAAAGTAAATGTAGTTATTAATAGAAGAATTGCGTTGTATAACATCTTTACAGACGTTAGAAACTACAGAATAATACTTTTATTTAACGATTTCAATTGAATTCGGTTCTTTAAAAATAACTAGTCTGAGAGATTTTTCATTTGAAAAAACCTCACCTCAAATTAAGAAAGTACTTATCTCCTACAACTTAACTAACGTTAAAATTATGGAGGGAAAAATATAGCTTTATCTTTTAATCTTGGCGGTTCTTCCGTAGAATACATGTAGGCCTAACATTTAAAGAAAAATTCCTTCTGCTTTTCAACTGTAGTTTTTAAAATGCTTCCTATTAGCTCACACTCTCCTGATCCTGTACACATTTTCCAACGTTAATAAAATACTTTTGTAATAATACAATCAAGTTTAAATACATTTTATTTAACCTATAGTTGATGACAATTGTTTTTAGTACAGTTTTTTTCAAATATTTATTCAATAATTAAAGTATACAAATTTAGGAATTTAGGTAGGATTCGAACCACAGCTGACTTTGGCACTGCGTAAGAATTTCCTATAGCTAGAAATATGTTTTTCAAAAGTATATATGTATTTTTCTTTTGCCACACTGTGGTTGTCGTCGAAACCTCCATTGTACAACCTAATATTGTTACCGTGGTTACTACATAATATCATAAATAGTGCTCTAGGATTAAACATGATGAAAAGAATAAAATAAACAAACAAACTGGATTAACGTTATCGAACTTTGCTTCACAAACGGACAATGCGAAAGGAAAGCAAAAAAAACTACAGAACAATGCAAGAAAAAAAGTAATCGTGTATATAGTAACAAACAAAAATAATAGTCCAATACCATACATAGAATGGCAAATGGAAAATTGCAAGGAAATTCGCTTTCTATTTTGCCACCTAATATTGTTATTCTGACACACACACACACACTCTCTCTCTCTTTCTCTCTCTCTCACACACATACACTCTCTCTCTCTCTCTCACACACACACAGACACACACACACACACACACACATAAACGCACACACACACACACACACACACACACACACACACACACACACACACACACACACACACACACACACACATATACACTCGCGCGCGTACACACACACACACACACAAACACATACAAACACACACACACACACAAACACACACACAAACACACACACACACACACACACACACACACACACACACAAACACACACACACACACACACACACACACAAACACACACAAACACACATACACACACACACACACACAAACACACACACACACACACACACACACACACACACACACAAACACACACACACACACACACACACACACACACACAAACACACACACACACACACACACACACAAACACACACACACACACACACACACAAACACACACACACACACACACACACACACACACACACACACACACACACACACACACGTACACTCGCGCGCGTACACACACACACACACACACTTAATTATAAAATAAAAAGAAATTAGAATAAAATTTTTTTCTGTTGATTTAAGTAGGAATTTACTTTAAAAAGTTTTTTGTATATTACTTGTTTATTTTCTAAATCTAAACCTCAAAGATGGGACTTGATTTAAGATCCCACAAGAATCCTTCTCTCTAAAGTATTAGGTTCTGGTACGAGACGGGACGAACCAATAACCTTCTCGTTACACATGTACTTTCGCCACGGTCACAAGTTATCTCATCAGGAAAATGACATTCGCGAAACCAGTAGATTATTGTTTCACTTGTGACGTCACTGCGTTCTGTCAGCGCCCCATCATGATTTCAGAGGTAAGGCTATCAGTGGTAGACATAAGCATTTTAATCGTTGTCGTGGACACAGAACGAACCTCTCTTGTATACAATGAGCAACATGAATCTCAAGAAAACGTTACTGTACAATTAGTACGACTCATTCAAACAAGAGAGTGATCTGGTTGTACCATACTTGGAATAGTGTTGGTTTGGAATTCGTTTATTCTCTGATTCTTTGATTTTAAGCCCTACGAGCGTTGAGTTTATCTTTTCCGTGAAGATTTAGGAAAACAACTTAAAATTTTCAAGGTATAAAAGGTTATAACTCCATTAGGGAGAGGTAATGGTTTAGGATTAATTTTAGAAACTCACCTAAAGATGTTAAAGAATCATAGTACGCATGGGCAGTGTCGTTCCGCTCTCTAGCGAAATCGTACTGCTACTACTCGCCAACAGGAAACGTAATTGTGAGAAGGAATCGAGTTTATAGTAATGACATTTTGTGCATTAAGCAGAAAACAAGACTTATGACAAAGGAAACGTTAAACATGCGATTAGCTTTGATAGTCCTGAATGTAATTATGCTGATAAGAAGTTGATTGTTGATGTTTGTTGCCAGATTGGTCGATAAGGCGAACTCGGGTCGACGCTGTACTGGTCACTCACTGCTCCTGGGAGTCCAGTACAGCTAGGATATAGCGTGGCCTGTGTTCAGTTGTTCCGACATCTGTGCGTGCAGTATACGCGTCTCTCCACAGTGTTTATTTTATAAGTTATAATGCGTTGTTTAATACAAGTGTTTTTATCTTAGTTGACAAACAGTGATCATTGCATTACACAGGACTAAAAAAAGGTAAAACTATAATAGAATTAATAAATGTAGCGCTCCTTATGAGAGAACACGTTTTTACAATGAAGAAAGTGGTGAAATTAAATGAAATTTATAGAAAATAATTTTGAAATGTTTTAAAAAATAGAGTTGTATAATAGTTGTATAAAAACAATTTCTGAATAGCACAACAAATTCTGTGATACGCTATGCTACCTGTAATTATTTCCTTTCTATGTGTAATTGGCAACACAAGCTATACCTGGCAAAGTAGAATGCCTTCAGGAACACGGAAAATATAACACAACTTGGTAGCCCAAAAGTTTAAAACTATGAAAAAAGACAGAAATCTCACAAAACGTTTTAAATTTTCATTATTTTTCAATAAAAAAAAGAGCACTATGTTATTCAACATTACATTATAGCTACAAAATATCCATTTTTAATTTGATTTTATACAAAATAATGTTTAATAATGCACGGGGTAAACAGTTGAAAGCGTGTAACACGGCCTTCTCGTTCTGTGCTGCGATCCAAAATAACGAAAATCTAGCTGCTTCACTTGTCAACAAGTTTGCTTATCCTGATAAACTTTCCAATGCCTTCTATTAGTTCACACACTCTCTATATATATCTTGTTAAAATTTTCAATCGTTTTACTTTTTATCATCCATTCAAGTTCAAATACGTTTTTTAACAGTTGTAGTGGATGACACTTGATGATTACTGTTTTTTCAAATAATAATTCATTCATTAAATTATGATGAAAAGCTACATCAAATGGTTTTAAATCGAGACGAAACTTTCTATTCTAGTGCCTTTGATTGCAAAAATAACTGTTGCAATGCTCCCGAGTACTGTTATGATGGAATGTTTAGGCCATTGTGTTTGCTTACCAATTTCAACAAAGGGAGACAGGGATATTTATAAAGGAGGCGTTTTTAGGCAATCTTTTTCAGTTCCTTTGATTAGTTCACACTCTCCTTATATATAGCCTATATATATATATATATATATATATATATATATATATATATATATATATATATATATATATATATATATAAGGAATGTTCAAATTTTTTCAATGGTTGTTAAAATACTTTTTATCCATCCACTGAAGTTCAAAACAAATATTTTTCAAGTTGTAGTAAATGACAATTGATGTTAATACAGTATTTTCAAATATTAAGTAATTAATTAAATATAATATGAATTAATTTTAGCTTTAGATGGGAGAAAAACTTTTCACAAAAGGGGCAAGGTATGGAATATTGCTGTTTAGTTTATTTTGCTTATAATAAGTGATAACATATGATTTCATAAAATAGCTGATTTTAAGTAATTCAATTCCTACTATTACTTCACACCCTCCCTATATATATGTTGTTCAAATTTTCAGTCGTTAATAAAATACTTTTTATTTATCCACTCAAGTTCAAATACATTTTTTTAAACTTGTAGAGGATGATACTTGATGTTAATACAGTTTTTTCAAAAATTAATTCATTAATTAAATATAATATGAATTAATTTTAGCTTTAGATGAGAGAAAAACTTTTCACAAAAGGGGCAAGGTATGCAATATTGCTGTTTAGTTTAATTTGCTTATAATAAGTGATAACATATGATTTCATAAAACAGCTGATTTTAAGTAATTCAATTCCTACTGTTAGTTCACACCCTTCCTATATATATCTTGATCAAATTTTCAATCGTTAATAAAATACTTTTTATCCATCCACTCAAGTTCAAATACATTTTTTTATACTTGTTGAGGATAATACTTGATGTGAATACAGTTTTTTCAAACATTAATTCATTAATTAAATATAATAACTAATTTCACTTTCTATTTTGGCACCCAATATTGTGATTATGTTATATGTAAATACATATTTATAATATTTGTATTTATTTAAAAAAGTAATTAAAATAAAATGTTTCTTTGTTGCCCTAAGTTTTCTTTCTATCAGGCTACTTGTGTTTTTGTTCGCATTCTTTTCATATATATCGACCATTCTCTCAATTGTTCATTGTATGTTCGTCCTGCAAGTCCTTCTGACTATAAATACTTGTAAACAAAGCGCCCTGTCAATAGGCAATGACAATCACACCTGTGACTTCTCGAATTTCACAGAGTAGGCTACAAACCAGTTTCGCCTTCACTCCACCCAGCATCTCCTTGGCCTGCATGTATTTAGTTTTCTTTCGACTTATGTTTCGTTGTTTTTTGTAATATTTCTGTTCTTTTATCCAAGGTAATTGTTCTTAATTTTGCCTAAACGTATTCTTTGTTTTTTTTCTACTACGTAAATATATGTCGTGGTTGGAGTTTTAAAGACAACGTTTACGTTTTATTTATTGTTCTCACTTGTTATGTTTCGGTTTTACGATTTTGCTTTGTTATGCTTAGCTTTTAATATTTTAAAGGTTTGGTCATGACTGTGAATTCATAACTTACGTCCCACATCCATGGAAACTAAAAATCACGCTATAGGAAAATCTAATAGCTTATTGTAAAACGTCATTTATAAATCTTTTCTACTTTTACATATTAATTAGTTAGTCTAGTTGTATTTCAATGTGTCGCTAGTAAGTTGTCATTCCATCGTTTTCGAGAACTTACCATTGGCGAGCATCCTTTCGTTGCTCTTACTCCTCTATCTTCAGACATCTGCTTACATGGTAGTTCTATAAAACCTCCGCCTTCTTTTCGCCGTTCATTAATGTGTGTTCCCTCACATCTCAGTCGCGTGTGCGTTTTTTTTGCCTAAATATAAAAATATTTAGGCTAATTATTTTATCAGAGAAACTGTTACTTTCCTACCCCATGTGAAATTTAAAAAAATCAACCATTTTCCACCCTGTGATACCTATTATAGAAGTTGCAAACGTCCTAAGATTTCTCCTTACGAGAGGGTTGTATAGTGAGAGGCAAACACAGGAGCAAATTGTTAAAGGAAATAAAAATATGAAAAAAACACGTACAATAGGAACCCGGTATAATATATAATCAAGTAAAACAAAAGGTAAACTAACACTACGAATAGAAACAAGAATGTAGAGTAAAGAGTGAATTTAGAAAAGAGGTAAAGATGTGTCTTTATGAAAATAGAAAAAACATAATTTTCGAAGCCCACGTTCAGTGTGTAATGCAATTCCCATTTATAGTTTAAAAAATATACTATACACAAAAATATCGTATTTAGAAAGTATTAAAATGAAAAAAAAATAATAAATTATAGAGTGGTTTGATCACTGAGCAACATGTAGGCCGAAAACAGATTATGATCAATTAATTTTGTGAAGTGAGTAAAGTGCTTGAAAACGTGTATCTCTTCTGTAAACAGTAATATAAATTTAAAAAAAAGTCAATTCCTACTTAGTCAACAAAGAAAAATTTTATTTTAGTTTCTTTTTATTTTATAATTACAACTAATATAAATATCTATATACATATGTGAGATTAATATTAGGGGACAGAATAGAAAGCGAATTACCTTGCAATTTACCATTATTTTTCTTTGTATGGAGCGTTCTTTTTTTGTCGTGTTGTAGTTTCTTTTCGCTTTCCTTTCGAATTGTTCTTTTGTGAACCATGATTTGATACCGCTAATCCAGTTTGCTTCTTTATTTTATTTATAACAAACTAAATAATAATTAATTCATCTTTAATCCTTGGGGATTATGTATGATATTGTAACCATGGCAACAATTTATTGGTTGTACAATAGAGGTTTCGACGATAACCAGATGGGAACAAGAGAAAAATTCATATACTTCTTAGAGAAATGTGAGAAGGTTGGCTCAGTGCCAGAAGCACTAAATTTTGAACATGAAGATACTCAGTTCGAATCCGTTCTAGAACCCTCAAATGTTTATGATTTTATTATAAACAATTGAATTGTTTAATATTCCTGATGATGTTGGTACTGTTAGCCAACGAAAAGCTTTGAATTGTAAATTCAATTATAATTCTTGTATTTGTATTTTGACTTATGTTCTTTATTAATACATAAGAATACATATTGCAATATATATATATCAGGAGAGTGTGAACTAATAGAAGGAAGTGAATAAATAAAAGCTTTAAAAAAGTTATATGAGGATTGTTTTTTTACTCGTATTGTACGGACAAGGCAGAACAGTGGTTCGGACACTTTTAATAATAATAAATAAATAAATAAATAAATAAATAAATATATATATATATATATATATATATATATATATTCTGTATGTTTCTCCTCAGAACAACAGAACAAATGTTTCCAGTCGATATTGACTTCATTTCAATAATGACGTAATCTTGCTTGCAGAACTTACCCGTCAGACTGAATCCAATTACGTCATACAGTTCAGTAAATTGACTCAGTATATGTTAATACTATCAGTTGAGTATCAGTATGGTTTTATGTTAGTTTCTGCAATATTTAGGCAGTTAGTTGTCGCTACTTAGCCTTGGCTTTAGATAGAGGCTGTCGCTGTCGTGTGTTGACAGTTCCAGCTGGCATGGCGGAGTTCAGTGAATGCGGAACGGTTCAGTGCGACGCTAGCACTTCTGTGGGTCACACGACCGCCCCGAGTCCGCGAGTACGTACCCTACTTTTATTTTGTTTGTGCAACTTTGGATCTGGTTTCGCTGATACGTAAGTTTATAAATATGTAAACAAAAGCAGTGTCCACTTTATGTAGAGCTAGGCTTTGAAGTAGTCGAAGCATGTTATGTTATCTGTAATGTTTGTCGGTTTAGATTTGTTTCCTGTAAATTTTTATTCAACTTAAAAACCAGATAAAACAACTAATAACAATTTTTTAAAGTCAGTTCTTACTGAGGACGACAAAGAAAAATTTTATTTCAGTTACTTTTAATTTATAATTACAAATAATATAAATATACACAGAAACACAGAAATATAATATAAATATAAATAACACAGAAACACAATATTAAGCGGCAAAATAGAAAGCGAATTTCCTCGCAATTTTCCTCTCTATACAGTATATGGCACTGGACTATTATTGTTGTTTGTTACTATTTATTCCCTATTCCTTATTTTTGTTTCTAATTTTTGAAGCTGGTGGTCTATAATTTCTCATTCTATCCATCTCTTTTATTGTTTCATTATTGCAAAGACAACTTTTCTCTTGTAATTTCATATATATCTTTAAGTAATAGATTTCTACCTGTGGGAAAGTTGACTCAGTGCCAAAGTGATAGATTTAGAACAGTCATTCAGTTCGAATACTACCAAGACATACACTTTTTAAAATTTAATTAATTAATAAATATTTGATAAAACCGTATTAGCAGCAATTGCCATCCAGTGCAGGTTAAAATAAAAATGTATTTGAACATGGTTGGATGAACAAAAACGTACTTTAATAATGACTGAATATTTGTACAATATAATATATACATATACATGGTTGAATAATATTTTCATTAACAAGAATATGTATTATTTATTTTTCTTAATACATTATTACCAAGGTAAATATGTGAAGCTTTTCGCTGACTTGTAATATCAGCATTCTCAAATTTACAAGTAACACAGGGTTCCATGACTACATCCTGACACTTATTTACCTTGGTAAAAATGTATTAAGAAAAATTACAAAATTATATATTCTTGTTTATGAAAATATTATTCAACCATATATATATATATATATATATATATATATATATATTATAAGAAAAAATTGCATCAAGGATTGCACTATACATATATAGATATATATGGTTGAATAATATTTTCATAAACAAGAATATATATTTTTTAATTTTTCTTAATACATTTTTACCAAGGTAAATAAGTGAAGCTTTTCGCTAATTTTTAATATCAGCATTCTCAAATTTACAAGTAACACAGGGTTCCATGACTACATCCTGACACATATTTACCTTGGTAAAAATGTATTAAGAAAAATTACAAAATTATATATTCTTGTTTATGAAAATATTATTCAACCATATATATATATATATATATATATATATATATATATATATATATATATATATATACGTATATATTATAAGAAAAAATTGCATCAAGGATTGCACTATACATATATATGGTTAAATAATATTTTCATAAACAAGAATATATATTCTTTAAATTTTTTTTTAGAAAGCAAGGATTGCAATATATATATAAGGAGAGTGTGAGCTAATAGAAGGTATTGAATAACTTAAAGCAAGGACGCATCAATAGGGAAATATGGGGAGCTACCCCTGCTAAATATCCTGATTGGCACAGGAAAAGCAGGAAAAGGTTTTTTTAAATGTAGATGTTCAGTGTTGAACAATTTAAAAATATTAAAATAGATATTTCTTTGTATATAATCTAGTAAATTTGAACTTTAATTCATTTCATCTGACAATTCCAATCCTATTTATTGTTGTATTTGTTTAGAAAAATATCAAAGCCTTATCCTTCAAACTCAAAATCTCCTCACAGAGGCCGAGTTTTGGCCTGGCTACTGGCACCATGCTTAATTAGTTTAACGTTAATACTGTGGAGGTTTTTCTTGCTTTAGCAACATTACGCTGTAGGAAGTACAACACATTTTTATGAAATTAAACCATCGGATTCTGACAGTTATTTTAAAGTTAATTTTACTCATTTTTTGTACATGTTTTGAATTGTGTAAGCTTTTTTTTATAAAACTAAGCCGGTATAAATCATTCGATTATGGTGAGATAAAAACTCATATAAATTTAAAGAACTTATCTAACACGTGATAAATTTAATCTGTACCGAATTTTGTTCAAACGTGTTAACGGTTAGTAAAATCTGTATTTATTGCGAGTATATATATATATAAATATCGCAATATGTATTCTTGTGTATTAATAAAGAACTAAATCAAAATACAAATACAAGAATTATAATTGAATTTACAATTCAATAGATATTCATTAATATTCATATTAGGTCTTTGTTAATTTCTTAAAGTTATTTATTTAGAAATACATAAATATAATACTAATAATAAGTTAATAAATGAACAAATACAAGTAAAATCTAGATTTGATACTATGTTCAGTGTTTGTAATGTTAGGGCAGCAAAGTAGGGTCTAATAGTTTGACAACATTGTAATAAATTTGGCAATGCTGTTTGTTGGGATCTAGTTGGCAAATGAATGGTTGATTTTAAGTCTTTAGTATTCCTGATAATGTTGGTACTGCTAGCCAACGAAAAGCTTTGAATTGTACATTCAATAATATATTCTTGTATTTGTAAATTGTCTTATTTCTTTATTAATACACAAGAATTCATATTATAATATATATATATATATATATATATATATATATATATATATATATATATCGCAATATGTATTTTTGTGTATTAATAAAGAACTAAGTCAAAAACAAATACAAGGATTTATATACAAGAATTGAAAATTCAATTATAATTCTTGTATTTGTATTTTGACTTAGTTCTTTATATATATATATATATATATATAATATATATATATATATATCGCAATATGTATTTTTGTGTATTAATAAAGAACTAAGTCAAAAACAAATACAAGGATTTATATACAAGAATTGAAAATTCAATTATAATTCTTGTATTTGTATTTTGACTTAGTTCTTTATATATATATATATATATATATAATATATATATATATATATCGCAATATGTATTTTTGTGTATTAATAAAGAACTAAGTCAAAAACAAATACAAGGATTTATATACAAGAATTGAAAATTCAATTATAATTCTTGTATTTGTATTTTGACTTAGTTCTTTATATATATATATATATATATATATATATATATATATATATATATATATATCGCAATATGTATTTTTGTGTATTAATAAAGAACTAAGTCAAAAACAAATACAAGGATTTATATACAAGAATTGAAAATTCAATTATAATTCTTGTATTTGTATTTTGACTTAGTTCTTTATATATATATATATATATATATATATATATATATATATATATATATATATATCGCAATATGTATTTTTGTGTATTAATAAAGAACTAAGTCAAAAACAAATACAAGGATTTATATACAAGAATTGAAAATTCAATTATAATTCTTGTATTTGTATTTTGACTTAGTTCTTTATATATATATATATATATATATATATATATATATATATATATAAATATATTTGTAAATGTATACATTTTTCACTCACAGAATGTAGTTAAACAAATAACTTGAAAACAATATAAAGCTTGAATGTGAAAGAAGTGACCCTTCCGAAAATCTGTTTGTAAAAAGATATCAATTAAGATTTTGGTTTTATGTAGGCATGAATCCATTGTGTAATATATACGTTACAAAAAACAAGAATTATTTGACAAATATAAACAGATTATGAGGTTATCGCTGCCAAGAAAAGTGTCAGAGCGTCTTCAGGTAGATGTAACCTAAACAAATCAACAATAAGAAGCGGGAAGAGTTATAACAGTTTTATTGTTTAAAATTATCGGTTTGCAAAAGTTTGTTTGTAATGAATAAAAAAATAGGACAAACAACTCCTTTATATTATATATATCTTCGGATTCAAAAGCCTTGTGTCGTGCTCTAGTATTTCAGCATGGTCAATGAAAGTCTCTCGCTCTTAGACATATTTTGCCCATTTTACACCCTCCGCTCATATTGTATTTGGCATTGCATAATAAAAAATTAAGCAGCTAAAAACTCAAGTTTTAACGTCGTTTAACCTGTTACCATTTATAAAGTACTGAGCCACAGTACTTAATGTATAAAGAAAATAAACACATTAATATAATTACTCGTACTTTTTATTAAAATCAATAATATGTAAATATTCTAGAAAAACCATGCATTTTTTGTGTATTTTGTACAAAATGTGTACCACTAATTCACTACAATTCACAAATTTTTAAAATAACTTTCTGGAAAAATCCAATAGTCTACATTAGACGGTTAGATATTTATTTTGTTTTTTAAATCCGGGGATGAGTTTGAAGGCCGTGACCCCCTCTTGCCCTCAGGAATACACGTCCACGGATGGAGGTCTATAACTTCTCATTCTATCCATCTCTTTTAATGCTTCATTATTGCAAGGAACCTTTCTCTTATAACCTCATATACGTCTTTAAGTGATAGATTTATAGTAATGGGAAAGTTAGCTCAGTGCCAAAGTGTTGGATTTTAAACATATAGCTACTCAGTTCGAATCTGAATAAGGCATCAGATTTAACTATTTGAATTATTATAAATAAATAACAATAACCCTTGCTACAAATATTTAAATATTTGTAGCAAGGGTTATTGTTATTTTTTTAATCATAATTACGCTACTGTGCTCTGTATAAAATTTTATTTGAATTATTGAATAAATATCTGTAGAAACTGTATTAACATCAATTGTCATCCACTACAGGTTTAAAAAATGTATTTGAACTTGATTTGATGAATAAAAACGTATTTTATTAACGTTTAAAAATTTGTAGGCATAGTTTTCACATTAATCTCTCTCTCCCTCTCTCTCTCTCTCTCTCTCTCTCTCTCTCTCTCTCTCTCTCTCTCTCTCTCTCTCTCTATACACACATACACACACACACACACACACACACACACACACACACACACATATATATATATATATATATATATATTTATATATAAATGAAGGTTTGTATGTGTGTATGTATTTATGAGCCTTATGCATTACTAAACCACTGACCCGATCGCCACGAAACTTTGAGGAATTGTTTAGTACATTCCGTGGAAGGTTTCTGACGACATAACAAGTTTTTCCAGCATGTAATTTTCAATTGACAAAATAGCATAAAATAAGACTTTCTATCTTATCTTATCTTAATACATTTCATTGCATTCATTCCAAATTTTGGTTGCTAGGAAACACTCAACAATCTAAAAGTATTTTTCCAATACATTTCAAACAATATACAAAAAATATTCTATATCCAAATCCACTTCATTAAATAAAGTTCAATCAAGAACGTTTATTGTCACACGTTTCTCGATCGACTACTATAGGCTCAGCTAATAATATGTTAATAAAATGCTAAATTAAAATCAGTTAATGTTAACACGCCATTTTTTGACTTTTAGACGGTACGAAGTTAGCAGGGTCAGATAGTATTCTATAAAGTAGAAAATAACTTACAAATTACCTTCAAAATAAACAAAATGAACAATATAAAGTTATATATATATATATATATATATATATATATATATATGCACTGTTAAATTTCATATTTTAATAAGATTTTACTTGATTTTCCAAACAAATTATGGGATGGCCTCTGGTATTTAAAAAAACCTTCAAATTTACACTAGAAAATTCGTAAAAAAATCTTAAAAAATTCGTTCCTTTAGGACAATATTTTTGCCTTTCTGGATTGTATTTCGTTTGGAGAAGATCTAGCAGTATTTAGTCAGATTCGAGAATATGTATATGTTAATAAAGTTTATGCATGTATTCAGACACTTGCCTACCTCACAAACCCTCAGTCAACCAACATTTATTCGTTTTGCTTATATGACTTGAAATGACGTTCTGTAAGAGAGAAAACAGGTTTTTAATGTCGGAAACCAATATTAGTTGTTAAATATGTGAAATTACAATCATAAACTCTGTTTACCAACACTGTTGGGCGATTAGGTTTAATAGTGAGACTATAGGCCATGTATAGGCCGATAATTCTTGTGATAGTTAAGCACCACCATTTGTTTTGGACTTTCAACATAACATTTGTCTTGTTTGAAATGTTATTTATGTAACGTATGGAGTGGCATGTGTAGGATTTTATTTCGTGGGGAGGGGGTGGATTTTCTACCATAAAACAAAAATAAGGATTCTATTTCTTTTGATTTTTTTCAAACAGTTTTTTCAATACCTTCTATTAGTTCACACTCTCCTTATAAATAAATAAACACACACACACACACACACACACACACACACACACACACACACACACACACACACACACACACACACACACACACACACACACACACACACACACACACACACACACACACACACACACACACACACACACACACACACACACACACACACACACACACACACACACACACACACACACACACACACACACACACACACACACACACACACACACACACACACACACATACATATACACACACACACACACACACACACACACACATATATATATATATATATATATATATATATATATATTGCTCCAATTTTCAATTGTTATTAACATTTATTTCATTCATCCACTCAAGCTCAAATACATTTTTTAAAACTTGTAGTGGATGATACTTGATGTTAATACAGTTTTTCCAAATATTAATTCATTAATTAAATTTAATGATTTAACTTTAGTTTTATATGAGAGAAATACTTTTCGCAAAAGGGGCAAGGTATGCAATATAGTTATTTCGTCCTATTTGGCTTAAAATAAGTGATAACATATGATTTCATAAAAAAGCTGATTTTACTCATATGGTAACTTACAGGTTATGTGGTAGAACAGGTGTTTTAACCCATATATGTTTTGTTACCCTACTTATATTAATTGTAATTATTTAATAAAAAGTAACTCAAATAAAATTATTCTTTGTTCACCTAAGAAGGAATTGAGTTGAAAAATGTTTTTGTTCATGTTACTTGTTTTTACTAAAGTAATATTACAAAAATCTATAGTGTAATTAAACACAGTTATAATTTATCAGACAGGTTTTTTGTGAGTATAAATCAATACATACGATAAAAAAAGTAATTACATTTAATGAATTTCTTTTATAAAGAGTTTTCTTTAGGTATAATCTATACCTTATACCAATAGACTATTGCTAATAATTCGACCATAAACGTTAACATACCTTTTGATTTTTAATTCATCTCCAACATTTCAGTTCGTTATTTCTTCTTGCATAACATACACTTAGAGTCCCCTCCCCATTGCACACCCGAAATAATACAATATTCACCTCTCTAAATGTATGTTATTTATAACATTGGTGCTTTTATCCAGGCCTTCTATTATTGTACAGTAACAATCATTGAATTAAACAATAACACTACAGTAGAACCTCGATAAGTCGGACTCCGGTAACTCGGATCTCCGGATAGTCCGGAATGATTTTGATGTGAAATAAAACAACAATAAGATATAACAAAAATCAAATGAGTACAGTACTTACATAACAAGTCTTACCCAATAATACAAACTTTCAAGTCTTACAGATAAACAGAATAATGAACTTATGTTGTGTATGTTCTTATCGCACGAGATAGCACAGCATGTAAGTGGGTAGGAAAATTATACCAAAGTTGACAGATTTGTTTGCCGAGACATAAATTGCATATACAATATGAACGTTCACGTACTGTGCATGTTGTCCTTTCTTCAAGTACAACGCCCTCTTTTAATTTTTCTTTAGTGTTCGGCTAATCCGGACTTTTCGATAACTCGGATAACGAGCACGGTCCCAGTTAGTCCGAATTATCGAGGTTCCTCTGTACGCGCAACACTCAAAAATCAATAAAACTAAATAAAAAAGGAACGTAATAAATTTGGAGTGAGTTATTTTTAATTACCTCTGAAGATGGTAACAGTATTAGCGAAACACAAATAGGACATATGTAACCATTATGTACTTATATAATTCAGTTTTGTTCCTGGTTTACTGCTCCAGTTTCTCTAAGCCATTGATTACGAGCACTAATGACGTTAGAGCTGGCTGGTAAGCTGTGCAAAGGGCTTATTCATTGAGTGTCACTTATGAACAATTCTCTTCTACTATCTACGTTAATACCGCTTATTCTACGACTTATATTTCCTTATCATATGAAAAGAAATGTTCATTGACATATCTCTAAAATCATTAAAGGATTTCTTAAATGATCTGATTTACAAGGAATTTCCCTTACTGCAGCTATCCCCTGTGGTCACAACAAACGGGTGATTTTGTCTTGGGGTGGACTTTGTAAGGCCCGGCGAACTAAAGGAACGGTTGCGGGACAATTTAACAAGTTTGTCGAATTGTAGGCATTTTATTTAATTGTGAGTATATGTTATTAGAGATGTTTTGGGGCGTGCAAGATGTTTAGATGGGTATATTAGCAACATACTAGCGCATATACACATAAAATTAAAAAAAAGATATTTATAAGTATACTCCAACCAAACGTTGTGACGTCTTTGTACAGTCTATTACAAAAATGACTCTCTGTACCAACCAAAGCTTTTTATACTGCAATTACGTCTTTCCAGATTGTGTTAACCATTAATAGGCGAAAACCTGTTGCTGTTCATGACGAGCTGGTTGTTAATTACTTATTACACTTTGATATTACTTGCGACCAGACTTTTTGTTAATTAAAGGTTATTAAATTGTTAACTTACACTTGGAGGAAACTTTTTCGTCTTACGACTTCTTCGTAAGTTAGAAGTGATGTGATCGAAGAGTATGTGTGATCTGTGTCGTGTTTGTTCATTTAGGATGACAAAACTAGAACAATATGAAATATACAGACATAGCAACACACATAAAAATTACATCCTAAATGAACAAACACGACACAGATCATACATACTCTTCGATCACATCACTTCTAACTTTCAAAAATTGGTACCAAAGAAGCACAACTGCAGCATTCCTAGCGGCAAAAATACGAGGCTGAAGAAGTCGTAAGACGAAAACGTTTTCTCCAAGTGTAAGTTAACAATTTAACGACCTTTAGTTATTAAAAAGTCTGGTCACAAGTAATATCAAAGTGTAATAAGTAATTAATAGGCTTTAAACACTCGCAGAACAAAACTGTTTTCTTATTCCTTCAATAACACCAACGCCATCTTGATTTCGTCATATCGACAACTATAAAACACACTGTTGAATGTAAACCACTATTGTTAATGACGGACAGTAATGACCGCCTACGAATTACACGTTTCTGCATATTAGTGCATAGATTAAAGAGGCAGTCTCATTTAGAAAATAAAATAAGACTTTATGGTTACTTGAAAAAAAGGTTGGACTTTAAAAAATACTTTTTATTGTTTTGGACTTAATTAAATTCCTTCTATTAGCTCACGCTCTCCTGATAAATATCTCGTACAAATTTTCAATCGTTAATGAAATACGTTTTTATTCATCCAGTCAAGTTCAAATACATTTCTTTTAACCCATAGTGGATGACAGTTATTGTTAATAAAGTTTATTGTATATAACAATATTTATTCAATAATTAAATAATAAAATTTGTAGGTTCCAGCCGGATTCGATCTGAGAATCTTCATGTTCAAAGTTTAGCGCGCTTTAGCATTGCGTCATATTTCTAATACCTAGAAATATATTTTTATAAGATGTATATGAATTTTTTCCCACATCTGGTTGTTGTCGAAACCTCCATTGTACAACCTTAAACTGTTACCATGGTTACCACACAATATCATAAATAGTGCTCTAGGGTAACTAGAATAATTTTTTGTTGTTGTTGTTAACCTCAGCAGAAATTTACTTGAAAATTGATTTTTATAGCCTATTACTTGTTTTTTAAAGTAATGTAGAACTAAAAAATCTTTGTAAACCTAGTTATGTTCTGAAATTTGAATAAGTAAATATTGAACAATATCTTTTAGCATTTTCTATAAACTAGAGTAAAATACGAACCTGTATTTGTAACAGGTTTTTATAGATAAATGCAACTATTTCTTGCATTCACTGACCGCTAACACTTGACAGTTATATAGTAAGCGAGAGTCTTTACTGATTTCTTAAGAGGCGGCGTAGATTAACTCAACCAAGTATAGATTACAGTCTTTAAAACCCAATACTACTAGAATGCTGATAAAATTCCACTACAAAGCTCCTTAATATATCGTGCCTGCATCCTTCGGTTCTTGCCTGCATAAAATAGCGGCGCGGGGTGTCTATAAAGCTTTTACTAGGATGGCTAAATGTCAGTCAGGTAGGGCGAGGTTAGGAACAGGGGCGTTCCTGAGTAAAGGTGCTGAGGGTTCACCATTAGTAAATGAAAAACTGTTTACAAAAAAAATTTCTATCGTATTAGTTAAAATTCTTGCGTTATTCAAAACAAACATTCAAATAAAAATTGAACATTTTAAAGATTTAAAACAAACAAGCTTCTAAAACAAACATTACAATTCTTTATTATAAAATAAATATTCTTTTTAGAAGAAAACTCGCTTAGCATCTAAAACTATTACCTCTCCTTTTAATAATAATATTGTTGAACATTTGAAAGATTTAAAACAAACAAGCTTCTAAAACAAACATTACAATTCTTTATTATAAAATAAATATTCTTTTAGGAAGAATACTCGCTTAGCATCTAAAGTTATTACCCCTCCTTTCAATAATGATATTGTTGAATGTTTAAACATTTATACATTTCAAACAAACAAGTTTTTAAAACAAACATTACAATTCCTAATCATAAAATAAACATTTTATTTAGAAGAAAATCCGTTTAGCATCTAAAGTTATAATACTCAATATTAATAGATTAATACAGAGAGAACTAAAACCATCGGAGCCGTACACGATGAAAGTATTTACTTCTAAGTTCTTAATCTATAAAAATAAACAGCTATAAAATAGCCCAACTATAAAAATAAACATTTGGGCAGATATAATTCATGTTTCTTTAGGTACTGGCAAGTAAAATTACTTATACTTACCCAGCCAACGATCTTAGTCTTTGAATATATGATCAGCTCCCATCTTTTGCCAGGTCGTCTCCACCATGTGCCTGATGGTCCGTGTTATACAAGACTTCCTGCGTTTTGTCCTTGACCTACAAGATTAAACAATGCACTGATCTAGGGTGAAACGCATCTGCTGAAAAGTAGCAGTAAGTAGTGGTTTTTCGACGAGCGATGTCAATAAGAATATATTTCAAAATAAAAACTCAAGGAAGCCAAAAACTGGAAGCTCTACTTTGTCTAGTAATTATTAAAAAGGACCTAAAGTCAGTTAGTCAGAGAAGGTGGGTGGTTTCCTTGGCTTAGGGAGCGTCTGTCTTCTTTAACACTTGTTGCAGTTAGGATCCTGGATCAGGAATGATAGATCCGACTGGTAACAAAGGGGAGAAGGCGTTTCTAGAACGTTTGTGAATGATCGTTTGTCTTCTTTAACACTTGTTGCAGTTAGGATCCTGGATCAGGAATGATAGATCAGACTGGTGACAAAGGGGTGAAGGCGTTTCTAGAACGTTTGTGATTGATCGTTTGTCTTCTTTAACAGTTGTTGCCGTTATGATCTGGATCAGACTGGTAACAAGGGGGGCGTTTTTAGAACGTTTGTGATTGATCGTCTGTCTTCTGTAACACTTGTTGAAGTTAGGATCATGGATCAGGAATGATAGATCAGACTGGTAACAAAGGGGGGGGGGGGGGGTTCTAGAACGTTTGAGATTGATATTGGTTTGTTGTTTAACACCCCTCTAGGGCTGTCTTAATTTAAACACTGACCGAATGACGTTTTGATAGATAGTTTTACTAAATTATTTTTTTAATGTATAGTTTAAAGGAAATAACTTGAAACCACGTTACTTAAACGCATACAATGTTTAAAAAAATGTTTGTGCTTTTTCGTGATTAAGAAAATTGTCACGTTAAATGTTATATAAATAACACAATGAACGCGACACTTCAATTTTTGGTTTAAACTCAAATAAAAAATGTGTGGTATCGAAAATATACTTTTTGGCTCAATCAGAGATTTCACATCAGACGAAGACAAAAACATCTTAACCCAACCTGACGCTTACATTGGGATTTTTGTAGGTAAATTAAATGTTTAGTGATATACAAACGTATTATTCAAGTTTTTGAGCTACTTGTGGTCTGATAGAACACAGCAATTATGACAATTAATTGTGATTAAAAAGGAAAGAAAACCATATCGAAATTATTTTTTGATACAAATCAAGTAACTCCATGAATGATAAAACTATTTACCCCTCCACTTGTGATATGTATGACGCTGCGGCCCATTTCCTTGTTTTTGACATCTTTTGTCCAAGCATTGGTTAAATATTGTCTTTGAAGTTTAAATAAACTCTTGGTTATCTCTGTCACCACTTGCACGGTACATAGTCTAGATGATGCGCCTAATACAAAGTGATAGTGTAATGCTGTCCTCCTCTACGGCACAGCAATCTCCAGTGTGACGTAACGTACAAAGATTTCGATTGCTTCTTAACTCAATATAGATTAATCATCAGGAATATGGAAGTATTTTATTGAGTTATTTGAGCCTTTAGAATTTAGTTTTATCAGATGATATAAAGCATTTTTAAAATGATAGAAAAAGGAATTATATTAAGATGTTACAGTTGCCTATAATAGCCATTGTCAACTCAGGCCGTCAAAATCTGACGTCAAGTCTGGACGGTTTGATTTGACAATATATCTCCCGAAACGGCCGAACGGAGAACTCAATAAACAAAAAAGTATGTGCTACTATGGGCAAGTCAATATATTAATATATGTTCAAGAGTTTTAGAGTAAAACTAGCAGCTCAAGGGAAAATAGAATAAAAAAATATAATTATTAATTTCAACATTTTAAAAATTAAATACATTTAAAAGCAATTTAAAGGAAATTAATCATTTTGTAGCCGATTTGAAGTAGTATTGTTTTATTTTGTGTGACTTTAGAAATTAAAATTGTGTACGTCTATACTTATCCGACGCTTGTACATTTCTAGATCGCGTACAATGTTCATACAATTTGGATTCAACCTTATATAAAAGTTTAATGTGAGTCCCCAAAGAAACACTCATTAATTTGAAGTATAAGTTTACATTTAGGCCTATATCTACTACGCTTTTTCCGCTGTCTCTCAACCGCAACTTCTCTCTTGCCTTCACCTACAAAATATATTTGCAAAGTTTGTGCATTATGTTTACGATATGGTGTCCAACTACGACGCAAATGGTAAACTTCACTTTAAACTTTGTTGGCATGGAGCTTTAACAAGCTGTTTTGCACCGAGGGATTTTGATGTTTTTCAGAGTTTATAAACAAATGTATTTGAAAACGATTTAAACATAACCTACAAATAACTTTAAGTGGAATAGAAAACAGCTGTTATTATTAACCGCCATGTTTTACATTCGCAAATCTTCGGCAAAACAATCGTTGATTTTCGTGTGTAGTAATGACGTCACCTTTTATCTCTCTTCCCTCTAATTCCCTCTTACATAATTTTGTTTTATACGTTGCGTCATAAAAATTACTCTTTAAAATTATGAGAACTAATCGAAGAAGATGAAGTTTTTGCTCTAAAAGTAAACATTTTATAGTTCAGATAATGTCTTCTGTTTTTCTCTACAGAAGATACCCTTCCCTGGAAGTATTACTTATTTTATAAAATTAAGGTCCTACTGCTACATACAGCTATTAAACAAATACAATGATATTGACATTAGGTCATTACAAGATTATAATTGATATGACGCCTCTATTCGTCACTAGCTTATATTTTAAAACTCTATATATTTAAAGGTATGTGCACTTATTATAAAGTAATAAACTAGTGGTCTAAAAAATGGCAATGGAATGTTGGAAGTAAGGTTTTAGAACATACATCCAGAGTTAATGAGTCCATATGTTAGCGAGGAGCAATTTGCGTTGAAGATAATTCCATTGCAATAAAAAAAAAGATAAAGTAAACGCTAATCATCATGTAATTATCTACCGTTGCCATGGAAACCATGTCAGTCGACGAGTTGGGTTTGAAAATTTCGTAAATGTCGATTGCAACGTTTGAAGCAGGTCTAAGGAATTTTGCACGGGTTACGAAAAAGAAGAGACTAACCTCACCGAAACAAGACACAACCACGACAAATGTAAAAACTAACTCATGTATAGTGCTGGCCACGTAACCGTGCACTTGGCCTTGACAGATCGCATGAGATTTCTCGTGTACTACCACTTCTTAAAACACGTTACGTATTCAGAATGTTCTATAGAATAACAGCTTCTGCATCCGATATATCTACACATATTTAAAGATTGTTTGTTATTTCATAACGAAGCTAATTTATCATAGAATTTATCTAATATCTAAATATCTTATACAAGTAAGTGTTATGACAGTCCTTACTATGTTTGTAAGAAAGTATTCATACTAACCCTCTACCTCCCATCTCGCCTACTGCGATCTCTCAAGGCCAAGCGCACGGTTACGTGGTCGGTAGTATACGAGGTGAGTTAACAGAATAATGAAATGTTTCAAATACGATTGGTTAGTATTAGCCGGATAAGAAATCCCGTTTTTGTCTTGTTGGTACACCTGTCTGTGCAGTACCGGGATAATGGTTGACATACTGGTGGCCATAGATGTTTACATCGCAGCTCTTTCGGAAGATTAATGTATTTAATTTTGACGAGCCATCTAATTTGTGTTGTTTTAAAATCAGCAAGAAAGATTGATTAAGTTTGATGGAAATAACGTTTTGGAAGGGCCAATAATTGTTTTTGGATGAGACTGAGTATACAAGCTATATAAATGTTTCCAAGATGATGGAATTAACGATTTTGGAAAGTTGACGGATCCTTGGAACATCACGTCTCGTCAACGACTTAGAATATGTAAATGAAATAAATAATACTGAACGAGTGATAACCAGCATAATACCAGAAATTCTGTTGAAGATGTCACGTTCAGGCATGAAATGTTTTGAACGTTTTATCATGTATTGCAAATTTATTCCAAAACTGTTCAGTTTAGAGAAAATAATTTATCAAAAGGTTGTTCTGGAATTGCTACATGAAAATCGACATTTCTAAAAATGTTCTGCAGGTAAATTCAATGCAAATTTTCTACCCAACCTCTTATTAGATAAAACAAGTAATATAAACAAACATTTTTTAAAGTAAATGCCTTCTTAGGTCAACAAAGAAATATTAATTTTATTTACTTTTTATTAAATAATTACAATTAATATAAAATAACACGACCTGTGCGTTAAAACAGCTGTACTGCCACATAACCTATGATATAAAATCAGCTGTTTTATGAAATCATACGTTATCACTAATTTTAAGCTAAATGGGACGAAATAACTATATTGCATATCTTGCCCCTTTTGGGGAAAGTTTTTCTCTTCCATATAAAATTAAAATTAATTCATTAAATTTAATTAATGAATTTTGATAAAAACTGTATTAACATGAAGTGTCATCCACTATAAATGTAAACATAAGTATTTGAACTTGAGTGGATGAATAAAAAGAATCTTATTAACGATTGAAAATTTTAACAAGATATATATATATATATATATATATATATATATATATATATATATATATATATATATATATATATATATATAATGAGAGCGTGAACTTATAGAAGGAATTGAAAAAATAACGTCATAAAAGAAAACGGCAAACCTTATCACTCTGCAACGTAATGGACACCTGATATGGCTGTTAGTTTGCATGTACTTGATAGACACGTGTGTAAAGACGGTAAATTTATTTTGTAGTTTGAAGCTATTAGATTAGGCGATAGTACGATTAGATAGTACGACTATTATCCAGCACGAAGTACAGAACTATTAGAGTTGAGTAAAGATAGAAATAACAGAAGTTTAAAACGGAAAAAGAGAAGAATGTTGGCGAGGAGTACCTTACTCACGTCTCAACCTCTTTGCCGAAAGGCTCCATCTGTAGGAGGTTCTACAGTCTACTTGACGAAACCTCTGCATTAGGAATCCAACCGCAAACTCGTCAGGGTGACTAGCGTCAGGCCCGAGGCGGGGTCTTTGGTGCCACGATCCGTAGGTCTTTCGACCTTATTATAAAGCCTTGACTGGTCACCGGCTCGCCGCTTGGTCGAGACGTACTCACCCAGTGGAGCTGTCCAGCCGCTCTTCCAGAACTACTCGGGACCCGTAGAACCTTCCAAAAGGCCAGGTTTCAGTACCTCAATACCCCGTCTGATTAGTTCGGTCCAGGTAGCGCAATTGGACCTTTATCCACTTTCGGTAGGTCTTACCTAAGGGACGGACCCCAGACTGTCACTTGGTCCTAGGAGCTAGGGACTTAGATCTTAAGAGCGAGCATGAAGTAGAGGAAATGATTGTGAATATGGGTAGATTAAGGAAGAGATATAAACACACTCTGATGGAGGATTAGTGAGGTACTTACGCAAGGTCACGTACCTGGAAAGGATTTACTCTCCATCATAAAGATGTACATAAACGTTGTAAGAAGAATGATGATGGAGTGGCTAAGAAAAGCACAAAATGTCCCTTAGGTACCCAGGGGACGTTATGTGTAAGGTAGCGTTCCTAAATTAGTATCTATCTGGGTAGTAAGGAGTTAGTTTACCCGTTACTACCCATTTTAAGAGGAAGTTTAAGAAATGTAGGAAAAAAGGGAAGGACGTAATGATTCCGTGGTACTGGGGATGAAGGAAATGAAGTTAGTTAGTCTGGTAGAGTTGGGTAACCTTAAGCAGACGTCCTCTGAACCTGAGAGCGGAGGGGGTACATTCGTCACACTGGAGGAAAATATTCCAGATACAGAGCGTCGTAATCTAACATTTTGTCATTTTTTCAACACTTCTGGAATTTGCAGTTTTTGTTGTAGGCCTACATCTTGAAGTTTATCTTATAAATTACACTTTTGGCAACGCTGGGCAAAACACTACTACTTACTGATATTTTTCAGCAGAAATCGTTTCGCACTAGGTCTGTGCTGTGAGTCACTGACAAGACTGTTGCTCACGTGTGTTGGTGGTCTGTGGTGTGTTATTGTTCATAGAGTAGTTGTTAATTATGTGCTCAAATAAAGTTTCTGATTGGGAGTGTGTTTTGTCATTTACTATGTGTTGTGGATAGTTTTTGAGGAGTTTTTATATCTCGCAGTTTTCTGTTGTGTTTAGTTTGTTCCTTTTTTAGATTCAATGAAGAACTGTTAGATTTGCGTTGAAAACAACTAAAAAACACATTCAAAGTACAAAAACAGTCCAGAACAGACACGACATGGCAGGTGTATACAAAATGTCATGTAACGACTGCCCCAGCTTCGACTACGTCAAACAGGATGAAACTTTACCACACGATACAAAAAAAAAAAAAAAAACATGAAAGACATAAAAAACACACAACCCAAGTCAAACATATACATAAAATACTAAACTCCCACACCAATATAGACACTAATCTATAAATCCTACACTACATTAAAAAGCAACAAACTAAACGCAACAGAAAACTATGAGATATACAAACACACTCACAATCAAACACTATATTTTTTTACACATAATTAACAATTACTCTATGAACAATAACACACCACAATACACCAATACACCACAGACCCAAAGCAACACAACACACGTGAGCGATAGTCTTGTCTGTGATTCACAGCATTGAACCATGCACTGACCTAGTGCGAAATGCGTCTGCTGAAAAATATCAGTAAGTAGTGGTTTTTTAGTCAAGTGACACCAAAAGTGTAACATCTGGAATATTTCTAGGAGGCAGAGTAGCGTAAAACTTTGCTTGTGTGGGGACAGACTCATGTACAACTAGACAAGACTGCAAGTGAGGGAGTCCCAGTACCAGAGGATCGTTATGCATCCTTCTAACACGGGGGTTTACCGCTAGACATCCTACGACCTATAGACAATATAACTGACACGTCTCACTCGAAAATAGATTAATATATTGCGTGTTGAGTCTCACATCCACGCACAGATAACACAACAATGCGTCCCAAATGTCAATAAAAGTATAAAATGTTACTTATCTATGTGAAGCGTTGCCTATGTTGGCTACGTCAGAACCTTAGTTTCAGTAGCCTACCTTACACGATGACTGTCCACATGTCCTTGAACTGTAACAGCTGGTCCGTTTACAATTCTCGAATCCTCTTTTACTAAGATCTACATTTTACGGTCTCACGTTCTATGAGCTTGGAGCTCTCAACATTTTAGGCTCATTGTCCCCTTTATAACACTGACGTGAGGTCGC
>JBAIZL010000001.1:310231061-310238561 GCA_036971475.1 Prosapia bicincta | reverse complement strand
AAATGAGTTAAATTTACAAAAAAAGTAAACATCATGTAATAGAATCGATTTAAAATAATATTTCAAATTTAGAGAATTAAACAATTTATAACAAACAGTGATTGAATTTATTAAAACCATCCTGTGGTGAAATTAATTATATAAAATTCATAGAATTTTTCCAGTCAATAAAAAGAGTAAAGATCAAATAAATCACATAGGATTAAGAAAAAAGTTCGTTACAAATAATTTTAAACAAGGTATAAGAAATAAATTAACTCTTAAGTAAGGTAAAAAAATTGTGGTTGGTTTTTCAAAAAAAGTCCAGGAATTTATTCACTGGCAGATCGAGCTCGACACACCACAGGTACCAGGAACTGGTAAGTCGGGTAAGATCATATTTTGACCGCGGTCGGACTGGAGGGTGACGGCTCCTGCCGGAGGAAATTTCTCCACGAAAAGGGTGTGAAGTTGAGAAGGCCGCGGCAACACATACACACACATATATATAAATATATATACACACACACACACACATATGTATATATATATATATATATATATATATATATATATATATATATACATAGCTGACCCGTCGAACTTCGTACAGCCTAAAAGTAAATGAATGGCGTGTCAGCTGAACTTCAGCTGAACTTAATTTAATAACATAATAATAGCTGAATCGAGATAAGTGTGACAATAATAGTTCTTGATTGAATGTTATTTATTGAAATGCACTCGGATACACAATATTTGTTGTACATTGTTTGAAATGTGTTGGAAAATAATTGTTGAGTGTTGCTTAGCAACCAAAATTTGGAAACAATTCAGTGAAATGTTTCAAGATAAGATAAGATAGAAAATCATATTTTATGCTGTTTTAGCACTTAAAAATTACATGTTGAAAAAATCGTTATGTCGCCACATATTTTCCCAGGAATGTACTCAACAATTTCCCAAAGTCTCATGGCGACTAAGGATGTTCGATATTTTTTGTCACGGTGACTTGTCACTAATATTCTTCTGTCACTGGTGGTACCAGCGACAAATATGGAAAATGCCAGTTCCAGTGACAATGGATCGATCGGAAGTTGTCACTGTTGTGATTGGACAAAAAGTCGTAGTCGCCGGATGAAACGTTACTGATATTTTGTCCGTTGCTGTCATTGGTTGATTTTTTCGCTGTCGCTTGCTCTACTCTCACCGTTCGGCTTACGGCGTTGATCATCGTGCAGCATCGTTGATAAAAAAAGGAGAGGAGATTGTATCTGTTGTGACTGAGCAAAATGTCGCCGTCGCTGACGGAAACGTTTTTGATATTTTACAACTGCTGTCATTGGTTGATTTGTCGCTATCACTGCCTCTACCCATCATTTATGTCTTGCCTAAATGGAAGATTTGTTTCAGGTTTCACGACAGCGATAGTGTACAGTAGAAGCAATTTCCCACTCGGTAGTTTGCTCTTAATTTCGTAGGAGTTATTTTTAAATAAAATGAGCCTTCCAAAAAAAACAAAGCTAGGTGTGGAATCATTTCACCAGTGTGGTATGTTTGCCTGTTATTGGCACATACAGAGCAGTCTCAGTATCTCTTGTCACCGGTAAAAGTCACTGAATGAAACCTGGAAAAGTCACTAAAATCACCGATATGTTAAAGTCACTGAATCGACCATCCCTAATGGCGATTGGATCAGTGGTATCAGTGGTTTAGTAACGCATATGTCTCATACACAGATACATACATATATACAAGCATTCATTTGTATATATACTCGAATAGCTAAATATATAGTTTTGTTTCAGCTAAATAGTGCTTAAAATTTTACTTACTCTGAATAGTGGTTAGTATGAACTCTTGTTAAAACAGCGAGATTAATTTTCGCTTACGTTTCTTTGCGTAAAAACTCACCTTGCTTGTTTCGCTATAATCTGGCTGTAAGTAGTCAGTGGTAACTAACATCAGCATGGCTCAATTTCTCAGAGGCCGAGACAGATACTTACAAGGAAAACGATGCTACCAATTTGTTTATTTTACATCTTTTTATTTTTGTTTTAAATTAAAAATAGGAAACAATGGTCACCATTCTTACAAATTGATTTTTGGCACTGAAATAGTTTCCAGAAAACCTCTTTTGCATTTCCCTGTTCAGTTACGTAGAGAATATCCCTGTGAATCTTATAATGATGGTAATTTATATAAACACAAATTAAAATGCCAACTATTCTTTGAACTTAGCTTGTGAGGTTATGTTAATAAGAAATAAAAGACGTACACAAACTGACAAATTAGAATTCATTCGCTCTGACGTGTTTCAGTGACAAAGTCGTCATCATCATCAGTGAGTATTGGTACTACAAACTTCAACTTACATCTTAAAATTAAAATCATATTTCTTAAAAACGTTATTAATAACTGAAAATTGATGATGTCGATAATATGAAACAGGGTTGATAAACGATTAAAGAAGAGTTAACATTCTGTGGTGTTTATATAATTGTAATTTTATATACATATTTGTGTATTATACATTTATTTATATGCTATAATTTTTATTGCAACAATTTCTTTTATTTGATACCAATTATAAGGAAAATGAAACAATATGTGTTTAATTAAATTCCTAGTCGAAACTCTACGTTAGCAATTGTGACTAAGCAGTCAAAAATTCAAAACTTGATTATTTTACTCAATAAAAATATATTTCATAAAACAGAAAAACATCTGAATACCACAATCTTTTGTATTTAAGCTTCATTGATAATACTACAAACCCGATCTTTGGATTCGTTAAATTTTCATATTTTTCCCAAATGGTTCAGAGGAAAAGAGACTGCTCAGGTCTCAATAAAATAAAATAACCTATGTTATCCTAAAAAATAACTAAAATGCATAAATAACTAACGTAATTTAAAACAATTACCAATAACAATATAAACAAATTACAAAGAGGCTAATAACTTAATTTGTTCTCGCTATTAATGGTGCAGGGGTTGCTAGGGGTAACCCAGGTGTAAAAATATTGCAAGGGAAGGGGGTGAAAGTTTACTGAGGAAGGGGGATATACTCTTCTAAAAGTTTACTGAGGTAAAATGTTATTTCTGACGATTCAACAAGGACATCCAGGAAATGTAGTTTTAATACAGTTGAATCACTTTGACAAAAATCCCCTCGCGCAGGCATGTGGGGGTAAGGGGTGTGGTTTGGCCACGTGCTAGGTGGAGGAGGAAGAGAAAGTTCTAAGTAGAAACGCTACTAGCCTGACTACATTTATCCGTTTCGGCTGAGTGGATTCATTTATGGACGTCAAGAGGAAAAACATAAGTACTACCCGGTTGCACCATTTCTTAAAGAAACTAAAAACATGTGCACTATAAAACATAAAACCTAAAACAAAACATAACACCAGAAAATGTTTTTCAAGATCTACCACCGGCTGCTTTCACGACCAACTGAAGTGTCGCTCAGAGCTGTCGTCCTAACGCGCATGCGCACTGGCGCCTCTTGACACTGCGCATCCAATATCCCGATTTTTCACAAAGTATTTCGACTCTACATAGTTACAACTTTCGATTCCAAATTTGAACTCACTTCAATTGTGCATTGGATAGTTGTATAAATGATGCTGTAGCTACTGAAGAGGACTCCAATTAGGAGTAGAAACCTGTAACAATGTATTGCAACTATTTGTAACTTTTCCCTTTTTGTCAATATTTGGTCGTAATAAAGAAAATTATAGACATTACTAAGGCTTCAAGTCTTTATCTACAAATGTGAAACTATAATAATTTTTTACTTGTTTATTATATAAATTCAGGTACTGAAATGGATATTCATTTATATTTTATATTTGCATATAGGAAAACATATAGAATATTATTAAAAAGGCCATCAGAATATGCCAGAGCTGCTTTTTACAAAATTAGAAAAATATCGGGATTTACCACGACTGGATATTCATCCATCAATAGATGATTTTTTTATTGCATTCCCATTAGAATCTCAACTGATTTCCCCACGAACAGCTGACTAGAGATATGATTCATTGAGCGTTACAGGTTTATAGATAACCCCTGTTACAGTCTAGCCTTCGTGTTCAAATATTTAACACAAGATTTCAGCAGAATTATTTTGACTTTTGTACTCCTTGAGCAAATATTACAGATTTTTAGAAATTATTCTCGGTAATTTTAAGAAGTTCGGTGAGCATTGTCTACCTCATGTAAGCAATCTTCCTAACGCGATGGCATATTTCCCTCTGATTCTCGATGCTAGGGGATTACTAGGATTCAACGATACCTAATTTCTATTACTTTTCTTATCCGATGTCTCATAAGATATTGTAACGGGTAGACACGTCTTCATGATCCTGGTAGAGGGACAGAACTCTATTTCTGTTATGCGACCCTGTGCACGTGATGCCATAATACCCTTCCTCTACATCTTGTACCAGGGAATTTTACGTCCCTCCCTAAACCCCACCTATGTACACCATGAATTGTATCCTGTGTTGCCATTAATAATCGTACTACTGATTACCTTAAAACTATAAAAAAATCAGTTTGAATATATATACTCAGACACATACACAAGAGAGAGAGAAAGAGATAGGGGAGAGAGAGAGAGAAAGAGAGGGGGAAGAGGAAAGAGTGAGAGAGGAGGGAAAACAAGAGAGAAGAAGAGAGTAAAGAGAGAGAGAGAGAGAGACTAAGAATGAGAAAAATTAATGATTCTTGTTATTACTCAATAACTACCATCACTGACAAGCTAAGCTTCAATTTTTTTTTATTTTGAAAAGCTGGAATCCTTTCTTGTAACTTTTACTAACAATCCTTAACATTAAACATGTCCGTATGTTTGTGTGTCTGTTTATATAATATGTTCTGACGGGGATTCAAGGCTAAACTACTGCTGCTACTACTAATTACATACCTAACATTTACAAAAGCATCCAAACACTGTTATAATTACTTATAATAACTACTGAGTTCGCTAATAGTCTATTTACACTCAACATGCACTGTCACTCTGTCACTAAAGCTTTATTCTCTTCACTTTATCACAAACATTTACTCCATCCACGCCTAACAAACCTTTATTTATGTACTGGCCACTTTTACCAGTTTCTCGTACTTTCAAGCCGCTTCACGTCTTAGAAGGTTCTAGGTTTTACCAAAATGTATGACTGACATAAACCAGTAAGTTTTTTGTAAAAAATGAAAGACGATAAAAATATGGTGGAAAAAGAAGAAAGGTGACAAGGACTACCTCACGGCTCAACTTCTTGCCAAAGAACACAAAAATAGATGTTTAATGATCTAATAAAAAATGTCATCACCCATGGTACCAGTCTCAGTGCCTTACTGTAAGACCTGGACTGGTGACAGGTCCACGTTTGGGACGAGACGAACTCCAACCAGACACTACGAGTTCGATCGCTTTTTTGGAACTACTCGGGGTCGATAGAAACTTCCTAACGGCCAAGTTATCCGTACCTTCAATACCCCACATGATGAGTTGGGTCTAGGTAGTGCAATCGGTCCTTTATTCACTCTCTAGTGGCCTTACCTAAGGGCCAAACCCTCAGACCAGGGGTTAGATCCTAGGCGGACATAAATCCATCCAGTTGGATCTTGAAAGAAATAACACGTGAAAAATATTATACCAACTCTAATTTCCTCGCCTTAAAGCTACCCAAACATTCATTTTAAACAAATGAAAAATTATTTCAAGTGTCACAAACCATAAAGAATTATTTAATCGTACATTAGTTACAGTGATGCAAACAACTCACTGTTAAAACACACTCATGTAATCCTACAGGCAATTCCCGCGCTAGGTAATACTACACTAAAAGATAACTACCCAGTATCCGGTCAGGTTAGGTTAGGTTATTTAAAAAATATGTTTTTCCATGTAACTTAACCGATCTATTTATCCATGGACTCTATTTACGCTCTTGCTACAACATACGTATGTTGAAACGTACGTAATAAGGTTTAGGAAAATTAAATGTTTTTTTTAAACCTAACCTAACCTATCCTATTTGTAGGCTTTGTAACCTAACATAATAAGCTGTTATTAACCTGTTACAATAAGAGCCCGTGTTTACATTCAGTCTCGAGTGGGTTTAATTAATAGAGTGGTTAGGTATGTTGTGTTAAATTTTAGAATTAATTTAAAATTATTTTTTGAAATTTATAATGTATTTTATGTACTACATGTAAAGACGAAAAAATCGGTTATTTTTCAATCTTTTTCGCTAATACCGATGTTACAGAAAAGTAAAAATTTATCAACTTGATATATAACATTACGTGTATCTGTGCATTTGTGCACACATTTAGAAATGCACATTTTCCGAGGCCACATTTGCAGTGCGCTGTTGTTGTTTTTGAACAGTGATAACAGCATGACAGCTAACTGACAGAACACTGACTGATAACTCTAATTTACCGGCCATTTATCTATCGGTGATTGTTTCAAGAATAACAGCACATTTTATTATTTTAAATTAATCGTTCTAATTCTATTCGCTTTTAGTTTGTAGTTAGGGGCACCAAGACGCTCCCATCAACCCAAAAACCGGCATCAGATTTAGCTTATTCTTAACCATGTCACATACGTCGTAGGCTTCAATAGGCTAAGTTGTAGACGGAAAAAATATTTTTTAGCGGACTGACAAAGGTTTCCTCCGGTAGGTGAGGTGATTCACAAAAGTAATCAGTCAAAATTACTGTATCTCGAAAATTTGTTGTTCTTCATGCTGGTTGTTAATCACTTATTACAATATGAAACTACTTGTGATCAGATATTCTATTAATATAAGTTGTTAAAATTATCAACTTTCCCTTGGAGGTAACGTTTCCGCCTAAGGACTTCTTCAGTCTCCTGAAAAACAACGGTAAAGAGGTCGTAAGACGAAAACGTTTCCTTCAAGTGTCAGTTAATATTTTCAACAACTTATATTACTAGAATGTCTGGTCGCAAGTAATTTCATTGTATTGATGATGGTTGTAATGATTACTTTGTGTTATAAGATAAACGTGTCCTATGTTTCGAAACAGTTTCGGCTTTTGCTTTAGTTAATTTTTTCTATAATTTCGGATCGTTGCCCATTTACTCCAAACGAAGTCATCATGAACAAGCCTCGTCACTTCCTAATTTCTAATTACTCTACGTTTATCAGGCTTTACTGCCTGAAGCAACCTTTACAGATGCCATAAAGTTAATTCGCTTATCCATATCTTTGGTAACAACAAGGTTACACAGGGACAATTTGTTAAGCAAGAGACTTTGTTTTAGTTTTATTTTAACTTTTTAGCTTTATTTTTAGGATAATTTTTTAGCTTTAATAACATTTAACAATAGATTTAAAACAACAGCATAATATCCTAATCAATAAATAAGTAATGTATGATGATTATGATTATTTTAGCTTCATTTTAACCTTTTAGCTTTATTTTTAGGATATTGTTTTAGCTTTAATAACACTTAATAATTGACTTTAAATCACAATAT
>JBAIZL010000001.1:310171061-310226061 GCA_036971475.1 Prosapia bicincta | reverse complement strand
AGAGACTGCAACAAATTACAGTAGCTCGTAATTATTTGGATTAATAAACTGAAAGAGTTCACAATATTATAAATAAATAATCAACTCTCACATTTTCTAATACTAATAGCAGATTACAGGTAAAACTCTGACAAAACAAGTTTGCTCTTGGATATCATTCAACTCTTTCCTTACTTAAATTTTGTTCTCTTACTCTCGTACCTTGGTTTCAACATGTAGCAATTTGTTTCGCTGACTGAATAACCGGTATTCAATAACGCAAAGTTGTCTGATATATTACAGTGAACAACATTTGTATTATAAATATCAAATTATTACAATTACACTATTAGGGTATTATAGTGAACAACATTTGTATTATTAATATCAAATTATTACAATTACACTATTAGGGTATTATAGTGAACAACATTTGTATTATAAATATCAAATTATTACAATTACACTATTAGGGTATTATAGTGAACAACATTTGTATTATAAATATCAAATTATTACAATTACACTATTAGGGTGTTATAGTGAACAACATTTGTATTATTAATATCAAATTATTACAATTACACTATTAGGGTATTATAGTGAACAACATTTGTATTATAAATATCAAATTATTACAATTACACTATTAGGGTATTATAGTGAACAACATTTGTATTATTAATATCAAATTATTACAATTACACTATTAGGGTATTATAGTGAACAACATTTGTATTATTAATATCAAATTATTACAATTACACTATTAGGGTATTATAGTGAACAACATTTGTATTATTAATATCAAATTATTACAATTACACTATTAGGGTATTATAGTGAAAAACATTTGTATTATTAATATCAAATTATTACAATTACACTATTAGGGTATTATAGTGAACAACATTTGTATTATAAATATCAAATTATTACAATTACACTATTAGGGTATTGTAGTGAACAACATTTGTATTATAAATATCAAATTATTACAATTACACTATTAGGGTATTGTAGTGAACAACATTTGTATTATTAATATCAAATTATTACAATTACACTATTAGGGTATTGTAGTGAAAAACATTTGTATTATAAATATCAAATTATTACAATTACACTATTAGGGTATTATAGTGAACAACATTTGTATTATAAATATCAAATTATTACAATTACACTATGAGGGTATTATAGTGAACAACATTTGTATTATAAATATCAAATTATTACAATTACACTATTAGGGTATTGTAGTGAACAACATTTGTATTATAAATATCAAATTATTACAATTACACTATTAGGGTATTATAGTGAACAACATTTGTATTATTAATATCAAATTATTACAATTACACTATTAGGGTATTATAGTGAACAACATTTGTATTATTAATATCAAATTATTACAATTACACTATTAGGGTATTATAGTGAACAACATTTGTATTATTAATATCAAATTATTACAATTACACTATTAGGGTATTGTAGTGAACAACATTTGTATTATAAATATCAAATTATTACAATTACACTATTAGGGTATTGTAGTGAACAACATTTGTATTATAAATATCAAATTATTACAATTACACTATTAGGGTATTATAGTGAACAACATTTGTATTATAAATATCAAATTATTACAATTACACTATTAGGGTATTGTAGTGAACAACATTTGTATTATAAATATCAAATTATTACAATTACACTATTAGGGTATTGTAGTGAACAACATTTGTATTATAAATATCAAATTATTACAATTACACTATTAGGGTATTATAGTGAACAACATTTGTATTATTAATATCAAATTATTACAATTACACTATTAGGGTATTATAGTGAACAACATTTGTATTATTAATATCAAATTATTACAATTACACTATTAGGGTATTATAGTGAACAACATTTGTATTATTAATATCAAATTATTACAATTACACTATTAGGGTATTATAGTGAAAAACATTTGTATTATTAATATCAAATTATTACAATTACACTATTAGGGTATTATAGTGAACAACATTTGTATTATAAATATCAAATTATTACAATTACACTATTAGGGTATTGTAGTGAACAACATTTGTATTATAAATATCAAATTATTACAATTACACTATTAGGGTATTGTAGTGAACAACATTTGTATTATTAATATCAAATTATTACAATTACACTATTAGGGTATTGTAGTGAAAAACATTTGTATTATAAATATCAAATTATTACAATTACACTATTAGGGTATTATAGTGAACAACATTTGTATTATAAATATCAAATTATTACAATTACACTATGAGGGTATTATAGTGAACAACATTTGTATTATAAATATCAAATTATTACAATTACACTATTAGGGTATTGTAGTGAACAACATTTGTATTATAAATATCAAATTATTACAATTACACTATTAGGGTATTATAGTGAACAACATTTGTATTATAAATATCAAATTATTACAATTACACTATTAGGGTATTGTAGTGAACAACATTTGTATTATAAATACTAAATTATTACAATTACCCTATTAGGGTATTATAGTGAACAACATTTGTATTATAAATATCAAATTATTACAATTACACTATTAGGGTATTGTAGTGAACAACATTTGTATTATAAATATCAAATTATTACAATTACACTATTAGGGTATTATAGTGAACAACATTTGTATTATAAATATCAAATTATTACAATTACACTATGAGGGTATTATAGTGAACAACATTTGTATTATAAATATCAAATTATTACATCTACACTATTAGGGTATTATAGTGAACAACATTTGTATTATAAATATCAAATTATTACAATTACACTATTAGGGTATTGTAGTGAAAAACATTTGTATTATAAATATCAAATTATTACAATTACACTATTAGGGTATTGTAGTGAAAAACATTTGTATTATTACTATCAAATTAATACAATTACACTATTAGGGTATTATAGTGAAAAACATTTGTATTTTTACTATCAAATTAATACAATTACACTATTAGGGTATTATAGTGAACAACATTTGTATTATAAATATCAAATTATTACAATTACACTATTAGGGTATTGTAGTGAAAAACATTTGTATTGTTACTATCAAATTAATACAATTACACTATTAGGGTATTATAGTGAAAAACATTTGTATTATTACTATCAAATTAATACAATTACACTATTAGGGTATTATAGTGAAAAACATTTTGTTTGTGTTTGTCACGATATCGACGAATATTAGTTTATAGTGATAATAGTTTGTCCCATTGTTGTTAGGAGAGCTACAATTACACTATTGGGGTATCGTAATGCAAAACCTTTGCAGTATGACCGTCAAGGTACCCAGTAATATTACGGTTTATAGCGACAAACGTTTGTGGTATTGTTACTTTAGTTATAGTTGCACGCACGCGTCAGGGTAATATAGTGAAAAAATTTACACTTTTATTGACAAGGTATGCACAACTATTAAGGTATTATAAAAACAAACATGTCCTTTCATTGTGAAATATCTGACCAATTAGCGTGACTCAAGTACAAGAATACTATTAAGATTAATTTTTTAGTCTTGTGTTTTGTAGTTTCTAATTATAACGTTAGACATTCGTGATATATGTAACATAGATGCATAGTACAGTGGCTTGAGTAGAGAGGTGCGACACAGAGCAAGTCTAGTGTATTACTTAAAGCTTCAAGTTAATAACACCTGCCTATCCTGACACTTGGATAATGCTATGCAAGGTTTGTATCAGGCAAAGTGACAAGTCAACTAGAGTGGTATACTAGAAAATATGTTCATGCAACGTTATCTGTAATCCAAATAGAGCCAGGCTTTAATCAGGTTTGGTTTTGTTATAAGGTTGCCTATTACATCAAAGTAATTTATAGACAAAAAATTCATCACTGTACTGGATTCGTTAGACCCTATGTACACATGAAGGGCCAAATAAAACCCAGCGCATTCATCTGTCTGTTGTATTACGTGTATAATTCTACACTGAACTTGTGTCTTTTCGACAAGATACATTTGATTATTATTTAACGACAATGTGGGAAAGTACTTTCTGAAGTGAAAAATGCTTTAGGTGCGCCTGAATGTTTTTGGAAAGAAGAAAATTTATTCATTTCATAAGAATGAAGTTTTCGAAGAAGAGCTGTTTGTTCTGAAGTTTCTTAAAACAAATCCCAGCTCGTACAATAGATACGGCTAATGTTAACGGCTATTGTTGTATTCTCTTAGATGTTATTTAAAAGTTATTTTTAAATATTTTCTCGTTAATTTTAGAAACGTTTTATTTTTAATTAAATTAAGTAATACATTTGCTTTTTAAATTGCTAAAGTGTTACGTTACTTTCTAAACTGTTCATTATTTAGATAAAGTGTAAACATCTAGTGTCATTTATATGTTAATGCGTTTATCTAGTTTCATTTATATGTTAATGTGTTTATCTAGTGTCATTTATATGTTAAGGTGTTCATCTAGTGTCATTTATATATGAATGTGTTCATCTAGTGTCATTTATATGTTAATATTTTTATCTAGTGTCATTTATATGTTAATGTGTTCATCTAGTGTCATTTATATGTTAATGTGTTCATCTAGCGTCAATTATATGTTAATGTGTTCATCTAGCGTCATTATTATGTTAATGTGTTCATCTAGTGTTATTTATATGTTAATGTGTTCGTTCATCTAGTTTCATTTATATGTTAATGTGTTCATCTAGTGTCAATTATATGTTAATGTGTTCATCTAGTGTCATTTATATGTTAATGTTTTCATCTAGTGTCATTTATATGTTAATGTGTTCATCTAGCGTCAATTATATGTTAATGTGTTCATCTAGCGTCATTATTATGTTAATGTGTTCATCTAGTGTCATTTATATGTTAATGTGTTCGTTCATCTAGTTTCATTTATATGTTAATGGTTTCGTTCATCTAGTGTCATTTATATGTTAATGTGTTCATCTAGTGTCGATTATATGTTAATGTGTTCATCTAGTGACATTTATATGTTAATGTGTTCATCTAGTGGGATTTATATGTTAATGTGTTCGTACATTTAGTGTAATTTATATGTTAATGGGTTCGTTCGTCTAGTGTCATTTATATGTTAATGTGTTCATCTAGTGTCATTTATATGTTAATGTGTTCATCCAGCGTCAATTATATGTTAATGTGTTCATCTAGCGTCATTATTATGTTAATGTGTTCATCTAGTGTTATTTATATGTTAATGTGTTCATCTAGCGTCATTTATATGTTAATGTGTTCGTTCATCTAGTTTCATTTATATGTTAATGGGTTCGTTCATCTAGTGTCATTTATATGTTAATGTGTTCATCTAGTGTCAATTATATGTTAATGTGTTCATCTAGCGTCAATTATATGTTAATGTGTTCATCTAGCGTCATTATTATGTTAATGTGTTCATCTAGTGTCATTTATATGTTAATGTGTTCGTTCATCTAGTTTCATTTATATGTTAATGGTTTCGTTCATCTAGTGTCATTTATATGTTAATGTGTTCATCTAGTGTCGATTATATGTTAATGTGTTCATCTAGTGACATTTATATGTTAATGTGTTCATCTAGTGGGATTTATATGTTAATGTGTTCGTACATTTAGTGTAATTTATATGTTAATGGGTTCGTTCGTCTAGTGTCATTTATATGTTAATGTGTTCATCTAGTGTCATTTATATGTTAATGTGTTCGTTCATCTAGTGTCATTTATATGTTAATGTGTTCATCTAGCGTTAATTTTATGTTATTGTGTTCATCTAGTGTCATTTATATGTTAATGTGTTCGTTCATCTAGTGTCATTTATATGTTAATGTGTTCATCTAGCGTTAATTATATGTTAATGTGTTCGTTCATCTAGTGTCATTTATATGTTAATGTGTTCATCTAGCGTTAATTATATGTTAATGTGTTCATCTAGTGTCATTTATATGTTAATGTGTTCGTTCATCTAGTGTCATTTATATGTTAATGTGTTCGTTCATCTAGTGTCATTTATATGTTAATGTGTTCGTTCATCTAGTGTCATTTATATGTTAATGTGTTCGTTCATCTAGTGTCATTTATATGTTAATGTGTTCGTTCATCTAGTGTCATTTATATGTTAATGTGTTCATCTAGTGTCATTTATATGTTAGTGTGTTCATCTAGCGTCAATTATATGTTAATGTGTTCATATAGTGTCATTTATATGTTAATGTGTTCGTTCATCTAGTTTCATTTATATGTTAATGTGTTCATTTAGTGTCATTTATATGTTAATGTGTTCATCTAGTGTCAATTATATGTTAATGTGTTCATCTAGTGGCATTTATATGTTAATGTGTTCATCTAGTGTAATTTATATGTTAATGTGTTCGTTCATCTAATGTAATTTATATGTATGTGTTCATCCAGTGTTGTTTATATGGTAATGTGTTCATCTAGTGTCATTTATACGTTATGAACGACTCAGCGCCCACGAAAACGGTTCAACAGTTTAATTAATGTTTTATTTAATGTTTGATGTTTTAAAATTAAAACGCCTAAACATACAAAATATTAGTTATAGTGTATTAAGCGAGCCGTAGATTTGTTTTAATGGTTGTTTTTATAGAAGCAGGTATTGTCGCATGTTCATGGCCCAGATGTCAATGGCAGTGAACGGATTGACCGTGGCAGGGTCAATGTAACGCATTGTTTGCGGAGAGGTATCAGTCGGTCGTTGGGGATTTATTGACCATCAATTGAGAGAGCTTGTACAGTCTTGGGTAACAGATACATCGAGCTCCGGACTAGATAATTTCTTTGGTTTCATCGTTTTCTGGACTTCTATAGCCAAGAGCCGGATTTGTAAACTAGTAACTCCACAAGGTCTTATAGAAGAAGCAAACTATAAGGGTTTTATAGAAACAAAACTCCGTAGAGTAGGCCATAGAAGAACATAGAACATAGAAGAATAGGCCATAGAAGGCCTATTAGGAATACAGCACTATAGCAGCAGAATCCTATTAGGACTTTATAAGAAAGAACTTAATGGCTTTGTAAAAGCAAGACTCCATTAAGGTTATATTTCAGAACACCACAAGGGTTTTATAAAAGCAAAATGCCATAAGGGTTTTATAAGAGCGGAAACCTGCAAGGGTTTTACAGTAGCGGGACCCTATAAGGGTTCCATAGAAGCAGAACCCTTTAGGGGTGTAATGGAATGAGACCCCGTAGGGGTGGTTTAGTAACAAAACCCCATAAGGGTTATATAAAAGCAGAACCCCATTATTGTTTTATAATGCGGAACCCCACAAAGGTTTTGTAGTAACAGAGCCCCTAAAGGGTTCTCTAGAAGCAGAATCCTTTTAGAGTTTTATGGAAGGACTGTAAGGGTGGTATAGTAGCAAACCCCAAAAGGGTTTTATAAAAGCAGAACTCCATTAGGTTTTATAATGCGGAACCCCACAAAGGTTTTGTAGTAACAGAGCCCCTAAAGGGTTCTCTAGAAGCAGAATCCTTTTAGAGTTTTATGGAAGGACTGTAAGGGTGGTATAGTAGCAAACCCCCAAAAGGGTTTTATAAAAGCAGAACTCCATTAGGTTTTATAAGAGCGGAACCCTTTAAGAGTTTTACAGAAACAGAACCCCATATAGGAGTAGAACATCACAAGGAATTTAAAGCAACAAAGCCCTTTAAGGGTTGTACAGAAGTAGAACTTCATAAGGGTCTTTTATGAACAAAACCACAGAACGATCTTACAGAAGAAACCTCCTATACGCGTTTTATAGTAACAGAGTATCATGTTTTAGAACGTAGAAGCGGGAAAAGTGTATAAACTTTAGAGAAATATTATTTTCGTCGTTAGATTTTTTTTCGACCTAATTTTATATTTCCAAAGCATTTGAAATAGAAAATAATAGCTGAAATTTCTTCATTAAATAAAAATTGTATAATGCCTGTAGAAGCATGCAGTTGGTGTGAAATGGTTTTATTTCTTTATTGCATCAAATTATTTTATGACACAAGATGTGTTTAAAAACAAGAGTTCTTTTTAAAAAACTGCAAGCCAAGGAAGTTATTACTTAATCTGTAATAATTATTGAATTACAGTATCTCTTCAAATACTACTTACAAATTATATGAACGTAGTTTGAAACTTCAGCAGTAGATAGCGCTGACTGCCCAATTCACGTATATTGTAATTCACAGGTTAACAATCTCCTTTCTTTATAAATGGAGTTAGCTTTTTTTGTTTTCACTCTAAAAGTATATACTGTATACTAAAACATGCTGTTATTTTCTATTAATTTACAAGAAAATAATATTGGCAGTCGGTTACAAGCAAAATAAAAATTTGAACTTTATTTAATTCTGTTACTAACTAATTAATGGTTTTAAGGTTAATGATAGATCACAAACCAATTCATGCTACTACAAATACACTCTACGTTTCGGTTTTCAATCCGAAAATCCTTTTCAAGAGCTAAAAGTTTATTAATCTAATATTAAGATATAATTTACAGTTTTTAACATTCATAAATTATACTATTAATTCTTGAATTTTATAGTCCATTACGTTCGGTGAATCTTATTAATCACTTAAACAATAGTTTATGACTATCCGAACTTTGAATTTAGTAAATTTGTTAAAACTTACTGAGGCAGAACGTTTTCTATCGCCATGTGGCGATCTTCATCAGTGTCTTCTGCTTGGAGATGTTGGGTCAAGCGGTGACGGTTTTAAATGAGTTTTCGATAGTACAATGAGTATGTGTGATTTGTATTGTGTTTGTTCGTTTAATATGTTTGTACTTTGTGTTTCTGTAAATTTCATATTGTTCTAGTGTGTTGAGATGTGGTCCTTTTTTGTTAATGTGTAGGATTTCTAGATTATGGTAAATGTCTGTGCATTTGTGTCCTGTATCTCTTAAGTGGTTGTAAAGTGTTGAGTTGGTTTTCTTCGACTCTTTGTTTAACGCTGCGACCTGTTTGTCCAACGTAGAATTTATTACATTCGTCGCAGTTCAGTTTGTATACGCCTGGTGCTTGTAGTTTATCCTTGTTGTTGGTGTTGTGTTAGATTTTGTATTGTAACTTGTTGTTAGTTTTGTATGCTATTATGTATCCTATTTTTTGACATTTGCGGGGTATTTTGTTTGTCGTTTTGTTTATGTATGGTAATGTGATGTATTTGTTTTCCTTGTCTGTAGTGTTAATTTCAGTGTTTTTTTGTATTTTGTACTATAGTTTGTCTATTATTGTGGTGTTGTATCCATTTGTGTATGCTAAATATTTAATTGTGTCTAGTTCTTTGTTTATGTTTTCTGTGGTCATTGAGACTTCTTTAAGTTTATGGAGCATGGATCTGAAGGCAGCGTGTTTGTGTTGGATAGGGTGGTTTGAGGTGTTGTGGATAAGTGTGTCCGTTGTTATGGGTTTCCTGTAAATGTTGAAACTGTGTTTTTGTGTGTGACTTTTTGTTATGGTTAAGTTGAGGAAGTTTAGGGATCGGTTGGTTTCAATTTCTGAAGTGAAGTGGAGTTTTTGGTGTATTTTATTAGTGTAGGTGAGGAGTTTTTCGCATTGACGGGAGTTGCCTCTATATAGTGTTATGATATCATCAGTATGTTAATACTATTAACATAATTAAAATTAAATATTTCATTATTCTTGATAATATTAAGAATGTTTCTTGTTGTAATAATCTTGAATTCGCTGATAAAACTATAATAAAATAATACTTAACTAAGTGACTACGTTTAAGGGCTTACTTGCTGACGAATTTAGAGGCTTGGCTTCGTAAAAGGAACGATTGTTTGGAAACGCGTCAGTAAGTAGTTTCAAAAGTATTCACTCAGTTACGCAATAATCAATTCTAATATAAAAATAAAAATTTTAAATATGGGTAATTTTAAAAATTACCACAGCTATAAATGAATGCTAAAAAAACTTATCCTGAAACAGAGTTACAATAAAACAATAGCTACTTTTAAAATATTAAAATTCAACTGAAAATATACGTGGTAATTAAATGGGAACTTACCACTTGACAAAAAACTAACTGATTTAGAAAGCATTGTATTTTCTTAATTATAACAATTAAGACTTAGTAGGCGTATAATATTTTTCAAAGACTAAAACAGTTTACAAGTCTGTTCGTATCAATTGACAAAATTACAGTCTTACTGTGTGAGGTTTGCAGAACCAAAGTCCACTGTCGCAAAGGTGTTTAATGTTTGACTAACGTGTAAATAATCTGACTCTTTAAAATTGAGAAAGAACTACGAAGAATCGTCTACAAAGAACTGTGGATGTAACTAGGGTTAAGGTAGGAACAAAATTACAATCTTACTGTGTGAGGTTTGCAGAACCAAAGTCCACTTTCGCAAAGGTGTTTAATGTTTGACTAACGTGTAAATAATCTGACTCTTTAAAATTGAGAAAGAACTACGAAGAATCGTCTACAAAGAACTGTGGATGTAACTAGGGTTAAGGTAGGAACAAAATTACAATCTTACTGTGTGAGGTTTGCAGAACCAAAGTCCACTGTCGCAAAGGTGTTTAATGTTTGACTAACGTGTAAATAATCTGACTCTTTAAAATTGAGAAAGAACTACGAAGAATCGTCTACAAAGAACTGTGGATGTAACTAGGGTTAAGGTAGGAACAAAATTACAATCTTACTGTGTGAGGTTTGCAGAACCAAAGTCCACTTTCGCAAAGGTGTTTAATGTTTGACTAACGTGTAAATAATCTGACTCTTTAAAATTGAGAAAGAACTACGAAGAATCGTCTACAAAGAACTGTGGATGTAACTAGGGTTAAGGTAGGAACAAAATTACAATCTTACTGTGTGAGGTTTGCAGAACCAAAGTCCACTGTCGCAAAGGTGTTTAATGTTTGACTAACGTGTAAATAATCTGACTCTTTAAAATTGAGAAAGAACTACGAAGAATCGTCTACAAAGAACTGTGGATGTAACTAGGGTTAAGATAGGAACAAAATTACAATCTTACTGTGTGAGGTTTGCAGAACCAAAGTCCACTTTCGCAAAGGTGTTTAATGTTTGACTAACGTGTAAATAATCTGACTCTTTAAAATTGAGAAAGAACTACGAAGAATCGTCTACAAAGAACTGTGGATGTAACTAGGGTTAAGGTAGGAACAAAATTACAATCTTACTGTGTGAGGTTTGCAGAACCAAAGTCCACTTTCGCAAAGGTTTTTAATGTTTGACTAACGTGTAAATAATCTGACTCTTTAAAATTGAGAAAGAACTACGAAGAATCGTCTACAAAGAACTGTGGATGTAACTAGGGTTAAGGTAGGAACAAAATTACAATCTTACTGTGTGAGGTTTGCAGAACCAAAGTCCACTTTCGCAAAGGTGTTTAATGTTTGACTAACGTGTAAATAATCTGACTCTTTAAAATTGAGAAAGAACTACGAAGAATCGTCTACAAAGAACTGTGGATGTAACTAGGGTTAAGGTAGGAACAAAATTACAGTCTTACTGTGTGAGGTTTGCAGAACCAAAGCTCACTGTCTCAAAGGTGTTTAATGTTTAACTAACGTGTAAATAATCTGACTCTTTAAAATTGAGAAAGAACTACGAAGAATCGTCTACAATGAACTGTGGATGTAACTAGGGTTAAGGTAGGAACAAAATTACAATCTTACTGTGTGAGGTTTGCAGATCCAAAGCTCAGTGTCGCAAAGGTGTTTCATGTTTGACTAACGTGTAAATAATCTGACTCTTTAAAATTGAGAAAGAACTACGAAGAATCTTCTACAATGAACTGTGGATGTAACTAGGGTTAAGGTAGGAACAAAATTACAATCTTACTGTGTGAGGTTTGCAGAACCAAAGCTCACTGTCGCAAAGGTGTTTAATGTTTGACTAACGTGTAAATAATCTGACTCTTTAAAATTAAGAAAGAACTACGAAGAATCGTCTACAAAGAACTGCGGATGTAACTAGGGTTAAGGTAGGAACAAAATTACAATCTTACTGTGTGAGGTTTGCAGAACCAAAGTCTACTTTCGCAAAGGTGTTTAATGTTTGACTAACGTGTAAATAATCTGACTCTTTAAAATTGAGAAAGAACTACGAAGAATCGTCTACAAAGAACTGTGGATGTAACTAGGGTTAAGGTAGGAACAAAATTACAATCTTACTGTGTGAGGATTGCAGAACCAAAGTCCACTTTCGCAAAGGTGTTTAATGTTTGACTAACGTGTAAATAATCTGACTCTTTAAAATTGAGAAAGAACTACGAAGAATCGTCTACAAAGAACTGTGGATGTAACTAGGGTTAAGGTAGGAACAAAATTACAATCTTACTGTGTGAGGATTGCAGAACCAAAGTCCACTGTCGCAAAGGTGTTTAATGTTTGACTAACGTGTAAATAATCTGACTCTTTAAAATTGAGAAAGATCTACGAAGAATCGTCTACAATGAACTGTGGATGTAACTAGGGTTAAGGTAGGGACAAAATTATAGTCTTACTGTGTGAGGTTTGCAGAACAAAAGGTCACTGTCTCAAAGGTGTTTAATGTTTGACTAACGTGTAAATAATCTGACTCTTTAAAATTGAGAAAGAACTACGAAGAATCGTCTACAAAGAACTGTGGATGTAACTAGGGTTAAGGTAGGGACAAAATTATAGTCTTACTGTGTGAGGTTTGCAGAACCAAAGTCCACTGTCGCAAAGGTGTTTAATGTTTGACTAACGTGTAAATAATCTGACTCTTTAAAATTGAGAAAGAACTACGAAGAATCGTCTACAATGAACTGTGGATGTAACTAGGGTTAAGGTAGGGACAAAGTTACAATCTTACTGTGTGAGGTTTGCAGAACCAAAGTCCACTTTCGCAAAGGTGTTTAATGTTTTACTAACGTGTAAATAATCTGACTCTTTAAAATTGAGAAAGAACTACGAAGAATCGTCTACAAAGCACTGTGGATGTAACTAGGGTTAAGGTAGGGACAAAATTATAGTCTTACTGTGTGAGGTTTGCAGAACAAAAGTCCACTGTCGCAAAGGTGTTTAATGTTTGACTAACGTGTAAATAATCTGACTCTTTAAAATTGAGAAAGAACTACGAAGAATCGTCTACAAAGCACTGTGGATGTAACTAGGGTTAAGGTAGGGACAAAATTATAGTCTTACTATGTGAGGTTTGCAGAACCAAAGTCCACTGTCGCAAAGGTGTTTAATGTTTGACTAACGTGTAAATAATCTGACTCTTTAAAATTGAGAAAGAACTACGAAGAATCGTCTACAAAGAACTGTGGATGTAACTAGGGTTAAGGTAGGGACAAAATTATAGTCTTACTGTGTCAGGTTTGCAGAACCAAAGTCCACGGTCGCAAAGGTGTTTAATGTTTGACTAACGTGTAAATAATCTGACTCTTTAAAATTGAGAAAGAACTACGAAGAATCGTCTACAAAGAACTGTGGATGTAACTAGGGTTAAGGTAGGGACAAAATATGTCCTACCGAGGACATGAGGGAGGGGAACGTGGAATCACGTGCCCTTGTAAGAAGAGAGATAAGCAAGAGAAGATGTAGTTAGATAAGGAAATGATTCAATGATCCGCCGGTATTGCGAATAAGGGAAAATTATGGTATTGCGAGGGAAGAGTCCCTTAGCTTGAATGGATCTTCTCAACCAGGAGGGGAGGTGTGTCTACCAGCTCAAACGTTTGCCCTCGCTCTACTCTTCCACTACATGTCAAATTTTATAAGCTGCCACTTGGCTCTTAGGTATACATTGTGTATTTGTCGTCTATAGAACATCAGGCACTGTCGTGGGTAAGGTCCCTTAGCTGGAATAAATCTTCTCTCAACCAGGAGAGGAGGTGTGTCTACCAGCTCAAACGTTTGCCCTTGCTCTAATTTTCCACTACAAGTCAAATTTTATAAGCTGCCACTTGGCTCTTAGGTATACATTGTGCATTTGTCGTCTATAGAACATCAGGCACTGTCGTGGGTAGGGTCCCTTAGCTGGAATAAATATTCTCTCTACCAGGAGGGGAGGTGTGTCTACCAGCTCAAACGTTTGCCCTCGCTCTAATTTTCCACTACAACTCAAATTTTATAAGCTGCCACTTGGTTCTTAGGTACACATTGTGTATTTGTCGTCTAGAAAACATCAGGCACTGTCGTGGGTATGGTCCCTTAGCTGGAATAAATCTTCTCTCAACCAGGAGGGGAGGTGTGTCTACCAGCTCAAACGTTTGCCCTCGCTCTACTCTTCCACTACAAGTCAAATTTTATAAGCTGCCACTTGGTTCTTAGGTATACATTGTGTATTTGTCGTATATAGAACATCAGGCACTGTCGTGGGTAGGGTCCCTTAGCTCGAATAAATCTTCTCTCAACCAGGAGGGGAGGTGTGTCTACCAGCTCAAACGTTTGCCCTCGCTCTAATTTTCCACTACAAGTCAAATTTTATAAGCTGCCACTTGGCTTTTAGGTATACATTGTGTATTTGTCGTCTATAGAACATCAGGCACTGTCGTGGGTAGGGTCCCTTAGCTGGAATAAATCTTCTCTCAACCAGGAGAGGAGGTGTGTCTACCAGCTCAAACGTTTGCCCTCGCTCTAATTTTCCACTACAAGTCAAATTTTATAAGCTGCCACTTGGCTCTTAGGTATACATTGTGCATTTGTCGTCTATAGAACATCAGGCACTGTCGTGGGTAGGGTCCCTTAGCTGGAATAAATATTCTCTCTACCAGGAGGGGAGGTGTGTCTACCAGCTCAAACGTTTGCCCTCGCTCTAATTTTCCACTACAACTCAAATTTTATAAGCTGCCACTTGGTTCTTAGGTACACATTGTGTATTTGTCGTCTAGAAAACATCAGGCACTGTCGTGGGTAGGGTCCCTTAGCTGGAATAAATCTTCTCTCAACCAGGAGAGGAGGTGTGTCTACCAGCTCAAACGTTTGCCCTCGCTCTAATTTTCCATTACAAGTCAAATTTTATAAGCTGCCACTTGGTTCTTAGGTATACATTGTGCATTTGTCGTCTATAGAACATCAGGCACTGTCATGGGTAGGGTCCCTTAGCTGGAATAAATATTCTCTCGACCAGGAGGGGAGGTGTGTCTACCAGCACAAACGTTTGCCCTCGCTCTAATTTTCCACTACAAGTCAAATTTTATAAGCTGCCACTTGGCTTTTAGGTATACATTGTGTATTTGTCGTCTATAGAACATCAGGCACTGTCGTGGGTAGGGTCCCTTAGCTGGAATAAATATTCTCTCGACCAGGAGGGGAGGTGTGTCTACCAGCACAAACGTTTGCCCTCGCTCTAATTTTCCACTACAAGTCAAATGTTATAAGCTGCCACTTGGTTCTTAGGTGCACATTGTGTATTTGTCGTCTAGAAAACATCAGGCACTGTCGTGGGTAGGGTCCCTTAGCTGGAATAAATATTCTCTCGACCAGGAGTCGAGGTGTGTTTACCAGCTCAAACGTTTTCCCTCGCTCTAATTTCCCACTACAAGTCAAATTTTATAAGCTGTCACTTGGCTTTTAGGTATACATTGTGTATTTGTCGTCTATAGAACATCAGGCACTGTCGCGGGTAGGGTCCCTTAGCTGGAATAAATCTTCTCTCAACCAGGAGAGGAGGTGTGTCTACCAGCTCAAACGTTTGCCCTCGCTCTAATTTTCCACTACAAGTCAAATTTTATAAGCTGCCACTTGGCTCTTAGGTATACATTGTGCATTTGTCGTCTATAGAACATCAGGCACTGTCGTGGGTAGGGTCCCTTAGCTGGAATAAATATTCTCTCGACCAGGAGTCGAGGTGTGTTTACCAGCTCAAACGTTTGCCCTCGCTTTAATTTTCCACTACAAGTCAAATTTTATAAGCTGCCACTTGGCTCTTAGGTATACATTGTGTATTTGTCGTCTATAGAACATCAGGCACTGTCGTGGGTAGGGTCCCTTTGCTGGAATAGATCTTCTCTCGACCAGGAGGGGAGGTGTGTCTACCAGCTCAAACGTTTGCCCTCGCTCTAATTTTCCACTACAAGTCAAATTTTATAAGCTGCCATCTACTGTTGTCATCCCTCATCGGGGCCATAAATCGCGGCCTACCCGTCCCAACCCTTAGACAATCCTATTAGCATGCTTCCGTGAACTTCCTAATTACATTTGTTATTATTTCTACTAGATATTGAAAAATATTAATAACTCTATAATTTTGTAGTCCATTACGTTCGGTGAATCTTAATTAATCACTTTAGCATTAGTTTATGACTGTCCGAAATTTAAATTTTGTAAATTTGTAAAACCTTACTGATACAACGTTTTCGATTGCTATGTGGCGATCTTCATAAGTGTCTTCTGCTGTTGGGTTAACCTAATGTAAAAGTGATGAAGTATTAATAAGTAACAAAATAATGAGTTAACAAGAATGAGTGAATCAACAGAAGTCCAAGGGTATATGTTTTTGGAAATGACATGCGGGGACCTCCACCTTTCTAATAATGACATTTCTCCTTAAAAAGCCTTAATGTATGTATGCCAATATGACCTGAAGAGAGCAAAAAATATGTTTTTACATTTTCGTAGAATACTTTTCCACACTCGGTTTTTTATGCATACAATATTTCCGTGAAGTTTAAAGTACCCGATTAGCGTCAGTTCATAAGCCCAGTTTCTAGAAGTACAGTGACTTTGGTGATGAAACGTTCAAAGATTATTATATTCAACACAGATAAATATTTTCTCCGTCCGTCTACGCTACACTTCGAAGTGCATCGCCTTATAAGAAGACATGTTCTGACATTGTAGGCGGGTTTGTTTGGCTCTTCACAAAGCATCGTTACAGGTTCATTGTTGTACGGTAAGCAAGCCGACTGCAGCTCATCGCTGTTGGTTACCAGCGTCCGTATTCTTGACGCAAATTGCATTTACATGATGAGAGTACACGCTCTCTTGACCCGGTTTCTTGGAACTGGTTTATAATTTAAATGATTCTAGAATAAACGGGAGGTTAATTTTATCTTGAAATCAGGTTTACAGATTGAAAAATTGTAGTAAAGTTAATATCAAGACAAATTTGCATCTATAGTAAACACTAGTGCTGGAGAGGTTTGTTTTAATTTATTTTTACACGAATTTTGTGCAGCAAGATATTGAGTTCTTATCTGAGTATATACATATATATTATAACCTAACTTATTTAAAATGAGTGTTAACCTTAGGTTATAGAATATATAATTACCCTACCTTTCTATAGTCACACAATCAGGTTTCTAAATAATTAACCACCATAACATTTAACATCGCCAACATTTATTCCTCTGACATCCAATTGTTATACCCAATTACATTAATACGATGCAGTGACAAGATTGATAGCTTAACTAATGCTACAATTACTAAAAAGGTGGACTCTTGAGGCTTTAGGTTTTTTATACAATAAAGTTAATAAATACTGTGGTTGCTCTTTCTCTAGGGTCGTTATTATGGATCTTTTATGAATTAGAAAGTGATGAAATAAAAACTAGATAAATTTTTATAATTACAAGGAATTTAAACTTATAAGCTTATAAAGCTCTGTTGGCTAAATCTAATATAAGAAAGATAATACTTATTGTTGAGTTCCTGGAACCCTGGACCGTTGCGTTAATGCTTCACTGCACTTTTACACATTATTAACTATCTGCCTAATTCATTCACGTCGCACTTTTAAATTTTACACATAAAAACAAACAATCCCTTTAATTCTTCTAATCAAAATTTACCCCTTTTTAAACATTGCTTATAACTCCCCCCCCTCAAATAGGTCTGCCCTTTTCTAAAGTTCCCGTAAATCTTTACTTTTACGATGATCTTAGTTTTTCAGAACCAGCATAACACCCCCCTTACGTATTTCAGTTAAATCGGTGATTCCCACACAGCTTTTACAAATAGCCTTTCTAACGGTAGAGTGTTCTTTTCCCAGCTTATTTTGGTCATTTGGAATTCTTTATTCAATAGGTTTTCCACAGCACAGGTTTATGACTACCCCGAAATAGAACAATAGTTAACCCCCCCCGTCGGTACTTTAGTAAACTATTCTTGGCCATTCCATTCTTAATATTTTTACAGATTATTTTATTATTTTGGACACTATCTAAAATTATACTTTATACCTTATACGTTTATGTTATAATACACACACACACGCGCGCGCGCGCGCGCGCGCAGCAACGGTAATTGCGAGGTAGTTGCGACCGAGACCTCACGGATTACGCGGAATTACGTTCCTGTACATTTAAAAAAGCAGGAGTTCTAATGAACCCTAATACTGTAATTATGAAGTAAAAAAATCAGAACTTTATTGAACACAGTACTTTGTTACTTTATTAATTGTTACTTTATATTATTATTATCATAACAAACTGAACTATTTTATAAATTATATGAGCAATCACCTGTCAATACTTTTACTTATTTTATGAGAGAACCTTAAAATAACACGATTTTCGTAAATCTCTTTATCACTTGTCCACAATTGGACTCCAACAAAAATCGTATGTAGAAATCGTTATATATAAAATGTTCCATATTTAACAGACAATAAACAAATATATATATATATATATATATATATATATATATATATATATATATATAAATATCGCAATATGTTTTCTTGTGTATTAATAAAGAACAAAAGTCAAAATACAAATACAAGAATTATATTTGAATTTACAATTCAAAGCTTTTCGTTGGCTAACAGTACCAACATCATCAGGAATATTAAACAATTAAAATTAACATATGTGCAATTTAGATCAAATAAATAGTTATGCCAAATCAATTACAATGTTGTTAAAATTTTTTTTTTTTTTTATTTTTTTTTTATTATTTTTTTTTTTTATTTTGCTGCCCTAACATTACAAACACTGAATATATTATCGAATTTAGATTTTACTTGTATTTGTTCATTTATCAACTCATTATTAGTATTATATTTATGTATTTCTAAAGCTTCATAAATATTCATTCTCAGGCCTTTGTTAATTTCTTTAATTTAAAGGTACCCTTTGTTTAAAGGTAGCAACATAAAATTCGCTTATAATACTAATAATAAATTAATAAATATAATGAATAATAATAATGTTATTAATATGCATGAAAAAAACGGTGTATATAAATTAGAATGTGATTATTGTAATAAAGTTTATATAGGACAAACTAAGAAAAAACTTAAAGATAGATATAAAGAACATTTTAATGCATATAAAAAGCCAGAAATTTATAAATCAAATTTTGCTAGTCATTGTATTAATAATAATCACTTATTTCCTAATATAGATAATATGACACTTATAAAAGAAATTAACAAAGGCCTGAGAATGAATATTTATGAAGCTTTAGAAATACATAAATATAATACTAATAATGAGTTGATAAATGAACAAATACAAGTAAAATCTAAATTCGATAATATATTCAGTGTTTGTAATGTTAGGGCAGCAAAAAAAAAAAAAAAAAAAAAAAAAAAAAAAAAAAAAAAAAAAAAAAAATTTAACAACATTGTAATTGATTTGGCATAACTATTATTTGATCTAAATTGCACATATGTTAATTTTAATTGTTTAATATTCCTGATGATGTTGGTACTGTTAGCCAACGAAAAGCTTTGAATTGTAAATTCAAATATAATTCTTGTATTTGTATTTTGACTTTTGTTCTTTATATATATATATATATATATATATATATATATATATATAATAACTTAACTCTTGTTATAATTATAATTTATTTTTAATGTTATTTATATACCTTACCTATCTAGTGTCACACCCTCAGGTTTATAAAGAATTAACACTCTTATAATTTTTAAACATCACTTGCATTTATTTCTTTACACATTATACCAAATTTATATTAAATATTTTGCAGTGACAGGATTGATATCTTAACTAACATTACAATTATAAAGGTGGATTTTGAGGCTTTAGAATTCTAATAAAATAACATAACAAAGATAATAAAATCAGTATTAAAATTTTATAGTTGCTCTCGGGTCGCTAATATGGGAACTTTGCTTCTTAAATTAAAAATGGTGAAACTAGATTAAATTTTATAAATGGCAATGAAATTTAATTTCTTCTGAACTAAAATTTAGATGTCTGTTGGCTACACTTATTTTCAAATAATACTGGTCCCTGGAATCTTGGCCTTGTTACCTTCCGCACTTACACTTGACACAAAAAAAACTTACTTTATATTTCGAAAAAAAAGTTTACGTAGCACTTTTTAAAAATTACGTATAAAAAACTCTTTACCTGATTTAACAATTTATTCTTTGTACAACACTCCCATCCTTGTCCCCACCAATCCGACTGCCTTCTTCTCGAGTTCCCTTCAAAAACTTCTCCCACGTCTCCCGATCATTTAGTTTGTATAGAAATTCCTAATCTCTCCCACTACCAATGTGTTCTTTGTAAGCTCCTACAGTTTCCACAATTAGTCATCTAACGGTACACAGTTATTTTCCCAGGCTATATCGATCAGTGGATTTTCCCGTCCTTAATAAGTTTGGACCCTTCTATTGTCAAATTGCCGGCACACAGTTTATAGCTTTCCCGGAAAAGGATAATGAAATGGTACCTGCTTTGTAGGCACTTTACCAAACTATTTCTGTCTTCTTTGCTTAATCCTACAGATAATTATTTTTGCTACTAACTGTAATTACTCTAAAGCCTCGTACTTTATGTTATATATATATATATATATATATATATATATATATATATATATATATATAAAGAACATAAGTCAAAATACAAATACAAGAATTATAATTGAATTTACAATTTGTTTAATATTCCTGATGATATTGGTACTGTTAGCCAACGAAAAACTTTGAATTGTAAATTCAATTTTAATTCTTGTATTTGTATTTTGACTTATGTTCTTTATTAATACACAAGAATACATATTGCGATATTTATATATAGTTATAGTTGTAGTTGGATGCTATGTAGAAAAGAGTTCGTACATTTCCCTTTTTTTAAATTTTACATTAAATTTGTTTACATTCAAAATTTTAATTTGCAGTAAGCATTGCAACCTTTTCATTTCAATCATTCGTTAATTTGTATTATTTTATACCTGAATAATTTTTACTTACCCCAATAACATTTTTCTCGTTTAAAATAACTTTTACAGTCTCCTATAAAGATAGTTATTATTATTATGGCTATAATTACGTAGCTAGCAGTAGCTTGTAGCACCTAATCATTCATCAAACGATGACGTACTCATAGAAACACAAAGGATCTTTTCTTCCTTCTTTCTCAGAAAGCTCAACAAGGCTCACCAGTTATCCTTCCCCTTTTCTTCTTCAGATAATATCTGTGCACAAAAGCAATTGGACGTTGTCACTAGTCTTTCGCAAGGATCTATGAATATTTTCCCTAAATTTTTTTACGCAGCAAAGTTTTTTTCTTTTACTAAAAGATTTGCGAAAAAATTGGAAGGAAACCAGTAGGATATGATTTTTCAAAGGAAATGAGAAATTTGAAAATGCCTAGGGATAATGTCGAAACATGAAATAAAATAAAGTAGAGCCTCGCTATACCGAGTCCCCATAAATTCGAGTCTATTTTATCTATTAGAAAAAAATGATGAATCGGAGTTCCATAAGATGTTTATAGCAATGCAGTAGGGTCTATGCAAAGGAAATTAGTCGGGTTTCCAAGACATGTTTATAATAATACGTTATTAAAAAGGAAATTAGTTGAGCTTTCAAGAAATCTTCATATCAATACGGCATGCAAAGCAAATTAATCGGGTTTCCAAGATATGTTTATAATATTACGGTGTGCAATGGAAATGAGTCGCGCTTCCAAGAAACCTTCATATCAATACGGCATGCAAAGCAAATTAGTCGGGTTTCCAAGATATGTTTATAATATTACGGTGTGCAATGGAAATGAGTCCCGCTTCCAAGAAACCTTCATATCAATACGGCATGCAAAGCAAATTAATCGGGTTTCCAAGATATGTTTATAATATTACGGTGTGCAATGGAAATGAGTCCCGCTTCCAAGAAACCTTCATACCAATACGGCATGCAAAGCAAATTAGTCGGGTTTCCAAGATATTTTTATAATATTACGGCATGCAAAGCAAATTAGTCGGGCTTTCAAGATATGTTTATAATAATACGGTATGCAATGGAAATGAGTCGCGCTTCCAAGAAACCTTCATATCAATACGGCATGCAAAGCAAATTAGTCGGGTTTCCAAGATATGTTTATAATATTACGGTGTGCAATGGAAATGAGTCCCGCTTCCAAGAAACCTTCATATCAATACGGCATGCAAAGCAAATTAGTCGGGTTTCCAAGATATGTTTATAATATTACGGTGTGCAATGGAAATGAGTCCCGCTTCCAAGAAACCTTCATATCAATACGGTATGCAAAGCAAATTAGTCGGGTTTCCAAGATATGTTTATAATATTACGGTGTGCAATGGAAATGAGTCCCGCTTCCAAGAAACCTTCATATCAATACGGCATGCAGAGCAAATTAGTCGGGTTTCCAAGATATGTTTATAATATTACGGCATGCAAAGCAAATTAGTCCCGCTTCCAAGAAACCTTCATATCAATACGGCATGCAAAGCAAATTAGTCGGGTTTCCAAGATATGTTTATAATATTACGGTATGCAATGGAAATGAGTCGCGCTTCCAAGAAACCTTCATATCAATACGGCATGCAAAGCAAATTAGTCGGGTTTCCAAGATATGTTTATAATATTACGGTGTGCAGTGGAAATGAGTCCCGCTTCCAAGAAACCTTCATATCAATACGGTATGCAAAGGAAATGAGTCGGGCTTCCTAAATATGTTTATAATAATACGGTATGCAATCTAAATTAGTCAGGCTTCCAAGATATGTTTATAATAATACGATATGCAATGGAAATGAGTCGCGCTTCCAAGAAACCTTCATATCAATACGGCATGCAACGCAAATTAGTCGGGTTTCCAAGATATGTTTATAATATTACGGTATGCAATGGAAATGAGTCGCGCTTCCAAGAAACCTACATATCAATACGGCATGCAAAGCAAATTAGTCGGGTTTCCAAGATATGTTTATAATATTACAGTGTGCAATGGAAATGAGTCGCGCTTCCAAGAAACCTTCATATCAATACGGCATGCAAAGCAAATTAGTCAGGTTTTCAAGATATGTTTATAATAATAATTTATATAATTAAAAAAGGAAATTAGTTGAGCTTCCAAAAAACCTTCATATCAATACGGTATGCAAAGGAAGTTAGTCGGGTTTCCAAGACATGTTTATAATAATACGTTATTAAAAAGGAAATTATTTGAGCTTTCAAGAAATCTTCATATCAATACGGTGTGCAAATGTAATTAGTCGGGCTTCCTAGATATGTTTATAATAACACGGTATGCAAAGCAAATTAGTCGGGTTTCCAAGATATGTTTATAATAATACGGAGTGCAATGGAAATGAGTCACGCTTCCAAGAAACCTTCATATCAATACGGTATGCAAAGGAAATTAGTCGGGCTTCCAAGATATGTTTATAATAATACGGTATGCAATGGAAATGAGTCCCGCTTCCAAGAAACCTTCATATCAATACGGTATAAAAAGGAAATGAGTCGGGCTTCCAAGATATGTTTATAATATTACGGTATGCAAAGGAAATTAGTAGGGCTTCCAAGATATGTTTATAATAATACGGTATGCAATGGAAATGAGTCCCGCTTCCAAGAAACCTTCATATCAATACGGTATGCAAAGGAAATGAGTCGGGCTTCCAAGATATGTTTATAATATTACGGTATGCAAAGGAAATTAGTCGGGCTTCCAAGATATGTTTATAATAATATGGTATGCAATGGAAATGAGTCCCGCTTCCAAGAAAACTTCATATCAATACGGTATAAAAAGGAAATGAGTCGGGATTCCAAGATATGTTTATAATATTATGGTATGCAAAGGAAATTAGTCGGGCTTCCAAGATATGTTTATAATAATACGGTATGCAATGGAAATGAGTCCCGCTTCCAAGAAACCTTCATATCAATACGGTATGCAAAGGAAATTAGTCAGGCTTCCAAGATATGTTTATAATAATACGTTATGCAAAGGAAATGAGTCGGGCTTCCAAGATACAGGTATGTTTATATTAATACGGTGTGCAAAGGGAATGATTCGGGCTTCTAAAATCCTGGTATGTTTATATTAATACGGTGTGCAAAGGAAATGAGTCGGGCTTCCAAGATATATTTATAATAATACGGTATGTATAGGGAATGAGTCGGGCTTCCATGATACCTTCATATCAATACGGTATGCAAAGGAAATGAGTCGGGCTTCCAAGATATATTTATAATAATACGGTATGTGTAGGGAATGAGTCAGGCTTCCAAGATACTGATATGTTTATATTAATACGGTGTGCAAAGGAAATGAGTCGGGCTTCCAAGATATATTTATAATAATATGGTATGTATAGGGAATGAGTCGGGCTTCCATGAAACCCTCATATCAATACGGTGTGCAAAGGAAATGAGTCGGGCTTCCAAGATATATTTATATTAATATGGTATGTATAGGGAATGAGTCGGGCTTCCATGAAACCTTCATATCAATACGGTGTGCAAAGGAAATGAGTTGGGCTTCCAAGATATGTTTACAATAATACGGTATGCAATGGAAATGAGTCAGGCCTTCAATATAAGTCCATATAAAACTCCTCAAACTGATTTTGTACATTCTTAATTAAATATTACTGTATTAGTGTTCATTAAAGCTCCTATAATTTCTAATGCTCAGGAACGAATATCCGTGTAGCCTAATCCTAGATTTCGGTAAACCTAGGGGGTTTCGGTCCCGTTTACGTCGAATTATCGAGACTCTAAGTATGTTTACTTCTATCAACTGTTTTAATATACTGTGTGTGGCGCGCCCTAGCGATTCTGAGCCGTGCCTTAGAATGTTTATATCTTCCCAGTACAATTCGCACATTACTCATAAATTATTCAATTCGCTTAAGAATTCGCTAGCATCAGACATTTACCGTTATAATGTATTATTAATTTATATATAAGTGTAATATTTAAAATTTCAAACGTACGCTACATAAAAAGAACATTATAATCTTACATTATTCAGAATATGTATAGTGCGGACCTCGTAACCATACACTTGGTCTTTCGTGTACTATCACTTCTGAAAACATATAACATTTTCAGAATTACACTTTTGTTATTACTTGCGACCAGACATGCCTGGTTGCAAGTAGTAACAAAAGTGTAATTTGTAATTTACAACCAGCTCGTAATGAACTACAACAAGATTTCGATATTTTCAGAATGTTCTATACGTCAACAGCTTCTGCATTCCATAAGTTTACACATATTTCAAGAATTTTATTTCACAGCGAAGCTAATTTATCATCGAATTTATCTAACATCGACCTTCTCGCGCAAATCAGTGCTTTGACAATTCTTATCATATTTGTAGAAAAGTATTTATCGTCTACCTCCCACCTCGCCTATTGCGATCTCTCAAGACCAAGTGGACGGTTACGTGGTCCGTACTAAACAGTACACATAGGTATCTAACTTATTGACGTCTTGGTGATGTGACGTATGTGCCTTTAACTATGAGGTATCTTGTCAATACAAGTTTATAGTTTATCCATGGATGCACGGTGCAATTGTTTTTTCATTTGCGTATTAAAACAGATAAAATTAAAATATTTTTTAAAAATTATATAAAAAGTTTGAAAACTTATAAATATAATTTTATTTATTTTCTACAAAGAGTTAATTGTTTTAAGAGTAGAAACAAATATAACCTAAAAGACGCCAAAATATATATTCGAGTTTAACAATTTTTGTTTTCAGGCCAACCTCTTATTGGGCAACGGAACCCGTATTTAAACTGGCTAGACGAGTTGGAAATAAACATTTTACTCGTCTAACTTGTCAATTAATAACATTTTTATTTCCCTTCTCCGACTGTAATAACTGACAAGTGAATGCACGTAAGGCGGGTGGTTGTGGCGCCGCATTGTCCAACTTGCTAATTCAGCCGACGCATGGGTGCGCCATAATTGAACGAAGGACGATGGATAATTTGCTCTTTGTAATTTTGCAAGTTTGTTATTAACTCAGAGCTCTATGGTCTTTCTAAGAAACACTTGAATAATTACACCTACCCTAAATAAAACACTTTTGATTTTGATTAGTGATGTAATAACCTTAAGTAGGTATAATCTTTGGCCAAGGTAGGGGTAGATTGTGTCCGTGGTGACTTATATATAGCTTGTGATCGACGTAGGGATAACTTGTGACCGGTGTAGGGATAGATTGTGATCGATAAGAAATAGTTTGTTACTGACGTAGGGATAGATTGCGACCGACGTAGGGATAGCTTGTGACCGACAAAAAATAGTTTGTGACTGACGTAGGGGTATATTGTGACCTACGTAGGGATAGCTTGTGACCGACAAGAAATAGTTTGTGACTGACGTATTGATAGCTTGTGGTCGACATAGTGATAGATTGTGACCAACAAGAAATAGTTTGTGACTGACGTAGGGGTATATTGTGACCTACGTAGGGATAGCTTGTGACCGACAAGAAATAGTTTGTTACTGACGTAGGGATAGATTGCGACCGACGTAGGGATAGCTTGTGACCGACAAAAAATAGTTTGTTACTGACGTAGGGATAGATTGTGACCAACATAGTGATAGATTGTGACCGACAAGAAATAGCTTGTGACCGACAAGAAATAGTTTGTTACTGACGTAGGGATAGATTGTGACCGACGTAGGGATAGCTTGTGACCGACAAGAACTAATTTAAATAATTTGTTACTGACGTAGGGATAGATTGTGACCGACGTAGGGGTGGATTGTGACCGACGTAGAAATAACTTGTAACCGACAAGAAATAGTTTGTGACTGACGTAGGGATAGCTTGTGACCGACATAGTGATAGATTGTGACCGACAAGAAATAGTTTGTGACTGACGTAGGGGTATATTGTGACCTACGTAGGGATAGCTTGTGACCGACAAGAAATAGTTTGTTACTGACGTAGGGATAGATTGTGACCGACATAGTGATAGATTGTGACCGACAAGAAATAGCTTGTGACCGACAAGAAATAGTTTGTGACTGACGTAGGGATAGCTTGTGACCGACATAGTGATAGATTGTGACCGACAAGAAATAGTTTGTGACTGACGTAGGGGTAGATTGAGACCGACGTAGGGATAGCTTGTGACCGACAAGAAATAGTTTGTTACTGACGTAGGGATAGATTGTGACCGACATAGTGATAGATTGTGACCGACAAGAAATAGCTTGTGACCGACAAGAAATAGTTTGTTACTGACGTAGGGATAGATTGTGACCGACGTAGGGATAGCTTGTGACCGACAAGAAATAATTTAAATAATTTGTTACTGACGTAGGGATAGATTGTGACCGACGTAGGGGTGGATTGTGACCGACGTAGAAATAACTTGTAACCGACAAGAAATAGTTTGTGACTGACGTAGGGATAGCTTGTGACCGACATAGTGATAGATTGTGACCGACAAGAAATAGTTTGTGACTGACGTAGGGGTATATTGTGACCTACGTAGGGATAGCTTGTGACCGACAAGAAATAGTTTGTTACTGACGTAGGGATAGATTGCGACCGACGTAGGGATAGCTTGTGACCGACAAAAAATAGTTTGTGACTGACGTAGGGGTATATTGTGACCTACGTAGGGATAGCTTGTGACCGACAAGAAATAGCTTGTGACTGACGTATTGATAGCTTGTGGTCGACATAGTGATAGATTGTGACCAACAAGAAATAGTTTGTGACTGACGTAGGGGTATATTGTGACCTACGTAGGGATAGCTTGTGACCGACAACAAATAGTTTGTTACTGACGTAGGGATAGACGATGACCAACGTATCGATAGCTTGTGACGACATAGTGATAGATTGTGACCGACGTAGAAATAACTTGTGACCGACAAAAAATAGTTTGTGACTGACGTATTGATAGCTTGTGGTCGACATAGTGATAGATTGTGACCAACAAGAAATAGTTTGTGACTGACGTAGGGGTATATTGTGACCTACGTAGGGATAGCTTGTGACCGACAAGAAATAGTTTGTTACTGACGTAGGGATAGACGATGACCGACGTATCGATAGCTTGTGACGACATAGTGATAGATTGTGACCGACAAGAAATAGTTTATGTCTGACGTAGGGATAGCTTGTGATCAATGTAGGGATAGCTTGTGACCGATGAAGGGATAACTTGTGACCGTTCGTAGGGATAACTTGTGACCCACAAGAAATAGTTTGTGACTGACGTGGGGATAGCAAGTGACCGACATAGGGATAGATTATGACCGACGTAGAGATAACTTGTGACCGACAAGAAATAGTATGTGACTGACGTAGGGATAGATTGTAACCGATATAGAGATAGCTTGTTACCGACGTAGGGATAACTTGTGACCGACAAAGAGATATCTTGTGACCGACGTAGGGATAACTTGTGACAGACAGGAAATAGTTTATGACTGATGTAGGAATAACTTGTGACTGACAGGAAATAGTTTATGACTGACTTAGGGATAACTTGTGACCGACAGGAAATAGTTTATGACTGACTTAGGGATAACTTGTGACCGACAGGAAATAGTTTATGACTGACGTAGGGATAGATGGTGACCGATGTAGGGATAACTTGTGACCGACAAGGAGATATCTTGTGACCGACGTAGGGATAACTTGTGACAGACAGGAAATAGTTTATGACTGATGTAGGGATAGATGGTGACCGATGTAGGGATAACTTGTGACCGACAAGGAGATATCTTGTGACCGACGTAGGGATAACTTGTGACCGACAGGAAATAGTTTATGACTGACGTAGGGATAGATGGTGACCGATGTAGGGATAACTTGTGACCGACAAGGAGATATCTTGTGACCGACGTAGGGATAACTTGTGACAGACAGGAAATAGTTTATGACTGATGTAGGGATAGATGGTGACCGATGTAGGGATAACTTGTGACCGACAAGGAGATATCTTGTGACCGACGTAGGGATAACTTGTGACAGACAGGAAATAGTTTATGACTGATGTAGGGATAGATGGTGACCGATGTAGGGATAACTTGTGACCGATGTAGGATAATTATCCTTTAATTAGACCGTTTAGTTAGCATCTGTTTAGACTAGCCTTTTGCCCACCAATGTTTATACAATCGATATTACTTCTGAAAAATGCTTTAATAAAACAGTATACAATTGAATAGTCCTGAATAATCGATTCTTTATTCCTGCAGATCTAAGAGCAGGGAGACGTAGTCTATGCCCTAGCTTTAGTCGTGTCTATACTTACGATAATTATGTCATGGGCTTCATAGACGATGAATAGTCAAAATGAGTTATCACCGTCAAATACAAAAAAAAAACAAAAGCATTTTGTAAGTAAACTCTTGATAGCTTCCGGAGTTTTATGTTGGAATCACCTCCACCAAGCTTTCTAACGATTAGCGTACACCAGGACGAATCAATCAATTGTTAAATGGTTCAAAAGTTCGTGTCTAATCAGAAAATAATGATATTTTGTCTAAGAAAATGGAATGACAACTCAGTTTCTTTCTCTCACTCTCTCTCACACACACACACACACACACACACACACACACACACACACACACACACACACACACACACACACACACACACACACACACACACACACACAAACACACACACACACACACACACACACACACACACACACACACACACACACACACACACACACACACACACACACACACACACACACACACACAAACACACACACACACACACACACACACACACACACACACACACACACACACACACACACACACACACACACACACACACATACACACACACACACACACGCGCACGCACACACGCTCGCACTTCATCGAGAGTTTCCTCATTAAATAATGAGGCACTTGTAGTGTATTAGTTAAGCAAGTCGAAGGAACTGGGTTTGTTGTTGTTCAACCCATCGAAATAAAGACCTTGAAGGTGTGCAGCCTTGCGCATTTTTGCAAAGTTGAAGGTGGCCGCGGTAAGGTCATACAGCAGTACAACGGAGCCTCGTTCTTCCATGCAATCATTCTCTCGTCCTGGAAAAACCTACCTTAGTTAATACAAATGTAACGTAAAAAATGTCAACAGAATAGTAAGCTTTTGAATATAAACATTAAAATTAGAAAATTTCTTGAGTCGAGCTTAAATTATTTTTATACAAAAAATATTGGCCATATATGATATAAAAATAAGAATTTTATTTTGACTAAGCAATCGTGTAGATTGAATAAGAATATCTATTACCGCATAATCAGTACGTCTCTTTATCCGAGAGTTGAGGTCTCCTTATCTTGGAAACTAGGGACTTTTCATAATCTTTGTGTTATTCTTCGTTATTCTTCCTATATTCATGCAATGTTCTTTAATATCTTGGGAAAAGCTATTTATTTAGTAAAGATTTTACATAAATAATTTCAACAGAATGAAAGGCCTTTGAATTTATACCTTAAAATTTGAGAAGTTTGTTGGAATGTACCCTAAATTATTTTTACATAAAAAATAAGTCATATATGATAGAAGAATGTAAAAATTTAACGTGATTATTTTTTATATACTTTATTTTCTGTAAGTAGCTAGTACAAGTCTTTCTATTATGTCATAATCAGTACATCTCTATACCCGAGAGTTGATGTCTCCTCTTGGCAACTTGAAACCTTTCATGTGTCACATTTTTCTCCCTATATCCAGGCAGTATGTTGTCTATTAACTTAGGAGTAAAGTTACCTCTCATGACAACGAAAGGGGGTAGGTACACCGTGGAGATCTTGGGTATGACGCCAAGATCCACCCTTGTATCTTCAATCAGAGTGTTCTGTTCCTGTACTTAATCCTACCCACAATTCTTTCCAATACTTCGTACCCCTAGTGTCTTGAAACTCTAACAAAACAAATTATTGTATAATCGACCAGTTCGAATGGCAATTATGTCTCTGTAGAGTGTTAAACTTCTTTCAATTTTATTTTGTTTTTTTAGACGTAAAAACATTAAACACTGGGGTAAGTTACTTTATTAGATGAATGAATCCATATCAGATTTCTCCATTAAAACGGAAGTCCTGATAGCGGGTAAAAACCATCTTCACCCTGGCTAAGAGTATATTTTTTTCATGTAAGCAATCCTGTCTGTGCGATATCATAATTTTCTATTCCTGTTACCCAATTAGCTGGAATAAGGGTTCTCAAAATGGGGATGCTCCATTGGGTAGGCGTTAATAAGTGGACTGAAGCTGCCTATAGACGAGAGATTTGCGTCCTCAATTAAGTGTGCCAGGGGATAGACTAACGTGATATGTGGATAGAATGACGTACTAAACTACGTCATTGTTTTTGTAGAATGTTTAGTCTTAGCAAACCGTTGTTCTTGGGTTATGGTCTTTGTTCTCAAGGTTAACATCTCTGGAGCAAAGGTACGAGACGATATTTATCATACAGCCCTTTTTCCATGTTATTGTGAAAACTATGATATATATATATATATATATTATAGTTTATAAATACTGATAGAATATTGTATATACGTATTTGTTTTATATAATAACAATTTCTTAAGATATACGTTGTACAAAGCCCGAATCAAATAAATAACCGTAGGATTGTAGCAGTGTCAGTTGTAGGGTAAAATGTATTTCTATATTATATAAATATTTATATTTAAAGTTAAATAAAATTCAATTAATTGTAATTAACAGTTTCGATTTCATTGTCATATTGAAATGTTTGCTCAAATATAAATGGGAGAGGTTTCCACAAATATAACACGATCTCATATCAGTGATATAAAGGGGGCGCAAGGCCTGAAAGTTTGAGAACCCCAGCTCTAAATGTTATAGTCCTCTCTTAGTCTACATGAGTTCTTATCCTTGACACGGGAGTATAAAGGGTAGATACATCTGTGTTACTTCAGTAGAGAGTAGAGATAAGTCAGATACGTGACGTTGGACTCGCAATCCTACCTATATTCGTAATATTTTCGCACCCTCCGTCATACTGGCTGGTCGCCTCCAACCATAAAAACCTTAAGAAACCTATTCAAACATTATATATTTGAACCTTGAACAAATCAAAAAATATCCTCAACAGACAATGGAAACCTGGACAGCTTATAGTTTGTACAACAATGTATAATTTAACAATTGTCTGACGCATTAAGATGGACAATGAGGATGGAGCGAATTCAAGACCAGTCGCTATTCACGGCAAAGCGTTTTGCATTATGCGACTAGTTAAAAACGATTAATCAAAGCAGACGTGCGCATTGTTTCGAATTTCAACCAATTAAATCCAAACGAGAGCCCGTGCGGGGTGATTAAGCTGTCCGGAGAGCCGACCTTGAACGAGCGTTTTTGGACCACGCCTAAGTGCTTGGTCACTGGTCCTGGATTCAGCACAGAACGCAGTAACTTTAGACCAATGAACTGCCGGCGTTGGGAGCAAGGTCGATTCGGTTTAGCTTGCTATTTTTTTTTAATTTGTATTTACTAAAATAATATTTTTGAAGTTCAGTTTTTTCATCTTCACGGGCTGAATTTATTTCAGACGTTTTAATTTATTGCAGTAGAAATTGGCCTTAATTTAAACAGCGTGATACTATTAAACAATGCCACGCTCCAAAACAAAACTCAATTGTACTGGGTTTGTTAATTTATTATTATTATTTATTTTGTATTCTGGATGATTTGTAAGCATACATCTTATATTGCTATATTTTGTCTTTCTCGAGCTATAGGGGGGGGGGGTGCTACTCACTGTCGCCTATCAACCCTCTTTAGATGCAGGTGTTTAAAAATCTCTCCTTCTTTTATACTGTTTCATTGGCGTTCGATTATTATATTCAATTTAACTAAGCTTGCAAGTTCTACACTTCTCATTTGATCTCGCACTCAACGATTTTGCGATTGGACACCTTTCTTCTCCCGCGCTCAGAGTACTGTCCATCTACTTCTGATAACCTGTCCTCTCCCCGCATTAACATTACCTCTCCTTATTCTTAGTACGTAACATTATGCTCTTTCCTTGGCCATATCTAATTCCCTATGATCTTTATTCTTACGAGGGGACGTAACGGCTTAACTCCTTCCTATGTTTATTACTTTATTTATTGGATATTATTACTTTAAATCAAATGAAACTTTATACACAATGTTAAATCACTTAGATTTAATCAAACAGTTGATGAAAACAATCGAATAAGAAAAGAATATGTCAAGATGTGTTACTTTGAACTTAAGATAAACAAAACACTCGAGAAATTCGCATTGATTGAATTCTTTGGTCGAGTGGCCTTGATAGCAGAACCACGCCTAGGCCAAGAGATTTATCCTCGCGTATTCTTTGCACTATCAGTGCTTTGAGAGCTACAGACAGGAAAGTTACAGCAACGCCTAATGCTTCAAAATTTAAACAGCTTCAGTTAAACTTCACGAGACATTTTTGTTCCGGGGGGAAGTTTTATCGGTGAAATTGTATTTAAAAATTATTACTATTTTCAAGTAATAAAAAATTGGAAATAGTAAATTTCTTAAAAACAAAAATTAATCGTATTCTAATTTTTATTTTAAAGTCTAAATGTTCTAAAAACATTATTAATACTGTATATAAACTTAATTTTAAAAAACCTCTTATCCACACCTTCAGAGGAATTTGTTACAAAAGTAATACACAATGTTAGAAAAATATTATTGTAAAATGTTCCTCTGAAGATGACTGCTTTGCAATCGAAATGTCCATTAGGACATAACAAAATAAAATCGTATATTTGTGGTTAAGCTGTTCTATTTATTTAATACAAATACGCCACAGTTGCTTGAAGTAGTTCAATAAATTTTAATATAAGTTGTAATGTTTACGGGGCCAGATTTAGAGAGAATTTTAAGGTGGAGTGCTTTAAAAAAATTTTCAATATGGAAATAGTCAAATAAAAAGTCTATCATTAACAGTGGGTTCCATAAATCCTTGCGCCCCGCTCCCCTCTGACGCCGATAGTCCAGTTTCTAGTGTGTACGATTTAATTGATACCTAGGATAAATATTTGTTTACTTGAAAGATAAAATTTGAATTCCAATTTAAAAATTAAATATATTTTACTAACCCTGTTTTATATTTTAGATGTTTGTTTTTGTAATTTATGTAGTGTAAAGATTTTTACTTGAAGAAAGTCATACAGTATCTTGACTACTTCATTGCAACAAAAGTATGGTATTGTGGCAACGCATTCTCTGCTACCCGTTATGTTTTTAAACCAGTCTCTCTTTCTCAATCACCTGCAAACAAGTTATTTTGCAAGTTCATTGGGTCATTGTATGTTTAAAAAAAAATGAAAGTTAATACAAATAGGCCTATATGAATATAAACTCCATTAAATTGTATTCAGAGCCCTACCTACAAAAATTAAATAACTAAAATAAGTCATGAAATCCCTACACAGTCATTGATATCTTGACTTTAGATTTATTATATTAAAAACGTGAATTTATTTTATTACAATATTTTAAGAGTAAACATCCACTTGTTCATTCATCAAAAGACTACGCTCCAGTGCTCTTCCTACCGTGTTCAACAGGCAAGCAGTCTCTACAGGCTATTCCTGTAGGCTATTTTTCTACAGGTTAATCCTGTAATCTATTCCTCTACAGGTTATTCCTGTAGGCTATTCCTTTACAGGCTATTCCTGTAGGCTATTCCTCTACATTCTATCCCTGTAGGCTATTCCTCTATAGGCTATTCCTGTAGGCTATTCCTCTACAGGTTATTCCTGTAAGCTATTCCTCTTCAGGTTATTCCTGTAGGCTATTCCTCTAGAGGTTATTTCTGTATGCTATTCCTCTAGAGGTTATTCCTGTATGCTATTCCTCTAGAGGTTATTCCTGTAGGCTATTCCTCTACAGGCTATTCCTGTAGGCTATTCCTCTTCAGGTTATTCCTGTAAGCTATTCCTCTTCAGGTTATTCCTGTAGGCTATTCCTCTATTGGCTATTCCTGTAAGCCATTCCTCTACAGGCTATTCCTGTAAGCTATTCCTCTACAGGTTATTCCTGTAGGCTATTCCTCTACAGGTTATTCCTGTATGCTATTCCTCTAGAGGTTATTCCTGTATGCTATTCCTCTAGAGGTTATTCCTGTAGGCTATTCCTCTACAGGCTATTCCTGTAGGCTATTCCTCTTCAGGTTATTCCTGTAAGCTATTCCTCTTCAGGTTATTCCTGTAGGCTATTCCTCTCTTGGCTATTCCTGTAAGCCATTCCTCTACAGGCTATTCCTGTAAGCTATTCCTCTACAGGTTATTCCTGTAAGCTATTCCTCTACAGGTTATTCCTGTAAGCCATTCTTCTATAGGCTATTCCTGTAAGCCATTCCTCTACAGGTTATTCCTGTAGGCTATTCCTCTACAAGTTATTCCTGTAGGCTATTCCTCTACAGGTTATTCCTGTAGGCTATTCCTCTATAGGCTATTCCTGTAAGCCATTCCTCTACAGGTTATTCCTGTAAGCCATTCCTCTACAAGTTATTCCTGTAGGCTATTCCTCTACAAGTTATTCCTGTAGGCTATTCCTCTACAAGTTATTCCTGTAGGCTATTCCTCTACAGGTTATTCCTGTAGGCTATTCCTCTAGAGGTTATTCCTGTAGGCTATTCCTCTACAGGCTATTTCCCATCACTCCGTAGAACAAAGATGGGATGAACTGTTTGCTGCCCGGAGTTATTAAGGGCAGCACCTTGTTGGAATCGGTATCGAAGGATTAGTTTTACACGGTAGGGAATGATTTCTCCTCTATCGAGGGGGTTTATGAGGGGGCTTTCTTCGTAACGCCGACACTAGTGCTAGGCACTCCTACAGTCACAGTCTCTGGCGAGTCCTGAATATTCAGACCGTGATGGAGCACTTATACCCGGAACGTAGACAGCCTAGATGTGCCTTGCAGAGCAGGCAAAGAGCCTTCGTGTTGGCCACAGATTAGGGCTGGAACTCCACAAAATAAAGTCTACTCAAATACAGTAGAGCGTCATTAATCCGGACGTCAATATTCGGAAGCATCGCAAAACCGGATCGGGGTTTCAGCGTGCCTGTCACTCAGCTATGTATTACTATGTACAGTATATGTTCTTTCACTAAATTCTTTTGTTTTTTTACGCCCTCTGCTGTCTATTTTGTAATAACTCCTGGTTTAATTCAAACCTACATGATACTGTAAGCATTAAAATTCAATATAGTTAATGAAATGTCAATATTACGCTGTAAAAAACGTTTGAAGTCTGGATAAAGCATTAGTCCAGATGTGTCCCGGTCCCAAATGATCCGGATTTTCGACGCTCTGCTGGTAGGTCCAGTTGTAGATACTTATGTAGCATGATAGCTACACAGAAAACGCTGAATTAATAAAGATTTGATCAGCTATGAATACTTTAATATTTCAATTGCTTTATTAAGTTAGTACTTATTAATGAAATACCAATGTCAAATTGTATTTAATATTGGGATATAAAAGTTAATTTTTATTTACGGCATTCATTAGATAACACTTTGGACATCTACTGCGTATTTTACATCAGGGAATCTGTTGACAACAATGACATATTAGTTGTCTGATAAAAAACAGAAAGATGAGCCATCGGCGGCGAAAATTAAAGCCGAGCGCGTCCAACGAGCGCAGCAGGCGTGAAGCGTGTCGCTTGAAGGTCTAACGCGCGTGCGCGTACAGCTTGTGACGCAGTCGTCGAAGAAATCTAGCAAACGCTGGAAACACCACTTCCGCGTTCATCACGGCCTTGACCTTCTTTGTCTAAATTTCAGTCACTTCCGTTTGACGATTGTTATTTGCTGTGCGCTTTGTAGCGTAAAGAATAATTTAGAAGCATTAAAGTCACCACAAAATCAGTTTAAATTACTCGCTTTGTAATTGTGTTCTTTACGTGCAAAAATAATGTTATTCTCAGGTAGGATGTGGCACTTATGTTTAATCCAGCTGATCTTTATTGAATATCGCGTCGCATTAAAATAGTTATAGGTACGAGATAAGATGCGTTCCCAGGTATAAGTTCGATACTCGTATATGGAACTCGGTGTATATGAAGCCTCACTTAACAACTTACTTTACAAGCGTCTTTGTTTAATTTATAAATATGTTTAATTATGTTTACAATTTCAGAGATTATTGTAATGACTGTGAGGCCAAGTATGTTGGTGGAACTAAGAGATAGTTGCATGTACGTAGGAATGAGTATGAAAAAAGACACTGACGAAGATCGGCACATAGCGATCAAAAACGTTCTGTCTTAGTGAGTTTTCACAAATTTTCTAAATTTAAAGTTCGGATAGTCATAAACTATTGTTTAAGTGATTAATAAGATTCACCGAACGTAATGGACTACAAAATTCAAGAATTCAACACAGCAAGACAGGCTGCAGTCCAAGAATACAGGAATACGGTTTTAAATCTAGGAAAATACACGCCCACATACAATTCAATAAATTATGCCTAACTCACAACATAACACCAACATACGCGAAAATAAACTTAAACAACAACACTAAAGCAGCTAACATTACGAAACGAAAAGCAGAAATAATTTACATTAAACAAAGTATCAAAAACCTATAAAAAAATTAAGACTCTCTAAATTATAGGTTATACCAACTCCACTTAAATCTCGCGAACACAATCGGACACGATATCATATTACAATTGGTAACAGACACAAATAATTGGGCAACTAATAAAATAATAAACATCAATAATAACCATAAGAAAAAATTAATCAACTATTATGTAAAACAAAAAACACAACATACTCTCAACCTACACAAAAATTCTACTCCCGTACAGTTAACCTCACTAATACCAAATTCACACAACACGAAATGAATTTAATAAACAAAGGCATAAAATACAACCTACATTATAAACGAAATAACATAACAAACAGAAACATTATATTACAAACAGAAACAGCCATACAAAAAACCGACACCAAAGACCAAGACTCACTTCGACATGACATAAAAACCTAAACAAACAGAAAAACGTAACCAACAAAAACATGAGCAATGAAATTAAAATCGCTGAAAACATAAAAGAAAAAGCACAACTAAGCAACATCACATTCACCACAGCAGACAAAGGTAACACTACAGTAATCGTTAATACAAATACCCTAAATGGAAGACACTGATGAAGATCGGCACATAGCGATCGAAAACGTTCTGTCTCAGTAAGTTGTAACAAATTTGCTAAATTTAAAGTTCCGATAGTGATAAACTATTGTTTAAGTGATTAATGAAAAAAGAGTAAGAAACTTGATATACGTCTGTCACATAGGAGTTCAAAATGTTTATTTTAAAAATCCCGAGGTTTTGGGCTATGAAAGTAATTGGCAACGACGTATTTTTCCTGAGATGACCCATATTAAGTTACACAAGGATGCTATTATTATTAAGGGGGAAACTAATATATTGACAACGTTTATACACCGCCTATTAGAAAACTTAAACATATTAACTCATGATTAGGTTAATTAATTGAGATTTTGCAGGTTGTTTTGCAATGTTAATTTGATTTAATTAATTCAATAATGTATTGTGAATGAATAAAACTATAAATGTAATTTATTCCTAACCTGTAAGTGATTGTAACTGTAGTAGCGGTTAGAGGTTTTCATGTTTTTATTACAATTAAATTCTTGAATTTTATAATCCATTACGTTCGGTGAATCTTATTAATCACTTAAACAATTGTTTATGACTATCCGAACTTTTGTTTAAGTGATTAATACAATTAAATATGTAATAGTTTGTAATTCTTATGTTAATAATATTTAAAAAAGATTTTTTGAGATTACCATTTTAGTGGTATATGTAGGCTATTTTTTTATAATTATAGTTCATTGTGCTATGGTTATTTGTGAACTATTGTTATTATTGTTGTTATTTTTAATTGTGTACTTATGTACCTGAAGATGATAACGTACCCATTATTGAAACGTTGCTTCTGTAAATAAATAGTTGTACCTGACTCGCAGGTCTACCGCTTTTTTTAATAAAAAATTTTTGTTATAAACTTTTCATTATAAGGAAACTCTAATAAATATGATCAAGTTTGGTAGAAGACAATAATTGGGTTGAATATAGTCACTGAATCGAATCGAACAAAGCGCTCACAAGACGCTATTTATAAATGTCAAATTTCGACAACATGAGAAAATTATTTTCCTATTAATATTTGTTATTTTGTTCTTCTTGAAGCGTGTTTCCATTTAGTCGTCGAGACGTTTCAAATATAGGCTTTATACGATCATTTTCTTGAACATTTTCACTGACTAAATTAATAGAACTGATTTTAATTTGGTGTAACAGTGGAAACCCATGATTGGGTTGATTAGTTTACGATTGTTTCAATGTTTGCATTATTTTTATTGTTAGTCCTACGTGAGTAAAAATATCATTGAATAATTTGGTTTCGAGCTTAGCTTGTGAGATTAAAACACACTCAAGTGCTTCATTTCTAAACGCACGTGCAGTGTCCCTCTTTTCCACCACAAACACACCTCAGAAATTTCTAGCTCAGGCTTTGTTAATAAAAACTTGCTTCAAAACTAGGTTAGTGCATTGTTCAATGCTATGAGTCACGGACAAGACTGTTGCTCAGGTGTTGTTGTACTGGTGTCTATTATATATATTGTATTGTATATATATATATATATATATATATATATATATATATATATATATATATATATATATATATAATGTTTGAAATCTAAATTGAGAGATCTGCAAATAACGTAGAGATGGTCCGTGCCAGACGCGAAAGTCTAATCTTTAACAGCGTTTATTTCAATCAGGGAAATCAGTCACTTGAAACGGTTCATCCTTTGTCTGTGCTTTTGTCAAGGATGTCGATGATATTAAATCGTTTAAAATGCAGTACTCTTCCCAGCGCTTCCACTCTCCTAGTTTTAACATTGGTGAGCACCACGTCAGGCACAGTGTTGAGCTAGCTTTCAAGTTTCTGACCGGCAATGCATGCACGATTAGCAGTGGGACTGCACATATATCTATTCGAGCAGTCAAGTCTCTCGAACCCGAAACTTTTATGAGTATTCTAGTATCGGAGATGGAGAGAAGGGAGTAAATAAAATGTCTTTGTATGATCTGATGCCTTCAGAGAAACTGATCCCGCAAACTATGGACTAATGCAGTAGTTCCCAATAAAATTTTTCAAGGGCTCCCTCATCGGTCGCTTTACAGACTAGGACCCCTCAAAATCTTAAACTTTAATTGTATATGACATGTAAAATAGTTTTAGTTATATTATTTACTATTAAGTGTTTTAAGGTGTGTCTACTCACTTACTTTAGGTGTAAACTGGTCTTAGATATAAAAATTAAATTTGACGCGCCCACAAGTTTATTACAAGTACATTCAAGAAGTGTCTTATTATTATTTAAGATAAGAAAAGTATGACTATCAACTTGTTAAAGTTTGTACGTCCAGGCGAAATTCATTAAACTTATTTATATTAAAATTTTGTTTGGAACAAGGAGTAAATGAAGTAAAAACAAAAGTATTACAAGTCTGTTTCATAGTATCATAATTATTTTTAAAATCAAGCTGTAACATTTATGACGATAGAACTGTAGTAAAACATCAGTTATTCTATAGGCTATATATATATATATATATATATATATATATATATATATATATATATAAAGTTCACACACACACACACACACACACACACACACACACACACACTCACACACACACACACACTCACACACACACACACACACACACACACACACACACACACACACACACACACACACACACACACACACACACACACACACACACACCACACACTCACACACACACACACACACACACACACACACACACACCACACACACTCACACACACACACACACACACACACACACACACACACACACACACACACACACACACACACACACACACACACACACACTTACTCACACATACACACACACACACACACACACACACACACACACACACACACACACACACACACACACACACACACACACACACACACACACACACACAAAGCGCGTTTCGAAACAACCGTTTCATTACGAAGCTAACCGTCTACCGATATATTAGTGGATTAGTTTAATCAGTGGATTCAAGATGATTACAAAAAAAAGAACTTTTATAAACTATGTTTTTCTTACAAAACCCTTTAAGCTCAGCTTGTAAGCTCAGATAACAATGAAATATTAATAAACCCTTTCTCCTAATTATTAATTTATTCTTCAAACACGTTTCAGTGTCAAAGTTATCATCAGAGAGAATAGATAACATCATCTACACTATTATGTAGAGTCTTTAATTATTTAATCATATGTATTACCTGACAATTCAAAATCGTTCATGAATTAATTGACAAATGTATTTAAAATCGGATAGATTTTACTGATTATAGACGAAATTAAATAAAGGTGGTTTTCTAAGGGATGTAATTTTACCTATTAAAGCCGGATGTTGATTCACCTGTCTACTTTGTGTAACTATTACATCACAAGTGCTTTTGCATTATTTATTAGGTTCTTAGAAAGATATAAAATAATTTTTTTTCCAGAACCAAGCTAAAACAACAAAAATTAACAAAATAATTCTTAGAGAAGTGCTTTTATGAATAATAAAAAACCCGGAACAGTGTATAATAGAATAATGTCGGTTTCAAAACCCATTTTGTGTAACACATTCTGCGTCATGTACGCGGAGGAAAACATTTAAAGCTGCAAAACAATTCTCGGAATGAAACCGTCTTATGAAGAAATTATGCAACCGACCCTGCGTGTAATTATGCAATCCCGCAAGAAGCAAAAAAACAAAAAGGCTCAATTGCATCATTTCCAAGAGCGCGCGAGAAGAGACTCAAAGCGACCTCGATTAGTCCTTGGCTGGACCTTGACCGCGACCTCAGAGGACACTTGGCGACACCAAAAGTACGGCCCTCTTGTCATGAGCCCAACTTAACTGTAAGCTATATAAACAGAGTCGGTTTTGAGGAAGGGCGTTCCTCGGATCGTCACGTTTTCTGCCCGTTCAGTCGCGTTTCCGTGTAAACACATCTGTCTGCCTTGACTCACCACAGTGGTTAGACAAAGGACATCTAAGTGGTATTTGTTTAATTGTTAACACTTCTGTGGTGTGGTGCAAGGATTATAGGCGCGCCAGGTTACAATAAAGATAATAGTGGGAAAGGTCACACAGCGTTGCTTATTCTTCTGAAGGAGCAGTTTCTTTTGACGGTCTTAAAAAGTCAGATGTTAGGAAAATGATTGAATGCGAGTAAAGCTCTTTTGTCCAACTTGAGATTTACGGCAGTAATGATCAGGACACTGTCAATAGAGAGGAGGGTCAGGAGGATAGAACTCCTGAAAGGTTGAAACGGAGCTGGTATTTTAATGAATTTAAAGTACAAAAAGAAAATACAAGGAGCTTTAGCAATTACGCGAGGAGGTTTTCTAATCATGTTTTATCCATGTTTGGGCATGATTTGTCTCGATTTTTCAAGTGGTCACCGCCTTAAATACTGTTAATCCTATATTTTTAGTCCTGCTGCCATGTTAATGATTTACAGGCTAATGCTGTTGCTTGGAAAACATTTCTTTCCGGTTACTTACTGTGTTGTCAAACATAAATAATAGACCTGATTTAAATCTTGTTTGTAATTATTTATAATATAATAATGTCTTTAGTATGAAATTAAAACAAATTTTACCGATAAACATTACATTTCGCATTTCACATAACACATTATACATAATAGCTTACATAAGAAAGCAAATTATACACATTATACACAACTACACGTAACATATTACACAGAGCGAATTACACATTAACCACTACACATAACATTTCATAGAGAAAATTAAATATAACGCGTTATACATAACAAATTACACATAAGACATTGCAGATAACACATTATTAATAACAAATTACACATAACATATTATAAACTACACAACACATATCAGAAAGCAAATTACACCTTAAACGTAAAACATAATACATTAAAAAATATATACTAAACATAATACCTTCGGAGAGGAAGTTACATATTACACAGACCAAATTACAGTTTATATACTACATATAAGATAGTACACAGAAAAATTACACATTATACACTTCACATTGCACATTACACATAACACAATATACATTTCACATCATACACTACACATAACACATTGTACTAAAGAAATTACACAAAAAAATAGCACATTGTACATTACACAATATACACTACACGTAACATATTACACATTATACAGTTCACATTGGACATTATACATAACACAATATATATTTCACTCATACACTACCCATAACACACTGCACTAAAGAAATTATACAATACACATAGCACATTGTACATTACACACTATACACTACACGTAACATACCTGCATTACACAGAAACATTACACATTACACATTACACATTATATACTACACATAACACACAACATTATAATATTCGTATCATAAAATAATTTAATTTACTGTGGAAAAAAATACGCATAAATGCACTACGCGCAGGCGCTCCTAAATTTAATATTTATTTCTGTTGTAGGAAGGTATTTTCTGTTGTAGGAATGTATTTTCTCTTGTAGGAAGCTATTATCTGTTGTAGGAAGCTATTTTCTGTTGTAGGAAGGTATTTTCTGTTGTAGGGAGGTATTTTCTGTTGTAGGGAGGTATTTTCTGATGTATGAAGGTATTTTCTGTTGTATGGAGGTATTTTCTGTTGTAGGAAGGTATTTTCTGTTGTAGAAAGGTATTTTCTGTTGTAGGAAGGTATTTTCTGTTGCAGGAAGGTATTTTCTGTTGTAGGAAGGTATTTTCTGTTGTAGGAAGGTATTTTCTGTTGTAGGAAGGATTTTCTGTTGTAGGGAGGTATTGTCTGTTGTAGGAAGGTATTTTCTGTTGTAGGGAGGTATGTTCTGTTGTAGGAAGGTATTTTCGGTTGTAGGGAGGTATTTTCTGTTGTAGGAAGGTATTTTCTGTTGTAGGGAGGTATTTTCTGTTGTAGGAAGGTATTTTTTGTTGTAGGAAGGTATTTTCTGTTGTAGGGAGGTATTTTCTGTTGTAGGAAGGTATTTTATTATTTTTAGTACAAAGAAACTTCAATGTAATTACATTTTTTTAGTTAATTTGAGATTGCCTAGTGAGAGCAATTCACAACGGTAAAAATTAAAACATTTAACTATAAATCTCACTACACATTAGTTTATTAAACATACATAATAGTTTACAAACAGACTAGTTTCGATGACTATGTCGTCTTCATCAGTGCTCGACTACTACTAACAAATGTTGAAGGCGACATCGTCGTCGAAAGTAGTATGTTTGTTTTAATAAACTAATGTGTAGTGAGATTTAGAGTAAACTGTTTTAATTTTCCCCATTGTTATTTGTTATATTGGTAACTCTACTAACAAAACAAAATACAGGGGATACATATAGAAAACCTGTTACTATTTAACAACCTCCGTCGTTTTTCATTGAAGCTTTTTATCAGATATTTTCCGCAACACTAAACTGCGTTTGTTGGTCCATCGGGTCTAAATAGTAATCCCGTCCTTTGTTCAATTCCAGAGGACGGACAAGATTGGTGGCGGTAATGTCCACACCACCAGTTTGGTTCTTGCTCTTCAACACAAATTCCCACCATCAGGGTACTAGTTAAAATTAACCAAGCCATGGCTAAGAAGATAAGCGTCTACCCAACATCCATTACAAGAGATAATCCCAGGTTTTAAGAATAATTCAAGTGTCCGAATACCGATAGCGTCTTTGGAACCCGCTGGGACTAATCTACCCCGGTAGCAATACAATGCCGCATTGTTTCCCATGCAACATCAAGGCTTAAGACCAAGGCGGAACTGGAATACGGGATTATTAAATATTGATTGAGAGATTTGCATAGCACAACAATCGCCAAGTGGCGCGCGTCGTGACGCTGAGATTGCTGACGGTCTTTGTAAACGTTCTGCGCTTTGGGCTTACAAAGCTGCTCCTCTTCGAGCAGAACACAGAGTGGCGTTTATATTTCTGTGCAATTTTAAAAGTTAGTGAAACGACTTTCAGTGAAGAATAAATTTCGTAAAAGATATTTCATTATTGGTCTTATTTTGTTTAGAAAATAATAATAACAACTTAATTGTAATTTAGAGCTTTTAATAGTAACAAACTCACGTATGATGATGATGACTTTGTCATTGAAACGCGTCTGAGTAGATAAATGATTAATTTATTAGGAGTTAGGAGTCACGTACCTGACGTTGATGTGACCTCTATCAGGTCATAAAGAGATCTCTACAATATACCGCCTTCTATAAACGTACTAAAAAATCATCGTGGCGACCCTACTCATCATGGCTGCTCTGGTTCAGCATATGCGGCTACGTCTCTGATGAATCGCCGGAAGCCATCAAGAGTTATTGTTCCCAGACGGGCTCTGATGACAAACCTACAGTCGGCAAATCGGATGTAACGGCATGCGGGAATTGAATGATTTGACATGTCGCGCCGAACAGACACATCGACCACCTACTCCTGGACCTTCTTCCCTAACAGCCCCGCAGACATAACAGCCGCTCGCAGTCCTGGCGCGTTCTCGGGAACGACTACTGGATCTATAGGAGCACCGGGTGCCGCACAATGACTTGAAACTCCCGCAATACCGAGCTCCACCGCCACGTGACTCCTATCCGAGATGCAGTTCACACTGACGCAATATCTCCACCGTGTCTGACGAACTGCCCATCAAGTCTCTCTGACAGGTAGCCAGCAAGATCGTCTTCGGGGGGGGGGGGGGTGCTGCCCGATCCGCATTCAGACTACATCTTTTTACACAGACCTCGCCAACTCCTTAATTACTTTATCTCGATAGGTGATTAGTCGAAATTCACGAACGAACGCCGCTACATCCACCTGGACCACCAGAGGAAAGAGACCAGCCTCGCCCTCCAACGGATCCAAGTAAACGAGCTCAGTGCTCGCTCGACGGAGAAGATACAGCCATGACTTGGCCATACGCCTCACAGGCCTATCCAGTTTGCTCAATGGGGCCTTCTTCATCCTGACGTCCTTAAGTATGAACTGTAGGCGAGGCAGGATAGACATCATAACCATTTCTAGCTTCTATCCTACTAATCAATCTGAAGTCATTTTCAGAGTTACCACCCTGAAACTATCCAAGCCTGCCAGTCTATTCTAACATGTAGTCATTTGGAAGTAATCTTCCACTGAACGTCTTACATCTGTCCAAGCTTGGCAGTTTAGTCTAATACTAAATTGGAAGTCACTTCTAGAGTTGTACATCTTGAAACTATTCACTCTTGGCAGCCATAGACTTAAAAAAACATAGCTTAAAACTAGTATTATTGTAATATGTGTATATTCGTCTGGCTGTCATTTAGAAATTAATATTATATTTGATACTAAAACAATTCAACATATCTTAAAATCAGGTTACGTATATTTTGAAAACAAAAAATCCCCTACATTCGATACATAATCAATAGTACAATAAATTAGTAAATCTTGCATCTGAAGTTGAAGTTGATGAGCGTATTACCTAACTCTAAATATAAATATTAATAGAATGATAATATTGTTTCCTTAATAAGATATAACATACAATAATTGTAGAAGAAATACCAGAACGTAACTACGCCATAATTGGTACCTCTGCACATACTTTGTAGAGCGATTAGGCGGCGCATATTGAAAGTCATCGGTTTCGAAACTTGACTCGCCTGCAAAACATTGTGTATGCAACTAGCAATACCTCTGTATGTTACGTGAGAAAATGTTTTTATAAATTATTTTTTCATAAAAAACAAGAAGCAACGTACAATTAACAGAATTAAACAAAGATTTAATTTTCTTAATACTTTTTGTCGGTATAAGAATTAAAAGGGTATTATATGATATATATTCAAAGTCGATGATAGTTTGTGTAGATCTCTCATGAGTATCTATACAGTTACTGAAATATACCATATTTTGGTAAGTCTTAGACTCTATTCTGTAGTCGCAGCTCATTTCAAACTTTTACTGTCATACATTCGGTAAATGTTAAGGTTTTTGTATCAGAGACAATAAATATTGAGCACGTAAGTGTTATGTAGCATAACTAGCCTATCGTAATCCAACCTTAATGGATTTACTCGTTGCTAGGAAGAAAAACTATTAAGAAATACTCATTGCTTTATACCTAAAACCAACTTTACCAACCGCCATTCTAAAACTAGCATTTCCCAAACTCTATAGGTGAAAGCCTGAAAACCCATCTCCTATATCTAATATCGTTACATTTACCAAATTTACTAGTGACACCTAACAGTAACCAATTCCAGCTTTTGTAGTAATACATGTACGATGCCCATTTAGATTATTCGAATCTTATTTTAGATAATTAATGCTGTCCTTCAATAGGCGACCCTTATCTTTAGACTTTGCAGTTGTATTTCTCCTTATGCCTGCTGCTCATGTGACTCATCTACAGCAATATGCTATTGCAAAATGGTATGCTCCTACTGTGAAGCTTCTCACATCCCAATTTAAAATTTCCCCTAAAGTAGACAGACTTACAATATCTGAAACTGTTTTTGAGAGAATATTATGCCTATTTATAAAATCTTGTTGAAGCTAAGATAAAAGATACAGGAAAAAGGATTTGTTTTTACATCTATGGGCTTGTTTTATATTTTAAAAAAATAATAGATATATTTATTGTAAATAGTTTAGTGGAGCACTTCTCTAGCAACCTAAAGGTTCTTGGTTCAGTCTCAGGTAGTGCCAAAGTATTTATAGGTGATGTTACGGACTTCAGGTCGACTAAGTTTGTCAAATAGACTACCCACAGTATTATAATTTGATTTAATAAAAATAGGACTTTACGGAAGTGAAATCGGCTTCAACCTTCTCGGCGAATGAGAAATTCACATCCTGCCGGGTCGGTGAGGCTTCTGGCCATTTCAAAGTTAATTTCCGTTTGTCGCTCAGTGTCACAGCGTTCAAACTGATAACACCGTATCCCTACCACGCCTCAGACCCATTCCCACTCTGCTCTAAATCAAACTATTAAATGTGGTTGAAGAATATCGCTGGTTACATTACTTTATTTGATGCAGAGTGAGGGTGGCTCTACCTTGTTTGTCTCATTAATCAATATTTATTAATATCTTTACAATAAACTTTTAAGGTGCATATTTTTAATTCGTCCCAAGCTTGTGTGTTTTATGAGATTGTGTTTGACGTTTCCTGTATAATCTACGTTGCCTTAGGATTGTGAGGCATTGAAGAATGATTAAGCGAATGCGGAAGAGTGTAGCATTCGAGAGTATATTATGCGGAATGTGCAAGGAGAGAGAAAGATGGTGAAGAAAGAAGATTGGTGACAAAGAGTATCTGTCTCACGGCTCAACCTTCTTATTAAAGAACACAAAGACAGATCCTTAATATCCAACCTCAAACTCCGCTTGATAAGCGACAGACCCGAGACGAGAGGGGGCTTGGTGCCACGTCACGTGTTACCAGTCTGTAAGATTCTTTCGACCTACTGTAAGGCCTGGACTGTAAAGCCCGCCCCTAGGACGAGACGAGATGGGGTTTGGTGCCACGTCACGTGTTACCAGCCTGTAAGAGTCTTTTGACCTACTGTGAGGCCTGGACTGTAAAGCCCGCCCCTAGGACGAGACGAGAGGGGGCTTGGTGCCACATCACGTGGTACCAGTCTGTAAGAATCTTTTGATCTACCGTAAGGCCTGGACTGTAAAGCCCGCTCCTAGGACGAGACGAGAGGGGGCTTGGTGCCACGTCACGTGGTACCAGTCTGTAAGAATCTTTTGATCTACCGTAAGGCCTGGACTGTAAAGCCCGCTCCTAGGACGAGACGAGAGGGGGCTTGGTGCCACGTCACGTGTTACCAGTCTGTAAGAGTCTTTTGATCTACCGTAAGGCCTGGACTGTAAAGCCCGCCCCTAGGACGAGACGAGAGGGGGCTTGGTGCCACATCACGTGGTACCAGTCTGTAAGAATCTTTTGATCTACCGTAAGGCCTGGACTGTAAAGCCCACTCCTAGGACGAGACGAGAGGGGGCTTGGTGCCACGTCACGTGTTACCAGTCTGTAAGAGTCTTTTGACCTACTGTAAGGCCTGGACTGTAAAGCCCGCCCCTAGGACGAGACGAGAGGGGGCTTGGTGCCACATCACGTGGTACCAGTCTGTAAGAATCTTTTGATCTACCGTAAGGCCTGGACTGTAAAGCCCGCCCCTAGGACGAGACGAGAGGGGGCTTGGTGCCACATCACGTGGTACCAGTCTGTAAGAATCTTTTGATCTACCGTAAGGCCTGGACTGTAAAGCCCGCCCCTAGGACGAGACGAGAGGGGGCTTGGTGCCACGTCACGTGTTACCAGTCTGTAAGAGTCTTTCGACCTACTGTAAGGCCTGGACTGTAAAGCCCACCCCTAGGACGAGACGAACTCCAACACACACTACAGTTTTACCTGCTTTCCCGGAACGATTCGGAACCAGTAGAATCTTCCGAACGGTTGGGTTTCCGTATTCGATACCATGTTAGATTAGTTCGGTCCATATTGTGTGCAGTCGGACTTTTATCCACTCTCGGTTGCCCTAATCCAAGGACCGGACTCTCAGACTCGGGACTTAGTCCAAGGTGGACATAAATCCATCCGGTGAGGTCTTAGAGAGAGAGTGTTTAGTAAAAGTTCGATCCAACCGGTTGGGAAACAATAGGCCATGTTTATTTTTCTTATAATCATTACTTCGTTATGGCGAACTTGAATTTCGCCAAATCACGACGACTGTTATACTACCTGCAAAATCAACACTTAACGACTTACAAACTGAAGAAACAACAAAACATAAAACGAAATATTAATGCAAAAATTAGCTTCCCTTGGCGGGAACTCTTGTTTATTTATTCTTCTTGTACAGCTGTTGCTGGGCGTATAGTTGGCAGGTTTGGAGCGTCACGAAACCCGAGCGTACCTGCGGGCCCCAGTTTGGGCTCTGAACAGGTTCCTCAGAGTGAATATATTTCGCATTGCGTCACGTGACAAATCGCGGTGTCCTTGATCGTGGAAGTCAGCATCAAGATAACATCCACTTGTGCGGATGACGTCAAAACTGATTTCCATGTTTACGAAGTAAAATATTTTTAAAGAAATATAGATAAATCTGTTAGAAGTTTGTATAATGCTATTTAGCTATATGTATTTTAAGGATCCCCAAGTTCTTATATGGCAAACGCTCGCAATCACTCACATATAGCGCAGTGGTACCAACCGACGATAATGTACAAGTTTGCCCTGTGCTAGTTGTAAAAATCATTCGTCATTAGTTCTATAGTGAACCACAAGTTAAAATTACATTTGTAGGAGATTAGGTCTTTAAAAAGTAATTATTAAAATAATTTGCTTTTAAAAACATATTTTACAAATATTAATGATACCGAAACAAACTAGAAATAATTTGGTAACAACATTTACTTACACATTTAATTATAAACAAATTCAGAATTATTTAATTCGAGAAGAGAAAACGTATTTACGCGTGTGATTTTTTAGAGGGAAAGAAATGTTTGATTATGGATCATATAAGAATATTTCCGAAGATTTCCGGAAAGACAAACGGTTTTAGTAGAGTCGTTTAACTCTAAAGATGCTTTTCTTCTTCCTTAGAGCTTAGTTTGAGGATATGTTAAAATTATTTATTCTCTTACGTATTCAGAAGTATCGTATCTTTGATTAAATTGAGGAACACTCAAGAATTACTCAGGAGAATCAATCCTACGGTATATTTAAGTGTATATATATATATATATATATATATATACTTAAATTATATAAACGACACACAAACTCACACACACACACACACACACACAAACATACACAGACAGACACACACACACACACACACACACACACACACACACACACACACACACACACACACACACACACACACACACACACACACGCACACACACACACCAAATGAGTGAGTGAACGGAAATAGCAACACAAATAAAAGAGAAGACTTTTGCAATATAAGCTATATTTTTTCTTCAAAGTATTCAGTGTTACTTTAGGTCTGATTTCCCTAAGAATATGTATGACTTTTTCTTGACATTTACACCAGGAAGCGTTACTGGAGATATCACCTGTAGCCGCAACACATTTGTTTATCCAAGTACGATGTGTAACATAACTGCGAAGGTTGCTCCAATTTGTCATGTTGGTATTACGCGAAGATAACATTAAGGCCATGCTACACCAACACAAGGATATACCCGTGTTCACACGCGATATAATGAATGTGTGGGGGGTCTACAATCTGCTGCTGCAATTACCCTTCTGTATATACACCTGTGTATCCGCCTTTCCTAACGTTACAATGCTTTCCTCTGTTGACGCGTATCGGAGTTACTCCATCTTCATTTCTACTAGGAATACTTTTATATATTTGAGTACAGTCTTCCGCCTTTCCTGACGTTACCCCTGTAGACGCGTTTCGGAGTGACTCCATTTTCAAAACTTAAATCGTGAGTGACTTCGATTATGTTTTGAAATTGGAGTAACTCCGAAACGCGTCAACAGAGGAAAGCATTGTAACGTCAGGAAATGCGGAAGACTGTACTTAAATATATAAAAGTATTCCTAGTAGAAATGAAAATGGAGTAACTCCGAAACGCGTCAACAGAGGAAAGCATTGTAACGTCAGAAAAGGCGGAAGACTGTACTATAATATATAAAAGTATTCCTAGTAGAAATGAAGATGGAGTAACTCCGAAACGCGTCAACAGAGGAAAGTATTGTAACGTCAGGAAAGGCGGAAGACTGTACTCAAATATATAAAAGTATTCCTAGTAGAAATGAAAATGGAGTAACTCCGAAACGCGTCAACAGAGGAAAACATTGTAACGTCAGGAAAGGTGGAAGACTGTACTCAAATATATAAAAGTATTCCTAGTAGAAATGAAGATGGAGTAACTCCGAAACGCGTCAACAGAGGAAAGCATTGTAACGTCAGGAAATGCGGAAGACTGTACTTAAATATATAAAAGTATTCCTAGTAGAAATGAAAATGGAGTAACTCCGAAACGCGTCAACAGAGGAAAGCATTGTAACGTCAGAAAAGGCGGAAGACTGTACTATAATATATAAAAGTATTCCTAGTAGAAATGAAGATGGAGTAACTCCGAAACGCGTCAACAGAGGAAAGTATTGTAACGTCAGGAAAGGCGGAAGACTGTACTCAAATATATAAAAGTATTCCTAGTAGAAATGAAAATGGAGTAACTCCGAAACGCGTCAACAGAGGAAAACATTGTAACGTCAGGAAAGGTGGAAGACTGTACTCAAATATATAAAAGTATTCCTAGTAGAAATGAAGATGGAGTAACTCCGAAACGCGTCAACAGAGGAAAGTATTGTAACGTCAGGAAAGGCGGAAGACTGTACTCAAATATATAAAAGTATTCCTAGTAGAAATGAAAATGGAGTAACTCCGAAACGCGTCAACAGAGGAAAACATTGTAACGTCAGGAAAGGCGGAAGACTGTACTCAAATATATAAAAGTATTCCTAGTAGAAATGAAGATGGAGTAACTCCGAAACGCGTCAACAGAGGAAAGTATTGTAACGTCAGGAAAGGCGGAAGACTGTACTCAAATACATAAAAGTATTCCTAGTAGAAATGTAGATGAGTATATTAACAATATTAACCTAAATATTTTTATGTATTTTAATTTTTTTTTAAATGGTTGCACATGCTTACAAAACGACACCGTATGAAAAAGAGCTTTAATTTCTTTCACTAATTTTCCAGATCTTTTTCCTTCTACTACGATTTATTTGCTTTTGTATTTCTTGTCCACATTATAAAGATGATGGAGGTCTATAATTTCTCATTCTATCCATCTCATGTAATGCTTCATTATTGGAAGAAACCTTTCTCTTATAACTTCATATACACATATAAGTAACAGATTTCTAGCAATGGGAAAATTGACTCAGAGCCAAAGTGCTGCATTTCAAACATGTAGTCATTCAGTTCGAGTCCGGCCGAGATATCAGCTTTTATAAATTTAATGAAGGAATTAATATTCGTTGTACTTACCGACAGATACTCGTAACGAGCCAGATTCAAAGAAACCAAGAGGTGCCCAGATACAGAGAGATACTCAGAAAGAGTTAGATACAGAGAGATACTCAGAAGGAGCCCAGATACAGAGAGATACTCAGAAAGAGTTAGATACAGAGAGATACTAAGAAGGAGCCCAGATACAGAGAGATACTCAGAAAGAGTTAGATACAGAGAGATACTAAGAAGGAGCCCAGATACAGAGAGATACTCAGAAAGAGTTAGATACAGAGAGATACTCAGAAGGAGCCCAGATACAGAGAGATACCCAGAAAGAGTTAGATACAGAGAGATACTCAGAAGGAGCCCAGATACAGAGAGATACCCAGAAAGAGTTAGATACAGAGAGATACTCAGAAGGAGCCCAGATACAGAGAGATACTCAGAAGGAGCCCAGATACAGAGAGATACTCAGAAAGAGATAGATACAGAGAGATACTAAGAAGGAGCCCAGATACAGAGAGATACTCAGAAAGAGTTAGATACAGAGAGATACTAAGAAGGAGCCCAGATACAGAGAGATACTAAGAAGGAGCCCAGATACAGAGAGATACTAAGAAGGAGCCCAGATACAGAGAGATACTAAGAAGGAGCCCAGATACAGAGAGATACTCAGAAAGAGTTAGATACAGAGAGATACTCAGAAAGAGTTAGATACAGAGAGATACTAAGAAGGAGCCCAGATACAGAGAGATACTAAGAAGGAGCCCAGATACAGAGAGATACTAAGAAGGAGCCCAGATACAGAGAGATACTAAGAAGGAGCCCAGATACAGAGAGATACTAAGAAGGAGCCCAGATACAGAGAGATACTAAGAAGGAGCCCAGATACAGAGAGATACTAAGAAGGAGCCCAGATACAGAGAGATACTAAGAAGGAGCCCAGATACAGAGAGATACTCAGAAAGAGTTAGATACATAGAGATACTAAGAAGGAGCCCAGATACAGAGAGATACTCAGAAAGAGTTAGATACAGAGAGATACTCAGAAGGAGCCCAGATACAGAGAGATACCCAGAAAGAGTTAGATACAGAGAGATACTCAGAAGGAGCCCAGATACAGAGAGATACCCAGAAAGAGTTAGATACAGAGAGATACTCAGAAGGAGCCCAGATACAGAGAGATACTCAGAAAGAGTTAGATACAGAGAGATACTAAGAAGGAGCCCAGATACAGAGAGATACTCAGAAAGAGTTAGATACAGAGAGATACTCAGAAGGAGCCCAGATACAGAGAGATACTCAGAAAGAGTTAGATACAGAGAGATACTCAGAAGGAGCCCAGATACAGAGAGGTACTCAGAAAGACTAGATACAGAGAGATACTCAGAAGGAGCCCAGATACAGAGAGATACTCAGAAAGTGTTAGATACAGAGATACTCAGAAAAAGCAAGATACGCGAGTTACGTAGAAATAACCAGATATATTAAGTTACACAGCGAGGGCTATTTCCTGTGGTAGATATTGAAAAAGAGCCTGATACTCAGGAAGATTCAGATATAGAGA
>JBAIZL010000001.1:310096061-310166061 GCA_036971475.1 Prosapia bicincta | reverse complement strand
GGTAGTTTGTTGAGCCTCGTCAAAAGTTAAATTTGTGTGTTTTTTTAGTACATTCTTAATACAATCATTTTTGTTAGGCCTATCGTTAAAAATATTGCTACAGATTTTAGCGCTCTCTTCTGGCTTTCCTACCATTAAATAGTTCATGTTTAATATTTCGATTTTGTTAGCCTTAAATTCTACATGATTTTATAAATAATATATAGCTGTTAACAGCATACGGTAAGTAATAGGTGTACGAACTTCTATATATATACGGTGTATAAATAATTAAATATAGTAATATAATTAGTAATATAAAATTAATATAAATCAAAATACTTAAAACAATAATTCAATATATAACAAAATTAAGTATTATTCATCACGGGATAAAAACATTAATTTATATCTCAATAAATCTATTGGATCTAATGAATTCAATGGTGTGTAATGGATTATATATATATATATATATATATATATATATATATATATATATATATTTAATAAATTAAAAATATTTCAAAAACAAGAATACTTTTAATGAATATTCTTGTTTTTGAAATATTTTTAATTTATTAACTAGATATACAAGAAAACATATCACCATATTTAATATATATATTTATATATATATTAAATATGGTGATACGTTTTCTTGTAATATAGTTAATAAATTAAAAATATTTCAAAAACAAGAATACTTTTAATGAATATATTTATTCAAAGCTTTTCGCCGATAAAATAGTAGGCCTACCAGCATCTTATCTTCAGAGATAATTATTTTCCTGAAGATGCTGGTACTATTTTATCGGCGAAAAGCTTTGAATAAATATATTCATTAAAAGTATTCTTGTTTTTGAAATATTTTTAATATATATATATATTATAATAATTTAATATTTGAAATTAAAACCTATTTTTAATCGCTTTTAACGTTTTTAAAAATCAATTTAGTTTGTTTCGTTAAATAATTGTTTACCCTTCAACAGGGCGCATAGAGTTTCAAACGGGAGAGGGTACTTTGGAGATTCATTCCGCACAGAAAACAGTTTTAATTTAAACGGTTTTCGTTTTTATATTTTGGTGAATTTATAATTAAATACTATATAAGTACATTGTAAACAATTTCAGAAATAATTATTGCACAATTTTGAATTTCTAAACGTCATATTTCTAAAAATATCTTGAATCGTTAAAACGTATTAGCAATGCTTACTAGGCCACTGTTTTCATTACGTGAGAGGCGTTTATAGAGTAATTAAACGTCTAAACATAAAAATATCTAATCGTGATAGTACATATATAAATTTGAAATTTATTATAATATTTAGTGACAATAATTAATGTTTTACTTCAAATATATAACGCAAAAAAAATTTAGTGGAAGAAAAAAATATTACCTTTATATTAAAATAATTATATAATTATATTGAAACGGCGGCTTGCGGGCGAAACCTCCGTAATCTGACCGCGATTGACAAAGATTAAATTCACACTAACGCTACAAAAATAGGTTGGGTCGTTCCCTAGAGTACAGGCTGTGGATTAACGAGCTGGAAATAAACATCTGTTAACTGGAAACACGTTTTCATAACAAATAATGAGAGGTGCGGAGAAAAACTCCGCATGCGCCCTCTGGAAGGTTGAAATCAATAAATAGTAGGGTTTCAATATCTGTATAAACCTACACCCTACAATTTGAATTGAAATTTAAATTTTCAGAAGTAATGGCAACATATTATATGCCATAAATACATTGTTTATGCCCTGAGTTTAATCGTCTAATGGTTAGAGTAATTAAATGTTGGAAATTTTAACGCTGGTAGGAGTTACTTTCAAGAAATTATCTTATTAGTCCTTGTGCAAAGATATATTACATAATGATATAGTCTTCTAAAGATATATATTTTAAAATGAAAAGAAGGCCGAAAACCCTGGCAAAATCTGGGAGGATTAAAGGCCATTTAATGATAATTACTTTTGCGAGATAGTTTTTGTAGCCAAAATACAAGACATGATGTTAAGTAATAAATGACGCTAAGAATGGCCAGGTGGAAAGATCTGTATTCAGAGAAGAACGCAGATTTTTTTGTGATGATGCCGAATTTGGCCGAAAACTAATTATTATATACATAAAAACCTCATTTATATCCATCCTAAGCGAAGGGGCAATCACCCATAAACGCGCCCGCTTAGTGGGAACGGGTTTGTAATGACGTCACATAATGGGCTCTGAAGGAATCGGCGGCCAGGTTGTGTTTACGACTGTCGAAATAATTAATTTTTGGAAACACCGAAAGAGCTAATTGCGCGTAATATAAAACCGAGCGAAATATTTCTCAAGTGAAAGATGGCGGGCATTTTTCTTTTTGAGAGTCCGGCGTGTCATAAAGCGAGGTTATAAAATCTGCATAAAGTGCTACGTACACAGAGCATTCGCTGAATGTTGTGTGTTTAAATAAAATAAAAGTAAGCCGTGAATTGCTCTTAAAAATATTTTATTCCTACGGATTGTGGTTGTTTTAATTAACATTGCTCCTTGTCTTTTTCAGTGTCTTAGAAATTTAGGTTTAAAAGCAAGTATTAGTTATTCAGCAAACAATTGTAATATTGGAAAAACATATTTAAATAATATTTGAAACATGTGCGTATTTTTAAAAAGTCACACAAAATTAACTTGTATTGTGCAGAATAGCTTAATGTGATTTTCCCAAAGCTAATTTAATCTACTATTGATGTAAAATATGCTTCGAAATTCTCTCTCGAATGAGAGTCCTCGAACATTGGGCTTATTGGAAAGAGACACTTAGACTGTTAGGAAGAGACAAGACCTACAGGGTTGGTGAAGAAACAATTTCTCAACATTAATTGTTAAAGTCTTTATAAAACATGATTTTTATACAGTTTGTGCGAAGAATAACAACTAAATATTATCCTGGTTTTTTTATTGTGTTTATTTTTTTTTAGTGATAACTTCTTTACGTGCGGTGAACAAAACATGAGATTAAATCACTTGTTTCGCGTCACGCTATTTCTGAAACGTATACCTTACAACATATGATTTCGTATAACAGCTGATTTTGTGTTATAGGTTATTTTGTAGTACAACTGTTTTACACGTAGATAATTAATAAATAGTTTTGATCAGTTAATAAATTTATTAATTTATTTAAACTATGATAAATTTAAATATTAATAATTCAATATAACGATAATAATAAGATAAGTATTTTTAATCCACTCTTTGAAAGGAAAACATTTTTAGGCCTGTCCTATACTTTTTAAAGAACTGATTTGACTTGAATTTGTTAATGAATTCAGTAATGTTTTTCTGTTCCCCACATTATTTTATTATTAATTACAATAAACATTAGTTAGCGATTTTCGTTGAACATTTTTCGAAACTGTTAGCTCTATTTTGTTATCACTTCTGTTGCGACTCCCCCAAGTGCTAGAACAAATTTTTTTTTATAAATCAGTCGGATTTAAAGTATAACTAAAATTTTTCATTTTATGACTGGCAATTTTTTTCTTCTAAAATATAACTTGAACACTAATTAACTTCTAATTGAAAAAAAAAATATTGAAAAAAAAATATTATACAATAGCCTACTTTTATACAGTTCATTGAAGTCTCTATAATTTATACACTAATATAATAACTTTAATTTTTATATTAAATATATCTAACTCTATATTTAAAACAGACAATTTACCAACGACTCGATATTCCTTCCATCGCGTCGTTACGATTTATCAGCCATATAATCTCAGTTAATAGTCGAAGATGTTGGCTGTTAAGTTGAGTAATACTCGACTGTGATATATAATTACGCGAAAAGGTAAACTTCACGACTGACCTATGAAAGCCAATCGACTTGACCTCTTGGTATATTGTTACTGAATTAGTTAACCGTCGTTCCGTAGAGGTCAGCACGGTCGTACTACATTAATGCCAAGTACCACAAACACATGTTACGTACGCTACAAGAATGTGATATTAATGATCCTATTATATTGGTACCGGTATAAAGCTGCGAGGAATTTATCTGTTATAGATTGTTTTTATCTTGTATAGGTTGTTCCTATGTAGTAATGTCTTTTCGCAAGTAGTATAGACTGCATGTGCTCAGGATATCCGTATGTAGAACAGTATATAGTATATAGGGGTTTTTATGTAATAGGGGGATTCTGTCTCTACCTGTTATAGGGTGATCGTATAGACTGCACGAATAGTATCCATATGTAGATCTCTAGATTTCTTGAGGAGGGGGCAAGATGAAACGTTTTTCAATAAAATAGGCAATTTATATACTCTACAAAGAATTTTAATTTAAATTATTCTGCAAAACGAAATTACTCTTTGTTTTGAATTGGTGAATTGACTTATATTAACTTTAATAAAGCGATGGCTATAAGTTACAGGAAGGCCTGTCATTGGATTGTCCGTGACCATCGATCCTACCCACCTTTTCAGTCTCCTCAATATAGAAAATCCGCCAAACACGCTAGTAACAGAAATATATACAATACATGAAACTATTCCCTTAAGACAGGACAGCTTTTGCAATTCCTTCTTTTAGTTCACAATCTCCTGATATATAGGCTATCTTGCACAAATTTTCAATCGTTAATAAAATACGTTTTTATTCATCCAGTCAAGTTCAAATAGATTTTTAAAATTTATAGTGAATTGATGTTAATACTTTTAAAAATATTTATACAATAATTAAATTATAAAAATTGGGAGTCTAGGTCGGATTCGAACTCAGAATCTTCATGTTCGAAGTCCAAGCGCTCAGCGCTTTGGTACTGATCTAAAGTTTCCATAGCTAAAAATGTACTTCTCAAAGAAGTATATGAATTTTTCTTTTGCCCCCATCTGGTTGCCGTCGAAACTTCTATTATACAATCTTAAATTGTTACCATGGTTACCACACAATATCATAAATAATGCTCGGGGATTAAAGATGAACGAAAATAATAAAATAAACAACTTGGATTAATGGTATCGAAGCTGCTTCACAAACCCCAATGCGAAAGGAAAGCGAAAAAAACTCAATGCAAGCGACAAAAAAAATGAAAGCGTATAAATAGTAACAAACAAAAATAATAGTCCAACACTTGGGAAATGGAAAATTGCAAGGAAATTCGCTTTCTATTTTGCAACTTAATATTGTTATTCTGACATGTATATAGACTACATATTAATTGTAATTATAAAATATAAAGAAACTAAAATAAAATTATTCTTTGTTGATTTAAGGTGGAATTGACTTAAAAATGTATGTTGTATATTACTTATTTCATCATTATGTTCATATAGGATTGTGTTGGTGTACTAATTATATTTAAAATTGTCTAAATACAAAATATTTTGTTTAAAAGGTAATTATTTTAATTGCTAAAAATTCAATTGTTATCAAAAATATTTAATAATAAATAACAATGACACCTTCCCTTTCGTTGCTTTTAATACAAAAGGGCCTAACCTCTTTATGACTTCGATGAAGAATAGGTCTATTTTATGTACACCTGATAACATCCTATACTTTGATAAGGTTTTAAATCCTTACCTCACCCTATTTATATACATAATACTTTCATATTCTTCATGTGCAATTAAAGTCATACTTTCTAATCGGTTTAAAACCATTAATTAATAAATAAAACAAAAAAATAATAAACAAGGTCTTTTAGGAAGTACAATGTCCTCCTGGACGGATTTAAAAAGGCATTATTTAAACACGCAGTAATTTAAATCAATTCTTTGTTACAAAGAACCTCGTTGATTGTTTAATTTCTCAAGTCCACAACAATAACGCAATACTAATTAATTTCGCGTCGACGAGGCTTCCCACTTGGCACTCGCTAAGGACGAAGTCACGCTATTCCACTAGAATAACTAACACTGACATGTCCTGCAGTTTGCAAACCAAGGATCCCGACCATTGCGGAAGTAATAACTTGAGATTATCAGAGAAGAAGCAAGATTTCCATAAAACTGCTCTATACACATCGTGATTGGTAGCGTGTGCTTCAAGTTTCCAAAATTTTGAAAACTTTGTTAAATATAAAATTTTATTTACAATATTAAATCACTGTTACATTGCGTCTCATGTAGGAAATTTAAAACAAATAAAACATACACAAAACTCACAAATTAATCATTTATTAACTCATACACGTTTCAATGACAAAGTCATCATCATCAGTGAGTGTTACTACTACAAAATCTAACTTACAACTCTGAGTTCAGTTGTAAGTTAGAGTTTGTAGTAGTAATACTCACTGATGATGATGACTTTGTCACTGAAACGCGTATGAGTTAATAAATGATAATTTGTGAGTTTTGTGTATGTTTTTATTTGTTTTAACATAACCTCATAAGCTAATCTCGAAAAATAGTTGTACGAAATTTAATTTTTATTTTATATTAAAATTGACTTGTTTAATATACAGTGTTTATTGAAAGATAATAAAAGAAATGTAAAATAAATTTCAACAGTAAAGTTTTGTTTACTACATTTAATATTTTTTATTTATATTAATTCGCTTTGCCTTAAACTGTCCACAAAGGTTAATATTATTTACTTTCCTTTTTTTTGTTGCTGATCTTATCATCTATGTTAACTCTATGTATTACAATATGTATTCTATAATTAATGCTGTAAATGGTTTCGTGTATTAAATATTGATATAAAACTTCCTCCTTTACTAGATGCTTGGATTTTATGATGGGTTTGATAAGATCGGTCTTATGTGGCTCATACAAGTCATTTTTTGAGTTTATCTTATCTGGTCATCTTTGATAATAATTTTCTTCTTCTTCTTCATTTCCCTTTAGTACTCTATTTGCCTTTTTAGTTCTTCCGTTAATTTACTCTGCTCTTTATTTTTTTACTTCAAAAGGCTCTTTAAATTTTCTAGTCACTTATCAACATTTTTCTCAACACTTTCTGACCATTTAACTTTAACCACATTCGATTCTTTATCTATACTCATCTACATAAGGTTCTTTCCATAATCTATTACTACTTCTTGTTTGGCTAAATATTTTCTTCTTTATTTCCCTTTAGTACTCCATTTTCACCATCACGTTGAGCCTTATTCGTTCTTCAGTAAATTCTCTGTTCTTTCTTTCTTACTTCAAGATTTCTTTAAAATTTTTAATCATTTTTCTCAACACTATCTGACAATTAAATCTTTATATATACTCATCTTATTAAGGTGCTTTTTATGATCTGTGATCTAATATTACATTTATTTGGTTAAATATTTTCTTCTTGAAAGGTTTCTTTACTCATTTTTACCAGAATTGATAGAAAATCAGTGTAAGGTTTCTCAAGTTTCATAGTTCTGGAATAGTTGCAATATTTTAAAGTTACTTCTCAGTCTTATCCTTCTCCACTTATCTCGGGCTAAATAAGTGTTTCAGTATTACCTTTTTTTCAGTTTCTTCAACTGTCCTCATCCTTCAGGAAATTTAACTTATATCCTATAAAGTAATTTATGTGTTTTGGAGTAAAACAGTTGTTTTAAAATTGAATTCACAAATAATGACTATTAGTATGTAGTTGTTAGTAAATGATCAAATTAGTCCATTCAGTAGTTCGCGTATAATGAGTGTAGGCCTATAATTGTTTCCAATTTAGGAACCTACCATTGTTACTTGTTCTGGCTTCAGTAAAACAGAAGTTTATTCAATGTATGTTGTAACCGATATATTAAAGTGTAAAAATTGTAAAACATCTTCAGTTACAACCAGGTTAGAATACGCCAATAATAGGTTACGTTAGGAAGATTAGGTTACTTTGTGTAAGGTTAGGTTGCGTTACGCAAAGTCTGGTTACGTTAGGAAAGGTTAGGGTCAAGTTGAGAAAGGTTAGGCTGATTTGTGTAAGGTTATGTTACGTTATGCAAGGTTAGGTTACGTTACGCAAGGTTAGGCTACGTTAGGAAGGTTAGGCTACTTTGTGTTAGGTTAGGTTGCGTTACGCAAAGTCTCGTTACGTTAGGAAAGGTTAGGGTCAAGTTGAGAAAGGTTAGGCTGATTTGTGTAAGGTTATGTTACGTTATGCAAGGTTAGGTTACGTTAGGAAGGCTTAGGATTAAGTTGGGTAGGTTAGGATACTTTGTGTTAGGTTAGGTTATGTTTAAAAAGGTTAGGGCTTAGTTAAGAAAGGTTAGGCTACTTTGTGTTAGGTTAGGTTGCGTTACGCAAAGTCTGGTTACGTTAGGAAAGGTTAGGGTTAAGTTGAGAAAGGTTAGGCTGCTTTGTGTAAGGTTAGGTTACGTTATGCAAAGTTAGGTTACGTTAGGAAGGGTTAGGATACGTTAGGAAGGTTAGGCTACTTTGTGTTAGGTTAGGTTGCGTTACGCAAAGTCTGGTTACGTTAGGAAAGGTTAGAGTTGGGTTGAGAAACGTTACGCTACTTTAGGAACCTACCATTGTTACTTGTTCAGGCTTCAGTAAACAGAAGTTTATTCAATGTATGTTGTAACAGATATATTAAAGTGTAAAAATTGTAAAACATCTTCAGTTACAACCAGGTTAGAATACGCCAATAATAGGTTACGTTAGGAAAGGTTAAGGTTAAGTTAAGAAAGGTTAGGCTACTTTGTGTTAGGTTAGGTCACATTTAAAAAGGTTAGGTCAAGTTATGAAAGGTTAGGGCTGAGTTAAGGAAGGTTAGGCTACTTTGAGTTAAGTTAGGTTACGTTACGCAAGGTTAGGCTACGTTAGGAAAGGTTAGGGTTGAGTTAAGAAAATATAGGCTACTTTGTGTTAGGTTAGGTCACGTTTTGGAAGGTTAGGTTTAATTGAGAGTACAAGTTAAGCTAGGCAAGCGGTGACAAATGACGGCCAATAAAATTTATTCAACCAATCAATAGTCATTAATTTAACTACTAACCTATAAAACACACATTGTTGATATTTCAAGGCCACACCACGCTAAGAGCTTTTAGATTACGTAAACAACCAATACGCAAATCCAGGTAAACCCTAAATTTATAGCCAAGTGCTTAAGTCCGAGGCCAGACTGAAGGATAAACTTAGACCAGGGAACAGCTATAAATAACGTCGTCTCTAGGTTAATTGACAAAACTGTTTTTAAAATAACAATGGATTAGTTTCACGTACGTTAAGTAATTCGAAAATGTGAAAATATTTAGCGAATAAACGTTAAATACGATCAGATGTCAGAAATAAAAGAGAAGAAAATTGTACTTGAAAAATTTGTTTGTTTTATTTTCGTTTTATTTTAATTTTCCTTGCGAACTATAGTGAAAAGTATTACAAAAAACTAATTTACTAGAAACTAATACCAGAATTTTTCTTTTGCCCCCATCTGGTTGTCGACGATAGCTCTATTGCAGAACCTAAAGTCCTAAAATGACTTTAGTCCCAGAACCTAAAGTCCTAAAATGACTTTAGTCCCAGAACCTAAAATGAATAAAAAGAATAAATAAACAAACAAACTGGATTTACGGCTTAGCAGCGTGTCAGGGTGAGGGTTGGGATTCCCAGTGTATCTTCCCCCCACCCCTTGAACCAATGTGGTCACAAATGTCGCTGGGCACATCTGACGCGACACCGAATGACCTGCCGGTTTGGCCGATGTAATAGTTGGGACAATCGTTACAAGTTAATTTGTAAATACCTGAGAGTTTGTCAGTTTCTTTTTGAAAAGGTTATATGTGCTGTCTTAAAGTGTTTGTTGTTTAGTAGGATATTTGGTAATGGAGTTTTTTGAATGTGGAGGCTATTTTGTGTGTGTTTTTGTTGTGGTGAGTGATATGTATTTGTTGTGTTTTGTGTGGTTTGTCAGCGTGGCCGTGTGATGGTGTTTATGTTTAATTTTCCTGAGTATGTTGTCTATGAGTGTGTGTTGGTAGCCGTTTTGTTGAGCGATGTATTTTATGGTATTAAGTTCTTCGTCGTAGTCTTTCTGTAGCATTAGCAGATGTGTATATTTTATATTTAATTTATTTAATGTTTTTAAATGCTTTACCAGAAAAGTAATGAAAGCTTAAGGAAAGATTATTTCTAATTGCTGTATTGTTGTCTGGAGGACATAAAAAAGGGACAATACAATTTGTAATAAACGTTGTGACGTTATCGCTGGGAAATTCGACCACTTATCTGAATTTTTATTTTCACCGTAAAATTCGTCCGATGTAAGGTAAATACTTATACGTAAATTATTTTTTTCTACGTTTCTAGAATTAATCACTTAAATATAAGCCTATAGTTAGGTAATGCTTACCAAATTGTGATAGTATTGAAAACCTTTTTTTGTGTTTGAATCGGACTTGTAAAGCTGAAAATGCAAATATTTTTTTCTGGAAAGAAGCAAGGCCTTATCTAAATGTCTCAGGATAAAACCTTTAAATGCATTCTCATCGTGGCAGGAGTTCTAAAGGAATAGACTGCACAGGATTGTAGAAAGCATGTTATTGTAGCAGTCTGCATGTTACCTCACTACCACATAGTAGGCTACCATTACATCACACAGTACGCTACCATAGCGTCATATTTATTGCTATAGAGTATAGTATGTTACAATGGTATCACAGTGTTACCATAGTACCACAGTATGTTACCTTAGTGAGTCATATGTTACAATGGTATCACAGTGTTACCATAGTACCGCAGTATGTTACCTTAGTGACTCATAATATGTTACAATGGTATCACAGTGTTACCATAGTACCACAGTATGTTACCTTAGTGACTCATAATATGTTACAATGGTATCACAGTGTTACCATAGTACCGCAGTATGTTACCTTAGTGACTCATAATATGTTACAATGGTATCACAGTGTTACCATAGTACCACAGTATGTTACCTTAGTGAGTCATATGTTACAATGGTATCACAGTGTTACCATAGTACCGCAGTATGTTACATTAGTGACTCATAATATGTTACAATGGTATCACAGTGTTACCATAGTACCACAGTATGTTACCTTAGTGACTCATAATATGTAACAATTATATCAAATAAAAAAAAGAAAGAAAGGCAATTTGATGAGTTGCAAGAATCAGGGGCGTTTATGATTTAAGGCTTTGTGAGAAACCAGAGGAAATGAAATCCATGTGGAGTTGCTAAAAACAAATGTTTGAGTAAACAACTTTAGTGGTAGGAAAGGGATAGACTATAGTGACTTTATGTTAGAAGCAATTGTTTCCTTAAACTGGCCAAGGGTGAAGGGATGGAATAATATAATCCGCCACATGGGGTGGCTTCTTACCTACCTGCAAATCACATTTCCTAGTGTCTAAAACAATATACGAAAACATAGTGCATATCAAACCCAAAACTTTAAAGCTTGTCTTTTGTTTCTAATAAATAAGTACTGTATTAGGTAAAACGCAGCCCCCTCTAAGCTAGTTCTTCACATCGCAACATACACCTACTCCGTAAACTTGAAGTAATTTCAAACTTGTATTTTTAACATATTTATTGTCACTTCTGTTAGAAATATTTGTTAACGTTTGAGTACATTTTTCTGCTTGCTTTAACATTACAACATTTTTCCTTGTTGATGCGTTTTGGAATAATTCCATTCTCAAAACTTTAATAGTACTCTAAAGTAGTAATTAAAGTACTATTAAAGTTTATAGAATGGAATTATTCCGAAACGCGTCAACACAAAAATAATATTGTAATTTTAGAAAAATCAGAAAAATTTACTTAATGTGTACTTTGATCCGTCTACAAAAATATAATTTTACTGCATTATTTCTAATTTGAAGGTTTTTAATTTGTCTCAGTCAAACTTTGGGACAATATTTCTACGTTTTCCCAAGAGTTTTAGCATTTTGTATTTATAGCAAAATAGTAGACCTAAAGGGTATTTTAGTAAAACATTGGGTCTTTTATATAAGCTGGAATAAGTCGGGCTAATTTAAACTTTACAATTGGGTTAAGGGTTTGTATGATTTAACGTTTCCAAAAAATTTGGAACAAATTGTTTCGGCAGTGAGAATAAGTTTATGTTCTCAGTTTATGTCATAGTGAGAATAAGTTTATGCCATAAGTGAGAATAAATTTATGTCATAAGTGAGAATAAGTTTATGTCATAAGTGAGAATAAGTTTATGTCATAAGTGAGAATAGGTTTATGTCAAAAGGGAGAATAAGTTTATGTCATAAGTAAGAATAAGTTTATGTCATAAGTGAGAATAAGTTAATGCCATAAGTGAGAATAGGTTTATGTCAAAAGGGGGAATAAGTTTATGTCATAAGTGAGAATATGTTTATGTCATAAGGGAGAATAAGTTTATGTCATAAGTGAGAATAAGTTTATGTCAAAAGGGAGAATAAGTTTATGTCATAAGTATACGATATATATTTAAATAACTGTTTAATGTTTTTAAGGTTAAGGTCAGATCATAGATCACAGATCAATTATTGCTAATACAAATACACTCTACCTTTCGATTTTCTATTCGAAAATCCTTTTCAAGTGCTAAAGGTTTATCAGTCTATTATTAAACCATAATTTAGATTTTTTAACATTCATACTGTTGAGATAGTGAAAATATTTCACTATTTTAAATAAATAATTACATTTACAAATCAAATTGCACTACTAGACAAGTCAAATTGCACTACTAGACAAGTCGAATTGCCCTACTAGACAAGTCAAATTGCACTACTAGACAAGTCAAATTGCACTACTAGACAAGTCAAATTGCACTACTAGACAAGTCAAATTGCACTACTAGACAAGTCAAATTGCACTACTAGACAAGTCAAATTGCACTACTAGACAAGTCAAATTGCACTACTAGACAAGTCAAATTGCGCTACTAGACAAGTCAAATTGCACTACTAGACAAGTCAAACTGCACTGCTAGACAAGTCAAATTCCACTACTAGACAAGTCAAATTGCACTACTAGACAAGTCAAATTGCCCTACTAGACAAGTCGAATTGCCCTACTAGACAAGTCAAATTGCACTACTAGACAAGTCAAATTGCACTACTAGACAAGTCAAATTGCACTACTAGACAAGTCAAATTGCACTACTAGACAAGTCAAATTGCAGTACTAGACAAGTCAAATTGCGCTACTAGACAAGTCAAATTGCACTACTAGACAAGTCAAACTGCACTACTAGACAAGTAAAATTGCACTACTAGACAAGTCAAACTGCACTACTAGACAAGTCAAATTCCACTACTAGACAAGTCAAATTGCGCTACTAGACAAGTCAAATTTTGATCACAAATAATGTAGACAAATCACAAATACATATTCAAACGCTTCCATACTTAATAATAACAGAGACGCCATTTAAATATTAAAAAACTACAATCATCATAGTACAACACTTAGGTCCAAAAAAAAATATATATATATAAAAATGTTAAATTTCACTTATATTTTACCTGCTAAAGATTCATATGAAGAAGGAAAATCATTTAATTCTGTTATTTTATTTAACAAATTTATCCTTATTTTTTTATATACCACATTCAGTAAAATTCTTTTTTTTGCAGTCTCTTTCCTTATGTAAAATATCTATATTATCCCAGTCAATTCCAGGTTTATAAATAAACTTTTTAAAATGTTCAGAAATAACTTTACAAATATTTCTCATCATATTTTATATTATTTTTTTGCTCAATCGTTCTCGTTATAAAAAGTCTACCAGTTTGTCCTGCATAACACATACCCCACACTTAAAGTTTAGGTAAATAACTTTTCTTAATATTTCAGGAAATTTAATGTTCAAAACAGATTCACATAAATAGTTACGTGCATAGAAATTGGCGCCTTTAATCCCTCTATTTGTTCTTATCATAGCCACCTCTAAATGCCTACGAAATGTACATTATCAAACATTTAACAACATAAATATCTAATTGTTAACTTAAGTTGCCAGCGACATTTACATTCCGTGAATATTACAAAAGGTCGCGGCGTGTCAAAGGCATTTATTCGTCAACCTTATTTACATCAGACAGATTTAAGCAAGATTCTATTAAAGGTAAACAGAATCTCCCACCCATGTTGTGTTTACTAATTACTAAACGTATAACACCTGTATTGTTGCGCCACGGCGAACGTATTAACCCAGAAAACAGGTTCCACGGCGAAGCGTAAAAACAAAGTGAAATAGTTTTCTCACTGGACGCAATTAAATGGAAACAGTAACTCTGCGGCGAAGCGCAATTGTTTCCGTTTTACGGCAACCTCAGCCTGTCGGAAAAGTTTTAGAGTTAAGGCCGGCCGGAAGCGGGTCCGATGGACGTACCAATTATGCGACGGATGTGTTTATTTCGTGTGTTTTGGTCGAAAATGTTTTTTTTTTATTCGGTCATAAATTGGATTCAACGATTAAATGTGAACTTGAACAGACAACTCAGCATTGAACACAAGGTACAAAATATTATGGGATTACTTAATGGCTGCAATGCAAATTATACCATTTGAAAAAGTATTTTTGAATCATGAGGGATTTTAAGAGACTTAAATAAGGGTCAAGTGTGTAGACGTCAAGTATTTAGAGAGAGAGGACATAAGAGCGGTTTTGAGTTCGATGTATTAAATGTAAATTAGAAATAAACCTACACAGCCTTTCAATAAAACGATTAATACCAATCAGGCGCATTTCGACAATCTGTGTCAATCTCAGTTATCATTACGTCAGAGAATTGAAATCACTTAGTGTTGACATAATGATAATAAGAGGAAATGGTTTTGATGCTAGTTCGATCATTAGGTCATAGGGTCACTACTATCGACAAATCACTCAAATCGATAAATGTTGCTGAGTTGAACAGCTAATTGCGTGCATCCCGTTCCGTAGCTCTTACCGTCCTCTTTGAGGGAACGGAAAGCGAACGATCACCGTTTAACATGGTATCATATACTGATTTTCGTGACTCCTCGACAGTAGCGACTCTAGGATCTAGTGATTGAGTTAGCGTAAAAACGATTACCTTTTAATACCATTGCACTGACACTACGTTATGTTTCTATATATTGTTCTATTACATAATAATCACTGAGGAAAACAATACTGTAGCCGAAACGCGTATGATAAATTAAACTTTTTATCGTGTTATTGTAAGAGTTTATTTTAAATTTATATTATATAAGCTTGTAAGAAATATTTTACTTTGTTCTTTCTGGCCGTTTATGTCTCAAGCTTCGTTTCTGCAAATCGTTTTACGTAGAGCTCGTTTTTCTTTTAAATATAAAGTTATAGAATGAAATTAAATTTTACAAATACAGCTGTTAATGTATTTTAAATAGGCCTATTGTTGCAAGTAATAATATTGTTATCTGTATAATTTTAATAGGATTATACACAAATCGGTTGCTATAGAAACAGAACAAAGATTTTTAAACTTACATTAGGTTTTTCATTATAAAAGAAACGCTTTAACTAAAAAAAATTAATATAAAATAAAAAATACAAAATATTCTTACTTAGTTTAGAAACACTCGCACAACCATACAAACACAAATATTCAAATTTACAATAGTTACGATTTTAATAGTTATTATTTAAAAGTAAAATTGCTGACGAAATTATATAAATTTTCTGCGTTTTAACCAACGTGTTTTGATGATTTATTATTTTCAACCTTTTTATAATATTTTTCATAAACTTTGGCAAAGTTTAAAAATTGTTTTATAAATATAAGTTGAAATGCATTTGACATTATCCTAACTGTAGAGTTGTTACAATGGTTTTGATTAATTTTTGCGAGAAAACCGCCTCAACACATTGAATGCAGTATTAAGTCACGTCTATGTCTAGAAGGTGTAGGGAAGGAATTACGCAAGAATGTAGTGACGTCACCTAGCAGCCAGTAAGCAACTCGTTGCTACAGTACACTTGTCACTACTCCCTTGTTGCTATAGTAACATAGTAGTAATGACGAAATTTGCCTAGTGACGCGGCCGTATATTTTTCTTCTGTACATCGTAATATCTCCAGAGGCAAAGTTATCAGAGGTAAACTTTATATAGGCCACTCTTAACAGCGTATATTCTTTAGTATATACGTAACAGTGATTAAGTTTTTAGAGTTAAAACCTAATATCTCAATTCGCTTAAATATCTCAATTCTCTTAACTTCTCTTTTATTCTTTTAGATTTTGAAAAGTTCATGACGTAAATTTTGCATGTGTATTGTACGACTGCCAAACAAAATAACATTTTACGGACAGATCAGAATTCTCAAGGGTAATGTTTCTATTTATTTTAAACGGAATATACATTCTGTGATTTTCACCGCTAGAGAGCATTCTTAAACAAGGCAGAATAAGTTTAGCGCAGTTAAATTAGCAGTAATTAAATAAATATTTGAATAGAATTCCCAATTGATTGTACAAGTTTTCGAAAACTTCCAAAAGTGTTAAGTACTTCCTTTCCAACTAAGGTACAGTCTTAACGCAAGCCAGCAAAGAACTAACATATGTCCGAGAGGTAACTTCATAAAAAGTTTAACAAATGACACTTTTTCTATTCAGACAAACGGTTTTAAATATTCAAATGCTTGTTAGTTTGAGAGTAATTAGCATACACATTTAGTTTTTTTAAAATTTAATGTAAGGCCTACTTAATTATAAACTATGCCAGTGTTCTTCCTTTTTTTAAAATTATGTATAGTAATCTTGTGGCTTTTCTATTTTACCAGGCTTATGTCGTACTTTTAAGAAAAGAATACAGAAAACTCGATGGATTTTGATATTTTATATTTTTTTTATTTCTTTGTTTTTTTAATGGTATTATTGTAGTTTCTATTTTGTTACTTTATTTATATCTTAGCTTCTCTTCAATAACGTATTAATTGCCTTTCTTTTCTTTAAGTATAAATAGGGAAGGCTCGGACGCTGATCGAAACTCTAATAAAGAAGGCTGTGAGTATACAGACATGACCTACGTTATCTTAGAACGTTCATGTTACCAACTACAAAGTGATTTGTCGGTTTGGTAAAGAAAGTAGGGAGATGGAAAGTACGAATAAGTGAAAAGGCTGACCACACAGGTTATCTCACGAAGTATATTAAATATATGGGGCTTCAGGTGACCACTCGGGGCAAAATTGACGGCAGGGGACTTCTAAGAAGACACTTGGCTCCATAAGTTATGTTGTCGATTTACAGTGTCATCTGCCAAATTATTCAGATTTCTCGCAAAGTCAGGATAGCCAACGTTCGAAACGAAAAAGGCAAATACAGTACCAGATACTTTTACGATACTTAAAATTATTTGAAGTAACTTTTGGTACTCTCATAAGCATTAGGAATTTCCCCAATTTCACATCATTTTTTACATGGATTGCCTGCAATTGCATAAAAGTGACTAACGGAATTTTCCTTTCCCTGTAAACTGTTGTCCTAAATGCAACGCTTTTGGCGGCGCATGTTGCAATCAGCAGTTGAAATCTCTGCACAGTAATTCCACGGAGAAACAATTGTGCTGTTTAATTGCTCTGAAGTAGCATAATGTCGAGCGCACTGTATTAGCTGTATTATGACGTCACCTTCATGTTACTACCCAGCAATTACCTATTGTTTTGAAATAAAAGACTTGAAAGTACCCAATTTTTTAAGATTCCATTCCCCACGAAGATAGTGTGCAATTTTCCAAAGTAGCTAGGGAATTTAATTTACTTCAACTTCAGGTTACAAAACCTTATCAATATATTTTTAAAATGCATTTGACGTAGTATTATATAAACCCAATTTTTGTTACCTTGAGAATTTTGCAAGTGAAGTAAAATAGAACAATTAGATTTTAACAAAAAATATCAATTTCCAGGAACGGTTATATTTATTACAATACAGTAAAACCTCTCACATCCGGGTGTAGGACAGTCTGCCAGCCACCCTTTGGTTTGACGAGGGTAGCCAGGTAGTTAATCCATTTTAGGACTTACTGCCAGTCAGCTCCCTTTCTCTCCCTCACTCTCTGAAATAGGGGAAGTGAGACAAAGAGACGGAATAACCTAGCCTAACCTAACCTAACTTATTGCTATTGTATACGGTAAACCCTCAAGAAATGAAAGTTAAGTAAACTGTGAAATATTAGATGTAAACACACTACACCAAACAACACAAACAAAAACTTACAGCTTATTTACATAAATTAACACATGACTTTACTATTTTAACATCTGGCACACAAAGTATTTACTTTTAAAAAGGTTCTTAGGAGGCTCTATGAAAAAGATATATATATATATATATATATATATATATATATATACATATATATACATATATATATATATATATATATATATATATATATATATATATATATATATATATATATTTGCACAAGGTTTCACATTGAGGTGATCATTTTAAGTATATGGACTGGTTGTTTGTAGTGTTATTTACGTTCATGGCTAAATTAAGCTTTACTGGTATTCCATTTAATTAAACGTGTATTAGTTTTAACTAATTTGTATGTAAAATAAAGCAAAGTGGTATAAACTAAAGTATTTAAAATTGTAAAACTAACAAATAACAAATGAGGTGACTAAAATAATGTAAGCTATTAGCGTTACATCAGACATTTCATCCGGTCATGTAAGACAATAGTATTTTAAGAATGGTTTAGTCATGGGTCGTTTACAACCACACTTATGCGAAGTTTATACGAGTCAGAGCTTTCTCTTCTTCTCTCGCAACCCCCTCCCCCACATCCACTGTAACCTCCACAATGTACCTGCGGCTGGCATATTGTCCGGCCCCTGCTTCGTGACAGGGGTCATAAACCGCCGCTGGCAGACTGTTCGTTTCCCCTCACATCCGGACCCCTTTTATCCGGAGCCTCCGATATCCGGACGTAACATGAAAATAAAGTAAGAATCTTTATTCCGCGAGTATTATATTATAGACTTAGTGAGCATTGCCAGAGCCTGGCTAAGATGGCGAAAGAAAACAAAACATGATATTTAGCGAAGGTTTCCAGGCATTTGACCAGCTAATCGTGTACGTCGCAACAGCAGCCGCTCTTCTAGTCTTTCGAAGGTAGAGGGATTTTCGTCATAGAAATGTGTTCAACGAAACAAGCAAACCACAATTACATCTTCTTTTACCAAAATTTATAATTAATGTACATATCTATGTTTAGTACATCATTAAGGAACTGTACATACAGGCATGTAACTAAATTGTACGTTCAGTCCTATATTGCTATTAAAATATAATTACAGTAGGCCTAAGTGTTACTTATTTACTTAAAACACTCATACATCTACAGTACCCCCAATTGGAATGAATATGATTATGTAATACAAACCTACATCATACATATCCAGATTTTACGTTATCCGGATCGGGCTGTCGCCACATTGACCCGGTTTCACTGTACTTATTTACAACGAAAACATCTAACATATTTTCCATTGTAGAATATCGGGTCACAGTTACATCGATTGTTTCTACTTACTGTACATCGTTATTGAATCCGTCCAGTTGACATTTTACACTTATCCATAACCTTTATTTTTCCTCGCTGCGCTCCCGACAGCCATTCTTTTGACACAAACATTGCGATTACAAGGTCGCATTTACATCAAGGCAAACTTCTGATGTCCAAAGTCTCTGAACACTATTCCTGATGAAAGCACTGTAAGGAACCGTGTCAAAACAATTTTAAACACCGCTGATTACAGACGTCCACTGCCATAGGATCCTGTAATTATTGAATCAAGACATTACCCTTAACGCCTTTCAATCTCCTTTAAATATAGGGTAAAGCTTTGATTGAGTTATTTCAAAGTGGCCTCATAAATCAGTCGTTTCCTTAAACGTCAGACGCCTTCCGAACTTGTCAGATAAAGTAAATTCCGCCTTTTTGATGAAGCTGTGCTCTGCAAACATTTTTATTATGCACGTAATTACACTAAAGAAATACATTGTAAAAGTATATCTGTTTTTGTTTGGCCACGAAACTTAAAATTATCGAATGAAAGTAATTATTAATTTTAGATGACATATTTCAAAACAGTATTATAGATAGCGGTATTTAACGTAACGTATTACAAAATAACGTAATTATTCTTACGCCTACATTTACTCTAGGATAACGTACAATGCAGAACGTAACATAACCTATAAGTAACACAAGTGTTAAGGAAATATTTTGGTATTTACTAATTTTCTCGTAAATATTTCTGAATTCATAGGAAATTGCATAGAATTTAAACATAACCTCGAAAAAACCTCTTAGGGATGGCCAGAACTGTTGATAGGCTCTACAGCAGGGGTTCTCAAACTTTTTGGTATCACTCCCCCTCCTCTTGAGATGAAATCCTCCCACACCCCCTTCACTTTACTCTATAAATAAATAGTATGGGCATATGAAAAATAATGAAATTATATATATATATATATATATATATATATATATATATATATATATATTGAAAACAATTTATTTATACATACTTTCACAAGAAACCTAATATGACATTTCAAGTTTTAATTTGCAAGATAAATTTTAACTGATACGAGGAAAATCTGCTACTGAGATGGATGAGCTTGCATTTTTTACACTCGCACGCTTATTTGAGGTTGTACTTTAGTAAAGGCACAATGCGTCATTAGCAAAATCAAGTTTGTTCATATATTTTGTTTTTATTGCAACAAGTGCTGAAAATGTTTTCGCACAAGTAGTTGCCGGGATACACTTCTAAGTGTTTATCCAAAATGAAGATTTGCCCATTGTGGCACTGTTGTTCACATTGAAAGCAAACATTCGTTTCGCGACACTTTTGTACTATTATTCTTTACAAACTGTTATGTTGATTTAATTTCAAGTTTACAAAATTTTCACAACCTTCACTTATATTTCTTTTATAAATGCATACATTTCATTTAAAGTTTCTGAACATAAAATTACCTATGTACAAAAAATTTAATGAGTAAAGTTTGATAAATTTTGTACTTAAATTTTAACTAAATGAGAATTTATCTTACTATTTTGCAACTGGACTCCCGCTTCCCCTGAATTGAATTCATGCCCGCTCAAGGGGGGTACACCCCTAGTTTAGGAACCTATCCTATACAGGTATGTTTTGCTTTCGGAAATCTTCGGGATAGTTCGTAGATCTTTGTGTAGTTGCGAATTCTCTTAGAAATTCTAAGTGACAACTTCTCCTTGTAGTAATATTATACAAATATTTTTTGTCCTCTGCTTCATTTTAAAAGTTTACACTTGGCTTCTTAGGATCCCATATACGCAGTAATGCTACAGTTATCAAGACACGGGAATTTACAGTGAATATGGTGTTGTATATGGGGAATAGAAGAAGGAATATCAACAAATAAAATACTGAGGCTTTATACATAAAACCATTTTAAGGAAACATTTTGACCACTTTGCTCAAATGAGAATATAATGGGACAACTCCCTATCGGATATTTATTTGTATTAGCAATATGTCGGACAGATGCTTGAACAGTGCTTTAAATCTGTTACTTGGTACTTGTGACGCATTACTGAGCACAGGTTAGGTTTCCAGTGAACGCCGAGCATCCGCGTGGTGACTCTTTTATTTGTATTAGCAATATGTCGGACAGATGCTTGAACAGTGCTTTAAATCTGTTACTTGGTACTTGTGACTCATTACTGAGCACAGGTTAGGTTTCCAGTGAACGCCGAGCATCCGCGTGGTGACTCTTTTATTTGTATTAGCAATATGTCGGACAGATGCTTGAACAGTGCTTTAAATCTGTTACTTGGTACTTGTGACTCATTACTGAGCACAGGTTAGGTTTACAGTGAACGCTGAGCATCCGCGTGGTGACTCTTTTATTTGTATTAGCAATATGTCGGACAGGTGCTTGAACAGTGCTTTAAATCTGTTACTTGGTACTTGTGACTCATTACTGAGCACAGGGTAGGTTTACAGTGAACGCCGAGCATCCGCGTGGTGACTCTTTTATTTGTATTAGCAAGATGTCGGACAGATGCTTGAACAGTGCTTTAAATCTGTTACTTGGTACTTGTGACTCATTACTGAGCACAGGTTAGGTTTACAGTGAACGCCGAGCATCCGCGTGGTGACTCTTTTATTTGTATTAGCAATATGTCGGACAGATGCTTGAACAGTGCTTTAAATCTGTTACTTGATACTTGTGACTCATTACTGAGCACAGGTTAGGTTTACAGTGAACGCCGAGCATCCGCGTGGTGACTCTTTTATTTGTATTAGCAATATGTCGGACGGATGCTTGAACAGTGCTTTAAATCTGTTACTTGGTACTTGTGACTCATTACTGAGCACAGGTTAGGTTTACAGTGACAGATGCTTGAACAGTGCTTTAAATTTGTTACTTGGTACTTGTGACTCATTACCGAGCACAGGTTAGGTTTACAGTGACAGATGCTTGAACAGTGCTTTAAATCTGTTACTTGGTACTTGTGACTCATTACTGAGCACAGGTTAGGTTTACAGTGACATATGCTTGAACAGTGCTTTAAATCTGTTACTTGGTACTTGTGACTCATTACTGAGCACAGGTTAGGTTTACAGTGACAGATGCTTGAACAGTGCTTTAAATCTGTTACTTGGTACTTGTGACTCATTACTGAGCACAGGTTAGGTTTACAGTGACAGATGCTTGAACAGTGCTTTAAATCTGTTACTTGGTACTTGTGACTCATTACTGAGCACAGGTTAGGTTTCCAGTGAACGCCGAGCATCCGCGTGGTGACTCTTTTATTTGTATTAGCAATATGTCGGACAGGTGCTTGAACAGTGCTTTAAATCTGTTATCTTGGTACTTGTGACTCATTACTGAGCACAGGTTAGGTTTCCAGTGAACGCCGAGCATCCGCGTGGTGACTCTTTTATTTGTATTAGCAATATGTCGGACAGATGCTTGAACAGTGCTTTAAATCTGTTACTTGGTACTTGTGACTCATTACTGAGCACAGGTTAGGTTTCCAGTGAACGCCGAGCATCCGCGTGGTGACTCTTTTATTTGTATTAGCAATATGTCGGACAGGTGCTTGAACAGTGCTTTAAATCTGTTATCTTGGTACTTGTGACTCATTACTGAGCACAGGTTAGGTTTCCAGTGAACGCCGAGCATCCGCGTGGTGACTCTTTTATTTGTATTAGCAATATGTCGGACAGATGCTTGAACAGTGCTTTAAATCTGTTACTTGGTACTTGTGACTCATTACTGAGCACAGGTTAGGTTTACAGTGAACGCCGAGCATCCGCGTGGGGACTCTTTTATTTGTATTAGCAATATGTCGGACAGGTGCTTGAACAGTGCTTTAAATCTGTTATCTTGGTGCTTGTGACTCATTACTGAGCACAGGTTAGGTTTCCAGTGAACGCCGAGCATCCGCGTGGTGACTCTTTTATTTGTATTAGCAATATGTCGGACAGGTGCTTGAACAGTGCTTTAAATCTGTTATCTTGGTGCTTGTGACTCATTACTGAGCACAGGTTAGGTTTCCAGTGAACACCGAGCATCCGCGTGTTGACTCTTTTATTTGTATTAGCAATATGTCGGACAGATGCTTGAACAGTGCTTTAAATCTGTTATCTTGGTACTTGTGACTCATTACTGAGCACAGGTTAGGTTTCCATGGAACGCCGAGCATCCGCGTGGTGACTCTTTTATTTGTATTAGCAATATGTCGGACAGATGCTTGAACAGTGCTTTAAATCTGTTATCTTGGTAGTTGTGACTCATTACTGAGCACAGGTTAGGTTTCCATGGAACGCCGAGCATCCGCGTGGTGACTCTTTTATTTGTATTAGCAATATGTCGGACAGATGCTTGAACAGTGCTTTAAATCTGTTATTTTGGTACTTGTGACTCATTACTGAGCACAGGTTAGGTTTCCAGTGAACGCCGAGCATCCGCGTGGTGACTCTTTTATTTGTATTAGCAATATGTCGGACAGGTGCTTGAACAGTGCTTTAAATCTGTTATCTTGGTGCTTGTGACTCATTACTGAGCACAGGTTAGGTTTCCAGTGAACACCGAGCATCCGCGTGTTGACTCTTTTATTTGTATTAGCAATATGTTGGACAGATGCTTGAACAGTGCTTTAAATCTGTTATCTTGGTACTTGTGACTCATTACTGAGCACAGGTTAGGTTTCCATGGAACGCCGAGCATCCGCGTGGTGACTCTTTTATTTGTATTAGCAATATGTCGGACAGATGCTTGAACAGTGCTTTAAATCTGTTATCTTTTTACTTGTGACTCATTACTGAGCACAGGTTAGGTTTCCATGGAACGCCGAGCATCCGCGTGGTGACTCTTTTATTTGTATTAGCAATATGTCGGACAGATGCTTGAACAGTGCTTTAAATCTGTTATTTTGGTACTTGTGACTCATTACTGAGCACAGGTTAGGTTTCCAGTGAACGCCGAGCATCCGCGTGGTGACTCTTTTATTTGTATTAGCAATATGTCGGACAGGTGCTTGAACAGTGCTTTAAATCTGTTATCTTGGTGCTTGTGACTCATTACTGAGCACAGGTTAGGTTTCCAGTGAACACCGAGCATCCGCGTGTTGACTCTTTTATTTGTATTAGCAATATGTCGGACAGATGCTTGAACAGTGCTTTAAATCTGTTATCTTGGTAGTTGTGACTCATTACTGAGCACAGGTTAGGTTTCCATGGAACGCCGAGCATCCGCGTGGTGACTCTTTTATTTGTACGGAGGTCAATAGACGCGGGGGCGTTTATGAAATGAAAATAATCAGTGATTCAAAAGAAAGGTCATGTTTGGGTTCCCGGGGAGAACAATGAGGATCGAAGATAAGGAAAACAATGAATTTGTGTGAGGTGAAGACGGACGGCCTTCAACTTGCCACATCGAAGTCCCGGAGAACTTTGTGCTTTGCGTTTTAATGGGATCTGTGAGTCTACTGTAGGCCAATAGTTGGTGTCTAGAGAAACTATCAGGAGTGGCAACCTTATAGCTAGATCTAACGACGGCAAAACCAATGAGTTGGAAAGGGTTATCTCGTGGGAATTATAACTTGTCCCAGAATAGAACCAGTTTTGAATTACTTTGCCTAAATTAATGGACCTCACATGTTTTCCTCCCAACTGGGTTTATACAACTATTCTTTGAGCTTAGCTTGTGAGGTTATGTTAAAACAAATTAAAGATATACTCAATACTCACAAATTAATCATTTTTTTTACTTATACGCGTTTCAATGCCAATGTCATCATCATCAGTGAGTGTTGCTACTACAAACTCTAACTTACAACAAGGTGTAAGTTAAAGTTTGTAGTAGCAACACTCACTGATGATAATGTCTACGCATATGAGTAAATAAATGATTAATTTGTGAGTCTTGTGTATGTGTTTTATCTATTTTAACTGGGTTTAGTTTGATTTATAAAACGTCTTTGGGGGGTAGGATCCATGTAGACTATATGCCCTCTCTTTAATTTTCAGGATTTCGTGCTGCAGGTCTAAAAGTCTATCCACATCTATCTTATAACCACTCTGGCGATGATTACAAGTCAAGTAATTTATGAAGTTGGTTCTGAAGCACCATTTATTACTTTCGTTACTTTTAGGGGCAACCATTCACCTAAGTATTTTCATTTTAAGTCCTCGTAGTAAGTGGTCCTCATGTAAAGTGAGGCCATGCCTGCCAGACAGGGCACAACTTTAAATTTAATGCTAAATGTTTTCGAAAAAAGATAAAAGCTACATATTTTTAACAAAAATGCAACATTTTTACAACCAATTTTCAAAACAATCTTAGCTGCAATTATTATCGATGTTTGTAAAAACATTACAACACACCACTACATTATATGACTCACTGACAAAAGTTTATGAACAAGAAATAATTTAAAGATACAAATACGTCATTATTGAAAGCCGCATTACTAGAACAAACCTACTCATGCTACCGATTAAACTTATGCTGTAATAATATGCAGATGATAATGATAAACTTTAATTAATAAACAAACTCTTACTCTCTTTTAGAGCTCTTAAAAAATGTTTAACTCGTCAAAAAAAGTCAAGAAACTAAAGCAATAACTGCCATATAGTTATGAACGCCAAATAATGTAGGCGTAAAATAAGTCCGTTATAGGAATGTCTTAGGTAGACCGTAAGAACATTTAGGTTCCTGATGGAAAACGTAATTATTAGATTAGAGCCCCTCCTATTAGAAAAGGTAAAAGATTTATCTCTCAAAGCCAATCTCTCTCTCTCTTACTCTGTCTCTCCCCCCTCCCTCTCTCTCTCTCTCTCTCTCTCTCTCTCTCTCTCTCTATATATATATATATATATATATATATATATATATATATATATATATATATATATAAGTATATATCCGTCATTTTCAACAAATGTTTCCTTAAAACAGTATATTTATCTATTTATAAATATATTTTATCAGTTTAAGGTTTGGAACAACTAAAAAGGTCTTAATATCAAATTTTAGCAGCCATATCCACAAACTACAACTCTATATAGAAATATTGAGTCTTGGAGACTTCTACGAAGGGTGGGTATAAACGTACCCCTGTGATACAGCTGCTCTCTGATGGATAACAGCCACCGCTAGACGCCCTTGCTAAGCTTTATTCGTCTAATATTCGAGCTTCGCCAAACCAATTACGCCCATACAAGTCTTTCACGCACATTGTCGCGCATGATTATCAACACTCAGCTTACTGTCAACTAGTGTTATAGGGAAACTATATTAAGGTTTAATTTAAGTGTAATACCGTATGCGCCAAAATAAACAGTTCTGGAAGAGTTTGTCAGATTTTATTTTGTTTCATTTTATTTAACTTACACAGTTTTTCCTATAGTAATTAGCACCATGTCAGCAAAAACTAACCACAAATGAAATACGTCAATACGAGTACGCGGCAACAATCAAAAGTCGGCACAGCTGATTGAGATGGCAACTACAGCTGATTCAGTTTCAGCACTGTTTATTTTGGCGCATACGGTAATTACGTTTTCCTAAGAGAGATTGAAATTTAAATACAACTTACAAAGCTGGGCAATGTAAAATAATTATTTTACCTATGAAAGATTAAAGAAAAGCTCCGAAAACTCCTATCGAATTTATATTATAATACAAATAAGATACCTCTGATTCAATAAAAATGGTAGGTAGGCCTACCGAAATTTGATTAATTAAGATTGAAACCAATTGAAGATGTTAATTGGGTTAGAAAACGGACATTATTATTATGTTATTAATTTATTTTTTTAAAATTGTATGACATTTAAAGCTAATTTTTTTTTAAATTGCTAGGGCATAAGAATAATTATTACAAAAATCGATAATTTTCTACAAATTCGTAACATTTATTCACTATATAATTTATTTTAATCTGTAAACTTAATCTTTCACAACTAAAATTTACGAATATTTAGATGAACACGGAGTTTGCGTATATTAAAAGGCGCCTTGCGATGTGACGTCATCATAATTACATGACTTTATTGGCGCCAAAAGGCTTAACTAACACTGTTATCTCGTTGTTTTTAGTTACTATAAATGGTAGCTTCTGAGCACTAAATATGAATCATGATTCTGAGGTTTTTATGCCTTCTATTTGTCCCGCAATAATCGCGTTTCTCGACACGTTTTTCAGCGAGTTTAATGATCAAGCACTTTTCTTGGTCGATATGGTCGAGTTATTATAATCGATTAGTTGTTCCTTGTACATATTTACTTTTATATTAATTCTGGTTGAGGTCAAAAGTTATTGATTCTTTGGATTAGATTGTATTGGAGGGTGATATGATGCTATTTTGTCTTCATTAAAATACTTCATGCTTTTAATGATTTAAAACAAATATCGAGACTTTCAAAATATTTCATTTATTCTAAGAAATTAGGTACACTTTTGAAAGGTTAATTTAGTTTCCCCTTAATTTTAAATCTCTTCCTTTAAATTGCATTTTAAGTATCTGAAATTCAATGTTACTGTAACTGTCGTAGTCGAATATATAATTATAGTGTTTAAATATATATATATATATATATATATATATATATATATATATATATATATATATATTGTGTGTGTGTGTGTGTGTGTGTAAAAGATGTATTACACACATATGCAACGTAATGTGAACTAGCATTTAATCACTAAAGTTATTTTGAAAATAAATGTTCATCATTTCTGTACGAACACAGTAGAAAGTTACTTAGATCCCTCGAACCTGTTTCACCTTGAGAGAATACATTGTTACAGGATAATGTATACTGGAAGATTGCTACAGAGTAAAAAAGGAACCAAAGAAGTGCCTCGGGCAATTTGCGCCGTACCAACTCAGTCACGCTGCGCAAAATGTAAACATTGATTATTTAGAGCAATTTCAGCAGTAATTTTACTTCTCTATATAATTTTATCTCGTTCCTAGATATTTTCCAATAAAGAAGTGCTTTCTTTCTCTGAAATTAAAAGCATACACCTTATGCGATGACCACATTTAGTATAGTATCTTAAGGGTCTGCATATAATGTAATATATATTTACTACTTATATAATATATGACCGGGCCAGCAAACTGCACCTCACACAGCAATCAGCAGGAAGAAAATGGTAAAACCTAGTCACCACAGGGCCATAGACTACAGACTTCCACGAGCTGTAGGCGTTGCCAAGTTCAGATTGCAAACCGGCCATGACTACCTGGCAGCCCATCTACATCGCATCGGTGTGCTCCCAACACCGGAATGCCCTCTCTGTGGACAGGATACGATGGATGCGGATCATCTGATGAAATGCAATGCACTCGACCATTCCGGAGATGCCCCACTTACTCGTCTATACTGGTCAGCGCGTCACCAAATGGCTCAACAGCCAAGGGTGGGCGTTGGCTCGTAAGTAAGTAAGTACTTATATAATATATAATACTACTTGTGAACGATTTGTAATCTTATATTGAGTTTGAAGCTTGGAGTTTAACTGCCATAATGCCATGATTTTTAACTGAATATAGTGATAAGTGCATGTGATTGTCATAAGTACAAGTGTTAGTGATAATAGTGTGTAAGTGATGTGTAAGTGATGAGTTTTAGATAATGACCCAACTAGTTGACTTGACGCTTTAAAACTACTGTAAGTTACAATACTTGTTCATGAACTGCTCTACGAAATGATAAATAATAACATAAATTGGGTTTACTGCAGTCCAGCTTCTTCCCTCTACTCAACCTTTCCTCTATATATTTCTCTCAACTCACTTTTCATTTCCTTCTCTTTCCATGGATAATACGTCTTATCTCGCTTCTGTTTACCTCGCTTTCATTTTGTAACTCTGAATATCCATTCGTTTCCATTTGCTCTCCTTACCACTGTTTTCTTCTACATACGACTTCGTGTCTTTTCCACATACATCCGACTTTTTATCTTTGTATTTGATATCTCTGTAATTTGTATAGTATATCTCTACAGCTGTTGTTTTGGGGTTTGTATTTCTTTGCTATGCAAGAGCTCTGTTCCATACGTCACTATGCGATCAACAACCGTGTTAAATTTTTCATTTCTTGGGCTTGTTATTTGATTGTCTCAGAGGGTTGAACTAGATCTCTTAAAGCATCCCTTCAAGGTTAAATACCAAGAAGCTGATCACTGTGTACTGATTTTGGTCAGAATCCTTAGAGTGATTTTTAATGTTTAGAAGTTTTTGAAAACTTGATGCTTTTTCAGAAAATGTTCACTCAGCCTATTGGATTGCTGAGATCAAAAACCCCCAATATACAAATTTATGGAAATCCTTAGAGTGGTTTTCGAGCAAACATTAACAAATATATGTATATTATAACGTACCTTCACTTAATGCTTCTCTACAGGATATTTTGACTCTTAGGAAATTAAATTAATAATCCAGCTACTTGCTTTTATAATTACAGATTTATTTTATCCTGAGATCAATATTGCATTTACAGGTAGTTCATATAATTCGTTTTACTAACTCTAATATTTGCTGATAGGCATCAAGACTCTTATTTTACTATTAATTTTTTTAACAATTTTAAATTTACTTTCTTTAGCTATCTAAGGGCGTGTATAAGTTACTGCACTTGGTTTGATAAATTTTATATTTCAATTAACTATGACTTTTTAAGAATTTCTAAAGTTTAAAAGATGCTTAATGTTTGTTACTTTAGAGAGTTGGCTTTAAGTTAAAAATAAATGTATTGCTTATTACTTGCGTGGTTCCTTGTTTCACTTCACTTGACACAAATTCACTTATTAATATTTTCCTATCAATTTCACTTTTCTTTATTTCTCGATATGCTTCTATGCCGTAACTGACTTTATTAATCACTCCCTTATTTTAATCTCACTTGTTACCCTTTAATCTCCCTCTTTTACTTCACTTTCTATTTAATAATCTCCCTTACTTTAAATTTTCACGTTACTTGGTTTGAATTTGATATTTCTTACTAAAACTGAACATTACTTTTCCCTCGAGTCCTACAACTTGACCCTTTCGAATACTCAAATTTGACTGCCTTCCTCCTGTTTTCCTTGGTCGGTATCCGTATGGGTTTCATAACCTCTTCAAATTTGATTGGCTCCCTTATGGCGCTCAAACTCTGGCTAGCCTATGAAATTTTGACGATTTCCTCACTTTCTTTTGGGCTTCGTGGGAATTTGTCTAACTTTCCCACAGGTGCAGGTGTTTTTTCTGTATTCTCAGGGATTCCTAGTCATAAATCTCCCTGGTCCGTGGATGTCTAGGTAAAGCTTCTCTCCCATGAACGAGGCACGTCTTGGCTTACATACAATTAAACTTTTCGACGTTTATTAATATTTATGGCTCACCAGATGCATGCAGTAATCGTTTTTGGCCGAAAAATATAACAATAGACTACCCCTTGCTAGATAGCGACCGTGTTTTACGATCTCACAAGTTCAAATATTTAACCAACATTTTTCTTAACTTCATGAATTACGTTGAAATATATATACACACACAATAATTAGTAGTTTAAGAATGTTAGATAGATAGTTTAATTTTATAGAATAATTTTTATAGGGAGTTTAGTCGAAAATTTCTTTGAGCTTAGGTTGTGAGATAGTGTAATACTTGAGACAAAGATTTACACTAACTCACAATTATTAATTTACTTAATGACAATGTCATCCTCTTCAGTGAGTTATACAACTAAAAAAACAAAATTACAATTAAAATGTAAAAATAATTACATTTGATGTTGTCAAACACCGATATTACAAAACTTACAGTGTCTAAGTGTCGATATATTTTCAATTCAGTTTTAATTGTTTGTATAGTTTTATAACTAACCAAAGATGACGACATTGCAACTGAAACGTTCTAATAATTATGAGTTCATGTAGATTATTTTAACATGTATTATTTTTTAAGCATTATTAATGATCAATCATCTAATGAGATAGAATATATGCAAGTTATATTGAAGGAAAACAGAACTGAATGCCCGGAGCGTAGGCAACTTGCAAAGCATCACACGAAGCCGTCACTTCGATCAAGAGGTTTTAGCAATAGGACTGACAGCTCGTACGGCGCGGCGAGGCGTGAGTACGTACGACCTGAATACCTCTGCTGACTTTGAACTACTCATCTCCGTCTCAGGGGTAACCTTGACTATTTCACCTTCATTCAGTTTAGTTAAATCAATTTATTTATTGCAAGAACTGAGGCCAGACGCAACGCGGGCTGATCTTGAGTTAGCCGGAACACTGAACTATTGTGAAACGTAAACACAGGAAATAGTTTCTTCGTTAGAGAAGCCTCCTGATTGGTTGTATTTCTTACTGCATTCAAACAGACGCCTTCTATTCGAAACGCATCCATTCAAGTTTACAAAAACTTGGAGCGATTAAGGTGTACATTTTTAATTTAAATAAAACTTCTTAACCACAAACATTTTCATTTATACCCTTATGTACATCTCAGTTCTAAAGCAATCATCTTCAGGAGAAATCATTACAAAAGTAACTGTTTTTCAACCCTTCTATTAGTTCACACTCTCCTTGTTTATATATATATATATAATCGTTATTAAAATACTTCACATTTATCCACTTAAGTTAAAATAGATTTTTTAATCCTGTATTGGATGACACTCGATTTTAATACAGTGTTTTCAAATGTTAATTGATTAATTAAATTTAATTATGAAATTATTTTAGTTTTATTTGAGAGAAAAACCTTACACAAAAGGTGCAAGGTATGCAATGTAGTTATTTCGTTCCGTTTGCCTTAAAATAAGTGATAACATATTATTTCATAAAACAGCTGATTTTAAGTTATAGGTTATACGATAGAACAGCTGTTTTAATGCATTGGTATTGTTTTTTTATTTATATCAATTGTAATTATTTAATAAAAACTAACTAAATTAAAATATTTCTATGTTGACGTAAGTAGGAATTGACTTAATTTCTTTTTTATATATAACTTATTTTTGTAATAATTCCCCCAGAAGATAATTCCTTTACAATCGAAACGTACCTAAGGGTTTCAATAAAAGGATTTATTTGTTGTTATGAGGTTTCATTTATTTCAATTAAAAATCCATTTTTATGTTACAATTTAATGGGGAGTTTCATTCTATATCCTACATGCGATTAGCTAATCAGAGACGCTACTTAGAGACGCAGAGCAACGTTGTTTAAGTCTTGAAGCATACGAGAAATTGTAAATATTTCTTAAAAATAGGTCATGGAACAAAATAAGAACAATAAATTTACTAATAGTTAAGCCAAACGTGAATGTTTGCTTCAGCTGTCAAGACATCCCAAAGAAAAATATATGACAATCGCGAAAAGTTTTTGGTTATCAGTAGCACGACGTCGTGGATTCATTATGGTTCTAACATAACCTAACAGAACAGACCCTATCCTGACTAATCTAACCTATTTTTTAGGATTCTGACCTAATAAAAACATTTGACAAGGCCAAGAAATTCCAACTTGGAATATTTTACGATCAGGAATGCAACCTTTTAGTGTCGCCATTTCCTCATGGATTTCTTATCGTTGTAACTTAACCTGACCTGACCTAACCTTACCTAACCTAAATTTATTTTTTTAAAGCGTAATATACAAATATTTATTGAAAAAAAGTTTTAAATGGTTTAAAAAAGGTTACTTGGCTAAATCGTATGGTTTATTGGGGGAATGGTTTACGTTCGAGGAGCAATAAAACCGTGCGACAAAGGAGCACTTAAAGGTTTTAAAGCGTGATCACGGAACAATAAAGGGTTTAAAGTGTGACCCAGAAACATTTAAAGGGTTTAAAGCGTGATCACGGAACAATAAAGGGTTTAAAGTGTGACCCAGAAACATTTAAAGGGTTTAAAGCGTGATCACGGAACAATAAAGCAGAAACATTTAAAGGGTTTAAAGCGTGATCACGGAACAATAAAGGGTTTAAAGTGTGACCCAGAAACATTTAAAGGGTTTAAAGCGTGATCACGGAACAATAAAGCAGAAACATTTAAAGGGTTTAAAGCGTGATCACGGAACAATAAAGCAGAAACATTTAAAGGGTTTAAAGCGTGATCACGGAACAATAAAGCAGAAACATTTAAAGGGTTTAAAGCGTGATCACGAAACAATAAAGGGTTTAAAGTGTGACCCAGAAACATTTAAAGGGTTTAAAGCGTGATCACGGAACAATAAAGCAGAAACATTTAAAGGGTTTAAAGCGTGATCACGGAACAATAAAGGGTTTAAAGTGTGACCCAGAAACATTTAAAGGGTTTAAAGCGTGATCCCGGAACAATAAAGGGTTTAAAGTGTGACCCAGAAACATTTAAAGGGTTTAAAGCGTGATCACGGAATAATAAAGGGTTTAAAGTGTGACCCAGAAACATTTAAAGGGTTTAAAGCGTGATCACGGAACAATAAAGCAGAAACATTTAAAGGATTTAAAGCGTGATCACGAAACAATAAAGGGTTTAAAGTGTGACCCAGAAACATTTAAAGGGTTTAAAGCGTGATCACGGAACAATAAAGCAGAAACATTTAAAGGGTTTAAAGCGTGATCACGAAACAATAAAGGGTTTAAAGTTTGACCCAGAAACATTTAAAGGTTTTAAAGCGTGATCACGGAACAATTAAAGGGTTTAAAGTGGGAACATTTATAGGTTTAAAGTGTTACCAAGGACCAATAAAGGGTTTAAAGTGTGACCAAGAACAATTATAGGGTTTAAAATGTGATCACGGACCATTTAAAGGGTTTAAAGTGTTACCAAGAAACATTTAAAGGGTTTAAAGTGTGGTCAAGAAGAATTAAAGAGTTTAAAGTGTGACCAAGAAACATTTAAAGGGTTTAAAGTGTGACCAAGTAACATACTAGTAAGAAATAAATGTTAGTTTCTTATTACATTTGCTTTTGAAATCTGTTCGTTCTTTATGCTAAGTTAACATGTTAAAACCTAAAAAACTTAGAAATCTTTGAAGGAATACAATTTTAGGCGAATATTATAATGGAAATATATTAATATCTTATGTTATAATGTAATAGGTACAAACATCCCTTCAACTTGTCTTATTTGAACTGAAATAGGGTCACCCCAAGTAAAGGTTCAGCCTCTATTAGAAATTAATCAGAGTAATAAATATTGTAAATTCAATAATTATTCTTGTATTTGTATTTTGTCTTATTTCTTTATTAATACACAAGAATACATATTGCGATATATATATATATATAAATATAAATATATATATATATATATATATATATATATTATAGTGTTTAAAAAGAATTCTGTATAATATTTATTATGTATTTATTTATATATGCAGCATACTATATACTGTATAGCATACTTTATATATGTATAGCATACGGTGTATAATATATAAAGTATTATATAGCATTCTGTATATATTGTATTGCATACTGTATGTTGTATAGATAGTAGTAGTATATTGTATAGTACACTGTATATAATTTACAACATATAGTATATATTTTGTATTGCAATCTGTATATTATATATAGCATACTATATACATTTTATAGCTTCCTTCACATATATATATATATATAGCATACGGTGTATAATATATAAGATATTGTATATATTATATAGCATACTGTTTTCTTAGTATTAAATATAATCAGAAAAGTATAATGCTTATTATTTGTTAATATTCTAAAATAATGATAATATTGTAATATTAGTGAAATATATATATATATATATATATATATATATATATATATATATATATATTTTTTTTTTTTTTTTTTTTTTATCTTTAGAGGTTGGAATGCATTTACGCACCATCAAGTCTGCCCTGACAGACCTGGTGTGTGGGACTCCTGACGAATACCCACTAAACCCTTCCTCCTTTCCGGCCCTTTGTAGATCTGATCAGGGTATCACTGTATTAGCATTCTTCCTGGTTAGAGGGCCCTTTATTAACCCCAGTGGTTTCTATTTCTGAAAATGAGTGTATTTGGCCTGGTCACTGATCTTGACCTCGACCATCTTCTTGTCTCATTTTACTCCGCAGTATGCTCTCGATATATGTCGCTATCTCCATCCAGTTGGATGCACTCCACAGCATCTTGCCCACAATGTTGTCCGGGTCTATTGGCCGGACGTTGCTTTCCAGCCTTGTTCTCTCAGATTGCCATCTTCTGCACACAAAGAAGGTGTGTTCGGGGTTATCGGGTGACCCTTCCCCACAATGGGAGCAATTTGGATTGTTCACCTTTCCCATTTTATATAAATAGGCCCGACAGCAACCGTGTCCTGTCAAGAACTGTGTAGTGTAGAAGTTTACCTCGCCATGCTGCCTGTTAGTCCAACTGGATAGGTTTTTGATTAGTCTGGCTGTCCATCTTCCGGTGGGTTCTGCAGACCATCTTTCCTGCCACTTGGTCATCGTCGTTCTTCTCGCTTCCTTTTTGTTATCCCTATCGTCCGTATTTTTTCGTCGCTAGGCAATGGTCTTCTGTTCTAGTGCCAGCAGATCAATAGGAATTATTCCCGTCACTACTAGAGCAGCCGATTCCGAGACCGTTCGATAAGAACACGCCACTCTTAGTGCCCCTTTTCTCTGCACTGAGGCCATCCGTCTTCTATTCCTCTCGGTTTTGAGGGCACCTGCCCAAATTTCCGCTCCGTACAGCATTATAGATTGCGCCACGGATATCAGAAGACGGCGTCTGCTCTGAGTAGGGCCGCTAACATTAGCCAGAAGCCTACTCATAGCTGTTGTGACTCTGATCGCTTTCTCAGCTGCACATTTAACATGATTTTGAAAGCTCAGCTTCCTATCAATCATGATACCTAAGTACCTAATGGCATTTTTAACCGCTATTTTTCCCTCTCCCACAAGCATCTCAGGGCCAGGAGTAAGGTGTCTCTTGGATATCAGAAGGATCTCAGCTTTTTCCAGAGCCAAGCGTAGACCATGCTCCATCATCCAGCTGTTAACACGACGCATTACTTGGGCCAGTCGCAATTGGGCGAGCTCTTGGTTTCTCGCTATAATGATCGCAGCAATGTCGTCTGCGTATCCCACCAGGAAAGTTCCATCTGGCATTGTTATACGCAAAATGCTGTCGTAATTTGCATTCCAGAGCTCCGGGCCAAGAATGGAGCCTTGAGCTGCTCCTGCTGTTACTCTCTTCCTTTTAGGTCTATCTGAAGTCTCGTATATCAGTTACCGGTTGTTAAGGTAGTCTCGTACTATCCGTAGGAGGTACTCAGGCAGAGCGAATGTCTTCTCCAGGGCATACAGTATGTCTTTCCATCTCGCTGTGTTGAAGGCATTACGTACATCTAGGGTAACCAGAAGGCACACAGGTCTTGAAAAGTGGTTACCTACCTCGACTATTTTAGCAGCATCAACTACGGTTCTAATAGCATCAATAGTTGACTTGCCCTTCCTAAAGCCAAACTGTCTATCAGAAAGGTCCCCTGCATCGCGGAAGGCCAAAAGCAGCCGTGGCCTAATAAGTTTTTCTAGCAATTTTCCAGCCGCATCCAACATGCACAGCGGTCTGTATGAAGACGGAGAATCTAAGTTCCCCTTGCCTTTGTTTATCAGGACCAATCTTGCTACCTTCCAACGGGCACTAAATACGCCAGTTTTCAGGCAGTGGTTGTACATGTTGAGTAATACGTGCGGGTGAGTTCTCACTACGGCTTTAAGGACCTCCGAAGGGATTCCATCCGGTCCCGGAGCCTTGTTATTTTGGAGGGAGTTGGCTGCTGTCCATAGTTCTTTCTCTGTGAAGAGCGGGAAATCTTTCCCTCCGGTTTTCCTCTTTAAAATCTGACCGACAGGGTGAGAAGGGAACAGATCATCTACTATAGTTTTCATCTGTGCCGCATTCAAAAGTCCTCCTGGAGTGAATGAATTTAGCTTTTTCATCACCAACTTATATCCCAGGCCCGAGGGATCGCTATTTAAGTTTTCACGAAGGTCCTCCCAGCATCGCCTTTGGCTCTCTCCAATTGCTCTACGGAGTTCGCTCTTTGCCGTCTTGCATTCCAGTGTCTCTTCATAGGCCACACCCTGTCCCCTTCGCCTTGCCCGTTGAGCTAAGCGTCTCGTTCTAAGACACTTTCTCCTTAATATGGCTATCTCCTCAGTCCACCAATATACTGGATTTCTATTTCCTGTAGGGAATCGTTTTTGTGGGATAGCAACCTTGCAGGCTCTTTGAATGAGTTTCATTGTTGCGTCTACTACAGCTTCAGCGTGCCTGTGCCTTTGCGTTGTTTGACCTATTTCCATGGCATCCAATTGGGAACCCTGCAGGACCTCCGAGAATCTGTCCTGGTCCATACGGGCGACATTCCACCTGCTTCTTCTCAGTGTTTTCAGCCGTCTTTTTGATTTCTCAGGGTTTATGCTGATTGAGATGTACTGGTGATAGCTCGCCGTATAGTCCTCCATCACTACCCAGTCCTGAATTCTAGGGACTAAAGTCTCTGAAGCTAAAGTAATATCGATAATACTACCTATATATCCTGGTCGACGGAAGGTAGTCGTATTACCTGTGTTAAGGATGACGAGTCCCAGTCTTGATGCCATTTCGGTCACGCGTTTGCCTCTAGAGTTAGTTATATCTGCCCCCCATTCTGTAGCCCTCGCGTTGAAATCTCCTCCAACAATGATGTTACCGTCCATTGCCTGTAGTCCGTCCTCTAGCTGGTCCATCTTTTGGCGGAAGTCTCCGATGGACTCATTGGGAGTTAGGTACACGCTGACGTATGTAACATTGTTGCTTTTAACCCATACATAGCCGTTACCAGAGCCATGACTATCAATGGCAATATTCCCGTCAGGTATCCAAATAGCTGCGGTTCCCAAGCTGTCCGAAAACCACGTAGGTGATGCCAAGTCCTTATACTGCTCACTTATTATTATAATGTCAGCCTTATGTTCCAATCGAAGTTGCGAAAGAAGATCATTAGCCAGTCTCCCTCTGCCCAGATTTCCTTGGATAATCCGTCTAGCCATTCTTTTTTAGTTTTTCGGCTTCCAACGCTTGGCGAAACACTATACATTTCCCAGATCCGGAGACGTGTTTTGTCTTGTCCACATCCAGATTCATATCCGCGCACAGCATGCAATAAGGTTCCTGCTGACAGTCTTTGACCTGATGTTCGCTGTTGCCACATTTAAAACATAAGCCTTGCCTATCAGGTCCGTTGCATTTTCCAGTCTTATGCCCATAGCCGAGACACCTCCAGCAACGTGTTACCTCAATCCTCAACCTGATTCTACAGCTGACATAGCCGAGACACCTCCAGCAACGTGTTACCTCAATCCTCAACCTGATTCTACAGCTGACATAGCCGAGACACCTCCAGCAACGTGTTACCTCAATCCTCAACCTGATTCTACAGCTGACATAGCCAATTTTAATCCTATTATTCTTTAAAAGAATGCCTGATTCTGCCTCGCTTAAAACAACAATAGCCATCTTCTGCCCTCTATCATTTGCTGCTGTTACGTAAATCTTGCGTTCGTCATTGCTATTTAGTAAATTACGAGCGAGAGCTTCCTTTACGTCATTCTCTTCTGTCATTGAGTCTAGGTCTCTAATCTCTATTGTTACTTTCGGGACTAGGTGTTGTATATTCCCTACTTCCCCAATTGCATCTGTTATAGTTTTGTTGAATTCATCGATATTTTCCGCCCTGCCAGACATCTCAAAGAGGACATCCCCTGCTCTCGTTTTTCTTATGGATTTTATGCCCGCATTTAAGTCCTCAGGCTTTACCTTGTCGTGGAAGACGCGTAAAACATCTGCAAAAGATTTCCCACTGACAGGCTTAATAAGTACTGCCTCTGAGCGTGGTTTATTTCTTACTTTCTTCTTTTTTATTTGACCTGGATCATTAGATTAGATTCCATGTCCAGTTCCCACTGATGCTGCCTTCTAGCTGCAACGTGTTTGCGGGTTTGAACTACCGTCCACTGGCCGCCATTCTCATTCTCCTTATGAGAAGAAGGATTCTCATTAGTAGCCCTTGAGTATATGTATGTAATAATAATAATAATAATAATAATACTAATAGTATATGTATGTAATAATAATAATAATAATAATAATAATAATAATAATAATAATAATAATAGTATATGTATGTAATAATAATAATAATAATAATAATAATAATAATAATAATAATAATAATAATAATAATAATAATAATAATAATAATAATAATAATAATAGTATATGTATGTAATAATAATAATAATAATAATAATAATAATAATAATAATAATAATAATAATAGTATATGTATGTAATAATAATAACAATAATAATAATAATAATAATAGTATATGTATGTAATAGTAATAATAATAATAATAATAATAATATATGTATGTAATAATAATAATAATAATAAAAAACTTAATAATAATATACGCAATATTACTAAAATGAATACTTACAGATTACATAAAAGATCTACATATTACCTAAGTAATATGAGTTCTGATATTTGTAACAAATTAATTGCCTATAATATATATATATATGAATATGACGGCGTAATGAATTGATCTGAAAAACTTATTCGTATTTCCTACTACATTTATTCTTATTTTACAATTATTTATTAGTAATTGCCATTTAGTTTTTAACCATAATTTTAAAAAAACCTTTCCAAGTGAGTCTGTCTGTTCCATACTGCTTGTTTCTGCCAGTGGATGTAGTAGCCCCTAGTTTGCCAATATTCATTCAGCTTCTAGATATGCTATAGTGATATTCACAACGGTAAAACACAAAATAGTATCTTAAAACCTCACAAAAAGTTAGATTTTAATAAACATACACACTAGCTCAACACAGACTAGTTTCGGCGGCGATGTCGTCTTCCTACTGTAGTAATAGGCAGCACTGAGGAAGGTGATATCGTCTCCGAAACTAGTCTGTTGTGAACTACTCAAAATCTCACCAAAAATTAGATTTTAATAAATATTAAAAATCTAATTTTTTGTGAGATTTTGCGTTAACTATTTTGTGTTTTACAGTTGTGATTAGTTGTCACTAGATAAGCTCTGATTACCTAAATATAATGATATTATGTATGGAGACTGTTACTCCAGTATGTTTACTAATTAGGACCCTAACCTTGCAGGAATAGGTTTTCCATCTACTCTTTTAAATTAAGCAGATCTTTGCCCTAAATACTACATATATTTATTGAAATTCTTCTACGAACATTAGTAACTTAAAACACGGACAATAGTTCGCATGGTCTGTTGTGATTGGGCACCAATCTTGCATCTTAAGTAAGGTCTCTGTAGTTGGTGTTTGAATGAAACACGTTCCAAATATAAGTTAAAGCATGTTGTCAATGCAACGAATCTCGCGAGTTGTGCTTTATCAAAACAATTTTTATCTATCTATAATATATTGATAAACGGTTTTCAACTATTAAAAACTATTGAATTAATTGTTTATTGATTTGTGTGCGATATTGTTCATATGAACATCTATATCATGATTGTTCAATCATGAACAATCAAGTAAAGAATGAATCTAACCCAAATTACTTGGCTGACATGAACAATCAAGTCAAACCCTAACCTAACATTTTACACTCAATGCAATCCCTGACTCTGCAATATGAATATATAAATCAAAGCCAGCCTAATCAAATCATAATAATGGCTTTTCACGCAGGCTAATATAATTTACGAGTCTGTTGTGCTGGAATTTCTAAGAAATTGTTTTGGGATTAGAAAAGAACCTAAACTATAAAGGACTGCTTCGGTTGCAAATATCAGCTAAAGTTTTCCTTATTACACTTTTAGACTCTAAACACGGGGTATCTCTTGGAGAGCCATCGGATTCTCTGAACTGATTTGCAATTTAAATAAGTGGCATCGGATAGGAACCACTCGATCACTACGGCAGGTAATTAGCATATTCCGGAAAGCGGCCCTGCCCACGCGAGTAATGAATCTTCCACTTCGTAGAAACGTCTATGTAGCCTAACTCTTTGCGCATTGTTACGGAGGCTATTTGTGTTCGTGCCTGAGCTATCGAAGTTTTATTTTAAAGCTCATGATCAGTGACGTTATTAATTTTCATAAAATGTAAAATGCGTTGCTTATGTTTACAATAACAAACAATCCTAATGACTACGTTTACATCACTATGAAATTTTAGGAAAGGCAGAGTTTACTGTGGGTTATACGGCTCTGAAGGAAAATAAAATGGCTGGAGTGACGCTTCCAAGAATTTTGATATTTAGGGACTTATTTTCAAATTGTGAAACGGTCTGTGGTGACTCAGATTAGCAAAAAAAATCTTTGTCGTCACTGAGGATCGAACTGAGGAAATCTAGCAGTCAAATGGGGTTTTCCGCTTACCCGTAAGACTAAAAAAAAAAAAAAATCAAATGATTAAATACATTTTCATTTGATTTTTAATAAATTCTAAGATTTCTTTAAAAAAAATTTTTTCAGTAAAATATATAATTTTGTACATAAATATTTATAAGTACAATTTAAAATGTCGCCTTTCAAAACTACTTCTTCAATACCGTCTCAGATATACCGTTTACTCGATCCTTATATATATATGATGAATAGTTACTATCTGGAGTAGGCTACGAGTCTACTGTTGTTGGGTTCACCTCGTCAATGCTGGATGAAATTCTAGCGAAACGTCGGAACTGCGAATTTATGGACTGCAGAATGAACGGATGTACTCCAGATAGTAACTATTCATCATATTTTTCCATCCGTGAAGGATTACGTATCAGCATATATATATATATATATATATATATATATATATATAATAAAGATATATATATATATATATATATATATATATAGTTCATATATATATATATAAAGAACTAAGTCAAAATACAAATACAAGAATTATAATTGAATTTACAATATTGCGATATTTATATATATATATATATAAATATGTATATTGTTCAAATTTTCAGTCGTTAATAAAATACTTTTTATTCATTCACTCAAGCTCAAATACAGGTTTTTAAATTTGTAGAGGATGACATTTGATGTTAATAGAGTTTTTTCAAATATTACTTAATTTCTATTTAAATTTAAAAATGAATTAGTTTTTAGTTTTATATGGTAGAAAAACGTTTCACAAAAGGGGCAAGCTATGCAATATAGGTATATCTTCCCGGTTGTCTTAAAATAAGCAATGTGATATCATAAAACACCTGATTTTATGTTACAGGTTATATGGTAGAGCAGTTGTTTGACGCATAGGCTATGTTACTTTATTGATATTAATTGCAATTATTTAATACAAGGTAACTCAAATAAACCTTTCTTTGTTTACCTAACTAGGAGTTGACTTTAAAAAAGGTTTGATTATATCACTTGTTTTAAGGCAACACTCAGCAGTTTTTTCGACAATTTTTATTTCTTCTATGAGCGAACAAGTGCAAAATAACTGTATATTATTTTTTAAAAAATTACCCCTGAATTAAAAATTGCAGAGTATTTTTTCAATATTTAAAAAAATTCCAAATTTTTGTCAGGACTGAGTTTAGTTGTAGATTAACTTCATTAACTTCCATTCAACTTATATTGGCAAACCTGGGTTTTGATGTTTTATAAACCAGGTATATTCAAACAACAACGAAAGCTTTCTGCTAATGTTATTGGTAAGGTCTTTATTTTAATTAATATCATGAGCACATGGCATCTGTATAGCAATGTTTTAATATCACCAACAATACCGTTACAGTCACCCGTAGTTGGCAGCACTGCAATTAATATTAACGAAGTATAGCTGTACATTAGTTGAAGTGTTGTACGCAGTACTTCTGTATAATAAATTACTTAGGTTAACTTCACAGCCATATCAGAGGGCTTTAAAGTGTAAACAATGGCTCGGTTGTCGATTTCAAGACACTTGGCACGTTGGTAACTGTATGCGTAGCCCAAATGTAACTGGCATCCAGGATTGAAAATGACTAAATCAATTTAAATTTAATAATATTACTCAGTTGTGATTTATATAATTATTTTGTCCTACGATCGTCACATTTTTCAGCAGAAATAACAGTTTCACCGCCATTTCCTGTGTTAGTGTTGTGAAATACGTGTGACCCCAGGGATCGCCTTCGCCTGATGTATTCAAATGCAGAATGACACTTTGAATGACTGACCCTCACCTACATTGAAAACCACCTTGAGGTGGTCACAACACTGTCTTCCTTTTTCTTTCAAATCGCAATAAACTTAGCGTTCGTAAGTAGCAACACACACACGTTGTCGTTCTTGCACTCTGTTAAAGTTTCTAACCATTGTTGAAATTCTCAATAAGAACTATTGTCAATACTAAAACTAAAAAGCAGAATTATATAATGATATAGAAATATTAATTTAATATAATAATATTAATAATTACTATGTAACTGAATTGAATATTAGGTTAAAGAATAAAATATTTGTGGTTAGAAGTTTTTTGGATCTTATTTAATAATATTTAACCACAGTATATTTAAATAATTAGTACTTTTTAAATATAATTTTATCTAATTTAAACAATTCAATATATAAAAACATATACAAAACTCAGAAATTATTCATTTATTTACTCATACGCGTTTCAATGACCAAGTCATCATCATCAGTGAGTGTTACTACTACAAACTCTAACTTACAACTAGGGTGAAAGTAAGGTTACACTTCCGTATTTATACAGTAGGCGTTGCCACGCCCACTTGTCAAAACAACAGTTATTAACCCTACTTTAAACATGATACAACAAATAGAAATTTTGTACCTAACTCAATAATTACAATAAACTTTGTAACATACAACATAATTACATATAAACAAAATAGATAATTAATATTACACATTATTATTATGTCAAAATATTTAACATAAAAGTTACAATAAATTTTATTAATTTTCCCTTTTGTTACGCTAATTACAATAATATGGAATTTGGAATAGAGCCTGACTAGTTGTTTACAATATTATTTTTATTCCTATTAATATACAAAGTTTCCCATGCATCCAATTCACTACACTTAACAACGTTTTTTAACAGGTTACTTCCCACCCGTCCTACATGGACACTCTCTTGAAGTAGTATCTGAGTTTGTTTTTGAAAGTTTGAAAGTAATATGTTATGCATAATGGCTAATTTAAAATATTGTTTATTCTTTAAAATTTGAAAAAACAAAAATTATATTAATAAAAACGCGCTGCGTATTTGGGGGGGGGCGTTATTTTGGTAACAATTTATCATATATATTCACTGTATATTTGGATATGTACCAAAATTTCAATATTTTTTTGAAAATAGTAAACAGGTGTAAAATTAGGCGTTTTCGAAACTATGTTCTTTGGTAATTTTTCTTCCGATTTTTGTGTTTTTGGTAATTTCACAAAGCTTCCCCAAAATGTTTCAATTACCTTCCACTAATAAATAAATCGTCGTTGAATAGCCGAATAGTAACTATATTGAAGGTTAAATAGAGGGCATGTTGTAAAGGATGTGTTGGAGCGCCCAGCAACTAAGGACGCCAGCGTTGTCCTCGGACCACCTTGTAAATGGACTACGGACTTTCATAATTAAAACTCCTGCATTAATTATAGCGTGCGAGTTGTTTCGCTTTTTTCTCAAAACTTCCTTTTAATAACGGGTCGACACGTAGTGTCACGTAATCACACGTTGGTACGGTCATTGGGAGCAAGGTGATCGCAGATCGAAGCTTTCGTGAAAGTATCGCAATTAAACGCTAAGTCGATAATAGAACTTAAGGCCGCAAGATCGATAAATCACTAAGTACGTTGCATGGGAAACGGAAATACATATGCTTCAAGCTAAACGAAAATTCGATTGGAAATTCGTAGTGAAGATTAAATTTTGTTGAAGCAAAGAGATAAACATTTCGGAAGGTAAATAAAAATTCCGATTGTCACAAGCTAGAAATTGTTTTGGATTACCTATAACGTATTCCAATTACCTTATCATTATAAACAATATTCAAGCTGGCCTGGGACTTGAGGTTATAAACACAAGAAATATACGAGAAATTGTGAGTTGTATATATTTCTTTTTTTTATAACCTTATAAATAACTTAATAATTTATTATATAACAATATTATCATTTATTTATTACAACATTTTTGTTATATTTCAATATTATTTATTTATAAAGTATATAGAGTGCGTTCAAAAAGTTCCTCCTCATTACTCTAGAGGCAGCGGCCACGATTTATTGTTCACATTATCCCTTCCTACTTGGACTCGTCCAGCAAGTCATCACGTAATGCCGCAGTAAATGCACATGTTTAGTTGTATCAATAGATAATATTTTAGTTTGTATAATTTAGAGTGGAAATGCGAATCAAGGCAGTTATTTTAACGTTCTTGAGGGGATTCTTTTTGAACGCGCTGTATTTATAATATAAAACGCTATTAAAAACGTTGTTAAACTGAATTGTTATAGCTTGCTTATTGTTTCTTTAAAATGCAACTGTTTTTGGAACATAAACACATAAATTATTGCCCTAAAGTTTATAATTCTGTTTAAACTACATATTTCATACTTTATGTAGTTTTAGGAGAATCGGTCAGTTTGACTGCGTGGCTTATTAAAGATTAAAAAGGATTTTGAATAGTAACAATTAAGATGAAGAGGGGATGAAACATTCAGGTTTACGATAAAGGAAGATATTATGTTATCAGATGTGAAAGTTGGGATATTTGATGTACATCTACTCGCTATTGGTGACAGGGAAGTATACGCTCGTGTAAAGGCAAAGGAGAGCAACAGTACGACCAAAGCATTGATGTAGACACCTCTCTACGGCCCCGATAGATACCAAGTTTGGATTAGTTAGGTAACTATGCTCTCACAATCGATAATTCTCCCCTTTCCCAGTGGATCATTGTGTTCTTTGTTAGTTGTAAATAGTCTCATTTACCGTTCTTTTTCTTATAAATGAATGTAACGAGGGAACACCTGGTCATGCCCCGACAGAGAGTAGGTCTGTATCATGTACGCGATCCTGCTTTGCGTTATGGCTTTACATTCTATGTGCCAGAGGACAATCAGCTCGTTTTTATAATCCTACCTAATTTCGCCTCCTTTGGCACTATATTGCCTTTAAAGTTACATTATACTCTTATAATTTACTCGTGCTAGCCTGGTATAATATACTGGTAATATATGCTAGTACTAAATGGTATTATATATTGGTACTAAACTCGTATAATATACTGGCGCTATACTAATATTATATACTGATACTACAATGGTATCATATAATAGCACTACACCAGGTTATATATTTTTCCAGTAAAATGGTACCGTACAGGTACTAAAATGCTACTATACTGGTATAATATATTTGTATTATATTTCCATTATATACTTGTACTAAAATGACACTATTCTGGTAATATATACTGGTATTAAAATGGTACTATACTGGTATTATATTCTGGTACTATACTTTCATTATAAATTGATGCTATACTTTTATAATATAGTGGTACTATACGGGTATTATATACTGGTAATATAATGGTACTATACTAGTATAATATAATGGTACTAATGGTAATATATTCAGGAAGTAAAATGGTACGATACTGGTGTAATATTCTGGTACTATACTGGTACAACACTTGGTATTATATATTGGTACTAAATTAGTATAATGTAGTGTTAATGAAAAGACACTCCATTACGATTATATTCTAGTGTCACTATACACCATTACTCTACTGGTAAAATATAATAGTACCATATTGGTACTCAATGGTACTATACTGATATAGCCTAATGGTATTATATATAGGATCTAAAATGGTACTATAAAGGTATAATATTCTGGAACCATACTGTCATTATACACTGGTACTATACTAATATAATGTTACGGTACAATACTGGTGGTTTACTGGTACTAAAATGGTACTAGTCTGGTACACCATTGTGATAGTATACTGGTATTAAAATGGTACTATACTTGTACAATATTCAGGAATTAAAAGGGCACTATACTGGTATAATATTCTTGTACTATACTTTCATTATACACTCCTACTATACTGGTATAATGTTAATATACTGATATTATATACTGGTCTTAAAATGGTATTATACTGGTATAATATGATGGGGACAAAGGATATTATATACAAGAACTAAAATGGAACTATACTGGTATAGTATAATGGTAATAATGGTATTATATACAAGAACTAAAGTGGTACTATACTGGTGTAATATTATGGTACTGGACTGTCGTTATACACTGTTACTATACTGGTATAATACACTGGTACTATACGTCATATTATATACTGGTACTAAATTGGTACTATACTGGTATAATACAGTGGTACTGTACGTCATATTATACACTGGTACTAAAATGGTACTATACTCGATTTTTAGTGATAGTAAAGTTAGTTAATCTTGTTTTTCACACATTCTATAACATCGAATTCTGTTAGAATCCTTGGATTTGCTGACTATAGTAAGGAATTACAAAATTAAAATGAAAAATAAGACTTTATAATTTTTGCAGAAATGTTTAAGTCCTTCGTGGACGTGTTCCTTAATAAACATTTCAGGATTTCTCGAAGTAGACGTTGATAAAGTTGGCCGTCAGGTGATGAATGCCGGTGCCTCGTGCCACTAGTACTTCACACAAACGCTACGCCGTAAATCCGTCGCTAATTTCAGCAATTATCGTTGCTTTGAAAGTGTCCTGTAATCACTTGGGTCGCTAATTTCGCTGTTGTTTGGCTGCTCGTGTTCGCTTTTTGGGTGCCGCAGTTGACGGTTACTAATTGCCTCCTACGCCTACATGCTGAATTTATTAACTCCTTCTACGTCATACTTATAGGTTTTATGTTTTTTAGACTTTAATGCCGAAATGGTACGATTAACTAATATTCGGCGTCACTCATATCGCAAGCATAAACTATACCTGGTAATGCAGGTATAATGCAGGTAAATATGATGCTGACGCTCACAGGATAAAATATTTGGAAAAAAAACATTTAAAGTGACTTTAAAACATACAAAACTTTGAAAGCTTAAGTTTTATCTATAAAACAGAGCACTTTCCCTTACTGCATTGCACTATAGCTACAAAATATACGTTAGTACAGGAGCTTCAAGCATTTATAAAGTAGCATAAACAACAAATGGCCCCTTGAAACATTTTAAATATGTTAAACTTACTTTGCGTTGAAACCTATAGAAAATGAGGAATTTGAAAATAAACCGTGCTAGCGTAATGAAGTCCTGAACATAGAGAGCGACAATAGAGTGAAGAATTAAATCGTTTTTAATTATGATAAAATATTTTGGGATAAAACCCTACAAGAAACGTTTGAAACACACCGACCACGAGCTGTCCTAAGTACGTGGGTGTTGGGATTATTAGGTGTTATAAGGGGTTGCTCAGTTTATTTGTTTGCAATGCAGAGCCTTGTCGATTACTTTCAGTTTGCAAGCAAGGGTTGACTCCTGGTGATTAAATTCGAATTCTCTCTCAGAAGAAGAAGACTGAAGAGAAAAGCTAGTGTCGACAAGCTGATGAATAATTCCCCGGTTGCCATGAGAAACGCTATTTCGTGATTGGCTTAAAGGGTTGCATTTGGCTGATAAGGTATCAATATACTCATTGTGAATCCCCCTACAGTATTGTACTTTACTATAAACTGAAATGCAGCCTACTGCTAGACGAAATACAGGTGATTACTAGACGAAATACAGGTGATTAGTAGACGATATGTAGGTGATTACTAGACGAGATGCAGGCGATTACTATATGAAACACAGGTGATTACTAGACGAAATACAGGCGATTAGTAGACGAGACGCAGGCGATTACTATATGAAAAACAGGTGATTACTAGACGAAATACAGGCGATTAGTAGACGAGACGCAGGCGATTACTATATGAAAGACAGGCGATTGGTAGACGAAATACAGGCGATTAGTAGACGAGACGCAGGCGATTACTATATGAAAAACAGGTGAATACTAGACGAAATACAGGCGATTAGTAGACGAGATGCAGGCGATTACTATATGAAAGACAGGCGATTGGTAGACGAAATGGAGGCGATGGCTAGGCGAAATGCATTGCTAGACGAAATGCAGGCGACTACTAGATGACATGTAGGCGATTGCTAGACGAAATGCGAGCGATTGATGAAGAAAATGTAGGTGATTGGTAGACGAATGGTAGTGATGAATAGATGAAATGCAGGCGATTACTGAACGAAAATCAGGTGATTGCTAGAATAGATTCAGGCAATTTCTAGACGAAATGTGGAAGATAGCTAGAAAGGCACTCGGTTTTTAGACGAAATGGAGACGATTGCTCGACCAAATATAGGGGATTACTAAACGAAACATAGTTAAAAGTAAAAATAAAACAGTTGTTTATCCATTACAGGGTTTAAAGGTGAGCGTCTACTGTACATTACCTTCTTTGCAGGACTTGCAGCAAACTATTCATGAACACAGAGTGAATGAGCTCGGTCCTCGGGGGTAGTTGTTAAGCTCATTGCATTTACTTACCGAACTACACTAGATTTTACAGAGTCGATGTAAACGTTAATAGAAATGCCGGAGGGTTCAGCCAGAACCGAAGTAAACCAATTAGCACATTGAAAAGTCGAACGAGAAGACGCTCGAGATGTTTAAAACAAACACTTTTTTCCAAGTTCCAATGGACCTCCTAACTTTTATTAACGAATACAATTAATATTCGTACAGAATTGGCCAATACGTTAGTAAAAACTAAGTAAAAATACTTTTATTTATATTGAGTACAATTTCCCCCCGCCATTTAAATATCTGCAATGCCATTTCTTTAAATAAATTTCTTAGAAGTCTTCAACAAGTCAATCTAAAGTCCAATACAATTCTTAGAACACGAACTTTTCGGCCTTATTGTAAGGGCCACTTCTCCTAATATATATATCCAATAATATGTTTAATAGATGTCAATAAATCTGGCTAGAGTCCCACGTGATTCTTGGAATATGAACTGGTCGGTCTTGGCGCTCTACCGTAGTTATTTTGCATTAGGTACTTTCTGACAAGAGACCTTACTCAATCTCAGACCCTAAAGGTCGTCTAAATACATATTTTTGAAAAATAACTTTTTTGAGAACAGATTTGTATACATAAAAATATTGCTCGTAACATGAAACAAGATTTAGAAAAAAAATATTTTTTCTTAAATTAAATAATATATTAATCATGGCATATTATTAAATGTGGTAACAATAACATTCTTTAGCATTCAAAAATGTTTCCCTCCTTGCTCCTATTTACAAAACAATATTCATTTCTCTATTTCTTCATCTCTCTCTCGTTCCCTTTTCTCTCTCATTTAATCTTGTATGTGTCACGTTCTTATTTATCTACACGTTTATCCATTGCGATCTCTTACATTACTCGTACATCGAGCTGCTTTGTACATCGTCTTTTCAGCTTTTCCTCAATACTTTGCGTTTTTATTTTCCGCTTTTCTTCAACTGCTCACAGGATCTCATAAAAAGCATCTTTTTCCACAAGGTCAAATTTCCCCTCACTCATCCTTTCTGCGGAGCAAGTAGACTTCTCACTTGGATCCAAACAAGATTTCATTGAAATTGATACTCCTTTTCTCCCCAACCGTTGAGATTTCTTTGGTAGATATTTAGTAACTGTTACTTTTGATAAGACATGACGTTTTTCTAATTATTTTGAGACCTTGAGCTTAACGTCTTTTTTATCCAATGCCCGGAGCTTAGTTTTTGTCCATATGATTGGAATGTCTTAATCTTGTGAAACCATGTGTACCTTCTTATAGCAGGATTTTATTATATACTAGTTACATGGTTGAGTTCTTATTATCCTTTAATAAATAAGAAACAATAGAACTGAACAAAATTTAACACGTTTTTAAAACTGACTAAATATATAAAATAATTTTTTATAGACGCACTTACAGATTACTTGTATTTATGTCCCCACACAGTTTGACGTAAACATTTGTGGGTTTTAATAAATATAAAAATACTTGTAAGTTTCAAAACAAAACATGAGGGACGGATGCAGTAGATTGCAATGAGAGCTCATTAGAAAGAAAAACACTTATAATTTAAAGCATGTGGCCTCACGTCAGAGGGTAAAGGGTTCGTAAATAAATCAATATTATTGTATTGCCATCAAAACTATGAGCTATGTTTACAATTTTAAGTCTTTGGCTCATCACGAAAAGCAATTCTTAAGTTTGAAGACCACGGGCTCGTCTCTGGTGGCAAATTATATAATTGCATTGGCACCCAGCCCTGAGCTGTGTTTCAAATATCAAGCCTCTAACTCATCAGGAAGTTTTAATTTGATTGAAAATTTTTTATTGAACAGATAAAGAACACAACGAGTTAATAAACACGTGTTATAATTTGTATCAGCACGTTTTTAAATATTATGAACACACATACACACACACACACACACACACACACACACACACACACACACACACACACATATATATATATATATATATATATATATATATATATATATATATATATATATATATATATATATATATATATACAATACTAAGAAATTATGATCCAAAGGGAAAACACAAGAGGTACAAAGATATTTAGAAGAGCTGAAACCTCTTTAGTATAAATGTAGAGAACGTTAAACTGAAAGGAAGGTAATTCTTGGAAAAACGCTGCGGTTAATGAGGAAATACGTGACTCATTTCTTCCATTAATTGTTTAAGCATGCGCAGTACATGCAAATTGTAGTTTTTGGTCGTATGATTTTTTGATAAATTTATCAATGTTATTTTTATATTGTTAGAATTTTATGTCTTTTAGAAATCTGGAAAAATTTTAAACATCAAAGATGTTTTATTTAAGGTTAGAATTCTTGTGAAATGAACAATTACTTTATGTAAGGTGATATTAAGTTTTTTTATTGTGTTTCTTAAATCTACAATATTTCAATTTACGTTTAATAATAACGAGTTATTTTTTTAAACTATTCCTCTAACTAAACATTTTATTATTAATATACATATCTTCATTTCTGTGAGGAATATTTCTATATGTATGAATACAGTTTTCTGCCATTCCTAACGTTTCAATATTCTCCTCTGTTGACGCGTTTCGGAGTAACTCCATTTTCAAAACTTAAATCGTACTCTCAAGAGTACCTTGAAAAACTTCTACTACAAGAGTACGATTGATGTTTTGAAAATGGAGTTACTTCGAAATACGTCAACAGAGGAGAATATTGAAACATTAGGAATGGCAGAAAACTGTACTCAAATATATGACATATTTAATCCAAGTAAATTCTCATGTGCTTTCAAAATATTAAACGTTAATTAATTAATTAATTTCGGCTTATAGTGTATTCGAAAATGAATTCTTATGTTTTTTTATGAATGAAATGTTTTTTAACAGATATACTAAACTTAATTTTAAAATGTTGTAACTATAACCTCTAAATTGAGGGAAAAACAGCTGCTGCACAGAATATGTTAAGTGAATTATTAAAATCAGCTGTTAAAGAAACCCGATATTTCAGAACCTACCTCTGACGCGGACTCACAATTTTCCTTCAGAGGAAAAACTTATATCGCTGCTATAGACGTTTCCACTTTATATCAAGTTGTCAAAAAGGAATGTAAAACCAATTTTAACATTTCACTATTGTATAAAGCCAAGCCGTTTTATGGGCAATTGTTTCCCTACTGCAAAACATTGTTTGCATTCTGAAACTCTAAATATTTACACAATTTTCCTTTAAAAAATTTGAATAATCTAACAATTATCACAAGATTACAGAATAATTGGCGAAATCAAACTTTTCTAAGAAATCAAACGGGCCATTATGAATCGATAATGCATGAACAGTTATTGTTAAGCAGAACAATGAGACATTCCAGAGATTGCAGCCATTGTTGGTAAACACTTCTGCTCTCGTTAATTTATTACTGCTAAGGAAATGAAGTCATGCAGCAGAGCAGTAGATTGATCAGGTGAACGCGAGACCCCCTGGTGAGAGGCTAGCCTGAGACACGTCTATATAACATATTTCTTTAAGGTCAGGATATCATGTTATAGCACAATAGGCAACAACATTTGTCTTCTTGTAGGTACGTAAATGTAAAATATATGTGATTAAAGATAAGTGTAAATAATTTTATATCACGATCATACTGTTTACTTATTAAGACTCGTGGATTTATTGCTCCTGTCGAGCGACGATACCTAATGTTTTAATTAAACTAAAAACCTTTTGAGTGAAAACGTAATGTAATACACTGGGTGTTCCCAACAATGTTGTAGATAGCTTAGTGACATCGACAATTTTATCTCAGTGTTTTTCATAAATAACGTTTTAGCTGTTAAAACATTTTTCAAATAAATATGTAAAAGAATATATATATATATATATATATGAAATTTTTTTATTGCTATGGCATTTTTTAAAAGTATATTATATAATAATATGTACTCTAAATCCATAATATTAAATATATCTATCTATTTATGTAATATAAGCGTGTGTATGCATGTGTGTATGTATGTATATGTATATGTATATATATATATATATATATATAAATATATATATATATATATATATATATATATATATATATGTGTGTGTGTGTGTGTGTGTGTGTGTGTGTGTGTGTGTGTGTGTGTGTGTGTGTGTGTGTGTGTGTGTGTGTGTGTGTGTGTGTGTGTGTGTGTGTGTTTGTGTGTAATTAATATTTTACAATAATTAAATAATATGTTAATTAAATTATTTATACACATTCCAAGAACTTGTGACAGGTTTTTATTTTTGACCAATATTTAAATTTTCCTAAAAATTATGTGACAGGTAAGGATTTATTTCAAAATATTAAAATGACAGCGGTTTTTAAAAAAGATGATGCTCAAACTGTAAAAACATTTGATACTAAAAAATGGGGTTTTAACATTCCGTTGGGAGCTGTTTTATATCCAGAAGACAAAATTATGAAAATTAAATTTCTTGCTACACCATTCTAAGCCTTAAGATAAAACACAAATTTGTAAAATTATTGAATAACGGTTATTAAAAATTTAACGTACTCCAAGTAAAAAATATTGGTATTTATGTAAGAAATTAGGTGTTTTTAATTTAAAAATTTTAAACGGCTCGCAGAAAATAACAAGGTTTTATAAGAAAAGTTATTAAAATTTTCATTTCCACAAACAATAAAGAATTATAGAGTGTCTACAAAGCTTCTATAAAAATTCATTGAAATATTCATCCCCTGTAACAGTGATTCCCACATGGGTATGTTGCTGTAAAACCCTGTATAATAGTAAATCTTAGATTTTACCAGTAAGGCTCAGAATATATCAACGGGAGTTGGTAAATTTAGGGGTTTTATAAATAAGATATGATTTTTTGGTTTTACCATTAGAGTTTGGAAGGTGCTAAGCTACACTAATGATGGTGGATTTTGAGAATAAAGATTGAGTACGTCTTGTTACTTTTTCTTGCAGTAAATGAGCGCCTCCATTAAGACTAGGTTAGGTAACATTTATCGAGTATCTGAGGTTAAGCCTAAGATTTAGAGGGCTGGGGTGGTAAAAGTTCGAAATGAACGATGATTGCAGAACAGTTCGAACTTTTAACATTGTTCTGGTAAGCTTAGGTGTTACTGGAAAGTTTCAAGATTTACCAATTTAAGATTTAGAATTCCTAGTAACAAGTATAAGCTATACAAGTCTATTAAAGGGTTGACGTTTGAAACATGTGACCATCGCAAAAACACTTTACGCTCATTGAAGTCTCTTACACACATTGTACAACCATGTTTATTAGCCGCTTTTAGTTTACTGTCAACTCATTTTATACGAGTATCCCCAACGCCGAGTCTCCTGAGCGCCTAGGCCATAACTTATCAGTGGGTCTGCTCAGTGATGCAGAAGTGACGAGGGTTAATATTTTCTCTAATCTTTTAAAAGCTGGGCTCAAAAATGATTCCAAGCAACATATGGTTTACTGGTTTCATTTACTTTAGTAGTTTGTAGTAAGTTTTAGATTATGTTACTAAAGTAAACCTCGGGTTGTTTGGTGTCATTTTTCTTGTAATTATGAGTAGAATCTACATTTATCAACAATTTTCATCGTGAATAAGAAGTTACAGTTTCGAAGGGTCCAGTAAAAGGGCTAATAGAGCGAATATACGGCCGTTAGCCGTATTGGGTAAGCTCAATTACAATCCATTATGTTACTTTAGAACTCGAGGCGTATCATGTCTGCAATGAAAAGTATGAAATGTTTGCGTCATTTCAGTGCTGATTATGCTCATTTGGGCACACGCTGTTACCACGGTTCCTTGCTTTTGTTAATTCCTATTCGGCCGTCACAACTATCAGATTATGTTAGGTAGCCCACTCGGCGCTGAGGAGACGGAATCTTATATGTAAACTATCGTGAAGTTATAGTATTTCAGTGTCCTTGAAAGTTTGAAATTAATATGAATCTGGTCAAGTTAAAGTAGATTTTTAACCGTAAAATATTAAGAATAAACTCTAGGGTCTTCCAAGGATAGTCTTTCTGGGGTCGTGGCTTCAAAATTTTACGTTTTATCTGGACATCGTATTTTTCTTATAGCTGTTAATTATATATTAGTTGTATAATACATTTATGTTCATATTTATAATAAATCTATGTATCACTAATGCCCCGAAGAAAGATTTAAGGAAGTTTAGGGAAATAAGTACTTTTATAATTTGCAATTAGAGTTGTCAGCTTGCCTGTTCACAGTTGACTCTATTAGGATAACTGTGAAACAATTTTTACATATTTTGCAGCAACTGCTTATGCAAATTTTGATTATTACTTTACAGTGCGGTTTTACACAGCTGGTAACAAAGTTAATGTGGTATATATTAAACTTATACTTAAGAACAGAGAACAGTTGCTTCAGAATGATTTCTTCCTTAAACAAGTAAGTTTTAAAATGAGTTAGATATTGGATCAAATCCTACAAAAACTCATTTTAAGGAGATTAAAAGTGTTATATTTTACATTTGTTAACTATTATTATAACTAAGATTCTGTAGCCGAACTTGTTGGAATGCCTGTCCTAATCAGTTATATCCAAATAAGACATGCACTCTGAATTACTTCCCCAAATTTCAAATTAGAACCCCATTAGAGTTCCAGGTCAGTAACTAGATTTACAGATTCCATATTTGAAGTTACAGCCCCATACGTGAAGTTGTAGCCCCATGCTAACAATTACAGCTCCATTCTTAGATTTACAGGTTCCATATTTGAAGTTACAGCCCAATACGTGAAGTTGCAGCCCCATGAAAAGAGTTACCACTTCATTCTTAGTTTTACAGGCCCCATATTTGAAGTTATAGCCCCATACGGGAAGCTGCAGCCCCATGCTAAGAATTACAGCTCCATTCTTAGATTTACAGGTCACATGTTTGAAGCCCCATGCTTACAGCCCCATGCTTAAAGATACAGGCTTGAACTCAGGTATGGTGTTGAAATGTTAGTGATCTGAGTTGTATTTGAAATCTTTACTAATATATAAAAATCTAATGTCGGGTGTGTTACTCAAACACGTAAAAATTACTTTACCCATTGAGCTGAAATTTTACATAGACATTCTTAGGATCCCTGGTTAACACATAGGCCTACTTTTATTTACAAATTCTGTCCATGGGCCTTGAAAACTCCCTTAACACTTAATTTTCTATACCCCATTTAATACTTTAACTTGATTTAATCAGCTGATAATCACCTGTAGCAGTCACTTTTAAACACATTTTTAATCAGCTGATAGAAGTTGATTGTTAGTCATCTTTCTAGGTTAGTTTACTTTACAAATGTTATGTTACAAGCAGAAGTTTTCCTTCCCTTGGTTTACAAGACAATAATTAGTAACTTTGATATATTTATTTGGAGCTAATCTATACTATTATATAAAAATCGAATGGTGCCTGTCTGTGTGTGTATTACTCAATCACGTAAAAACTACTGAACCCATTGAGCTGAAATTTGGTATTTATTTCCAGTTCCCACGTGTTCGACTCTAGCGAAATAAGTTATACCGGGCGACGCAGAAAGTCATCAGAGATACAAAACAAATTATGAAAACTCTCGCTCACGCCCCAAAAATTTACAATTTTGGAAAAATGTAACTCCCCCCAAACGTGGGGCTAATAGTGCTGGTAAAAATATACATTTTCCACCCCCAATTCAATACATATAAAATGAATCAAAAATATGTCCTGAATCTACATTGACAATTATTGTGTGTTATTGCCACGGAAGGTTAGTTTTATATACCTATGAAGTATCCCATCAGGATAGATTTGGTTGTAATTTTATACGTTTAACCAAATGTACACATTCAAGGCTAGAATAGAGATCACGTGACGAAGTATTAATCCGCGGAAGTAGACGTTTAATTAGGTAATGTTTTGTAAAATTACAACCAAATATCCTGACTGGACACTTTACATATATATTTTAATATAGTATATAGTATAAAATTAAAACCAAATCTGTCGTAACTGGATACTTTATAGGTAGGCCTATATTTAGATACAGGCACGCCGTTGATACGCGGACGTACTTCTTATTACTCCGCGATAAATGTTGTACCCAACTTTAATTTGATAATATTTTATTTATTTCCCTGAGCGAGAGTTATTTTTTTCGTACACTTGATGACTTTCTGCGTTGTCCGGTATAATTGTTTTCCTTATCGAACACGTAGGAACGGGAAATGATTACCTGAAATTTAACATGTATATTCTTAGGCCCTTGGTTTTCACATTTTTATTTCGAAATTCCGTTAGGGCACCGCACCACTGGCCTAGGAAACTCCCTTAACGGTAAGTTTATAAACTATATTTTGATATATTTATTGGGATTTAATTTCAGTAAATTAAATTCAACCCAAATACAAATACAAATTAAATCAATACAAATATTCATCTGCCTCGTACGAAGGACGGTCACTCTGCTAGTATAATATAATATATAAACGAATATACAAAGAGAGTCGACCTATGCAGGGGGTTTACTGCATGAAGGTTAAGTTTATATTAAACATTTAAGATTAATGAAGTAATAAATAAATATAGAGTTACTCTAACATTATAAATAGCTTTACCTGATTTCTTTTTGGTATGACGTCTTTATTGTTTCCAGATGAAAGAGACGTGAAGTTATTTACTTGAATTATAAAGAAAATTAGATGAGACATTGTTCCATGTCAGATCGATCTGGTGGCTTGTAAGTTCTGCCCGCTCCGTAAATAAGAACAAAGTCAGAGTATAAAATAATTCATCTAGTAGGTAATTATTTAAATTCTCTTCCACCTTCATTGAAAAACTCCGTGTATATTCAGTCATAACATAGAACTAATCACTCGTAATATAGAACTGACTTAGGTATAATATAGAACTGATTCAAGTATAATATAGAACTAATTCAGTTTTAATATAGAACTGATTCAGGTATAATATAGAACTAATCGGTCACAATATAGAACTGATTTAGATATAATATAGATCTGATTCAGGTATAATATAGAACTAATTCAGTTTTAATATAGAACTGATTCAGGTATAACATAGAACTAATCGGTCAAAATATAGAAATAATTTAGGTATAATATAGAATTAATCGGTCACAATATAGATCTGATGCAGGTATAATATAGATCTGATTCAGGTATAATATAGAACTAATTCAGTTTTAATATAGAACTGATTCAGGTATAATATAGAACTAATCGGTCACAATATAGAACTGATTTAGGTATAATTTAGATCTGATTTAGGTATAATATGGAACTAATTCAGTTTTAATATAGAACTGATTCAGGTATAATATAGAACTAATCGGTCACAATATAGAACTGATTTAGGTATAATATAGAACTAATCGGTCACAATATAGATCTGATTTAGGTATAATATGGAACTAATTCAGTTTTAATATAGAACTGATTCAGGTATAATATAGAACTAATCGGTCACAATATAGAACTGATTCAGGTATAATATAGAACTAATCGGTCACAATATAGAACTGATTTAGGTATAATATAGAACTAATCGGTCACAATATAGAACTGATTTAGGTATAATATAGAACTAATCGGTCACAATATAGAACTGATTTAGGTATAATATAGAACTAATCGGTCACAATATAGAACTGATTTAGGTATAATATAGAACTAATCGGTCACAATATAGAACTGATTTAGGTATAATATAGAACTAATCGGTCACAATATAGAACTGATTTAGGTATAATATAGAACTAATCGGTCACAATATAGATCTGATTTAGGTATAATATGGAACTAATTCAGTTTTAATATAGAACTGATTCAGGTATAATATAGAACTAATCGGTCACAATATAGAACTGATTCAGGTATAATATAGAACTAATCGGTCACAATATAGAACTGATTTAGGTATAATATAGAACTAATCGGTCACAATATAGATCTGATTTAGGTATAATATGGAACTAATTCAGTTTTAATATAGAACTGATTCAGGTATAATATAGAACTAATCGGTCACAATATAGAACTGATTTAGGTATAATATAGATCTGATTTAGGTATAATATGGAACTAATTCAGTTTTAATATAGAACTGATTCAGGTATAATATAGAACTAATCGGTCATAATATAGAACTGATTTAGGTATAATATAGAATTAATCGGTCACAATATAGAACTGATTTAGGTATAATATAGAACTAATCGGTCACAATATAGAACTGATTTAGGTATAATATAGATCTGATTTAGGTATAATATGGAACTAATTCAGTTTTAATATAGAACTGATTCAGGTATAATATAGAACTAATCGGTCACAATATAGAACTGATTTAGGTATAATATAGAATTAATCGGTCACAATATAGAACTGATTTAGGTATAATATAGATCTGATTTAGGTATAATATGGAACTAATTCAATTTTAATATAGAACTGATTCAGGTATAATATAGAACTAATCGGTCACAATATAGAACTGATTTAGGTATAATATAGATCTGATTTAGGTATAATATGGAACTAATTCAGTTTTAATATAGAACTGATTCAGGTATAATATAGAACTAATCGGTCACAATATAGAACTGATTTAGGTATAATATAGAACTAATCGGTCACAATATAGAACTGATTTAGGTATAATATAGAATTAATCGGTCACAATATAGAACTGATTTAGGTATAATATAGAACTAATCGGTCACAATATAGAACTGATTTAGGTATAATATAGAACTAATCGGTCACAATATAGAACTGATTTAGGTATAATATAAATCTGATTTAGGTATAATATGGAACTAATTCAGTTTTAATATAGAACTGATTCAGGTATAATATAGAACTAATCGGTCACAATATAGAACTGATTTAGGTATAATATAGAATTAATCGGTCACAATATAGAACTGATTTAGGTATAATATAGAATTAATTCAGTTCCAATATTTAACTAACTTAGTTATTATATTTATTATTTATTGATTTTAAAAATATATTTATAGCCTTGAACAAAGTGGATCTGCAAGGCTCGATCTACTCGGCTGTTTACTCACTTTATATTATAGTTCATTTGTAACTTTACAGGCTTAGGCTAGTGAAAAGTGAGTCGATAGAGCCGAGCAAGACTTTTAACAAGCATTAAAAATTTAGGCCTATTTACTTCACTGTTAGTCAATTAATATTCCATAGAAATCCATTTAAACTATTTTAACTAACCTCGTAATACGAGCGTTCATCTTTAGCCATTTCCCTGATACCTGGAACGTAAGTGATGTCACAATACTCTTCTTCCTTGAAACATTGGGTAAAGATTGAGAGAGGTAGACCTAGAGAGCGCTCCACTAACATCACGGTTGCCAATACTGTTTGGCAAATTATCTTTAAGGTAAAAACAACTGTAACAAAAGAAAACCCTCAGTAATATAATATCACTCCAGGTATAGAGATTACGTTTGTTGATTCTTTTGAATAAAATCAAGCAGAAGTGTGTTATAAAACATACTTGAGCAAAACCAAGTCTAAGTAGCATAAGAAGACACTTGAGCGAAATCAAGTCCAAGTAATTTAAAAAGAACCTTGAGCAAAATCAAGGCTATGTAACTTATAGAAGGCACTAGAGCAAAATCAAGTCTAAGTATCTTATAGAAGACACTTGAGTCAAATCAAGTCTAAGTAGCTTTTAGAAAACACTTGAGCACAATCAAGTCTAAGTAGCTTATAGAAAACACTTGAGCAAAACTAAGTCTAAGTAGCTTTTAGAAGACACTTGAACAAAATCAAGTCTAAGTTGCTTATAGAAAGCACTTGAGCTAAATCAAGTCTAAGGAACTCATAGAAAACACTTGAGCAAAATCAAGTCTATGTAGCTTATAGAAATCACTTGAGCAAAATCAAGTCTAAGTAGCTTATAGAAGAAACTTGAGCAAAATCAAGTCTAAATAGCTTATAGAAGACACTTGAGCAAAATAAGTATATTTAAATATTTTAGTAGATCTTCCGGCTGTTTTCATTCAAGAAAATAATCGAGAAGTAAATGGTGTACTGACTTGTTGCTTTTCGTCGTGTGTGATATATAGTCAGTTTTCTCATCTTTTAATTTTGCTATCTTGAAATTAATATATTGTTCTAATGATCTTTTATTTCGACGGCCATCTTGACAGATGTGCGAACCAATACATATGGACTTCTAGTTAGTTCGTCTTACGTTTAGGAAGTCTAATCTTGGGAAAGCTTGGCGCATTTATATTTAATTAAACAATTACAAACATAGATTTTACGAATTTACGTTGCGCAGCAGACGAAAGGCTAGATAACGTTGCAAAACGTAATTTTCTGAATTTTTGTGCTTGGGTAAATAGTCTTTGGTAATAAACAGCATCGTATAAATAGCTCGCATTGTAAATGTAGCTTATCAAAGCAGACGTGATAAGGCCTCAAGGCTTAATGAAGTGCGGTCAGGGATTTGTTTACACACCATCAGCTGGTAGCTCAATGCAACATCCGCTAAGCCGTCTGGGGATATTTCCAAGTACGCGTCGCAAGGTCCATTACTCCACGGGGACGTGTATTTTTAGAGAGTCTGGCGATTTCATTAACTTTATGTGTAAAAGTGAACTCTCACAGTATATTTACCTGAATCTGTGTGAATTTTTATTTTATTTACCTGTGACATCTTCAGCTTTTTAAATTTTGAGTGGCTTCAACAAAGATTGATTTTATTTAAATTTATTCGTTTTCATATGCTTTCATATGCTTTCGTATGCGTTGCATGCTTTTATACACTTTCGTATACTTTCATATGCTTTCGTATACTTTCATATGCGTTCGTATGATTTCATATGCTTTCGTATGCCTTCATATGCTTTCGTATGCTTTCTTATTTTTTCATATAATTTCGTTACTTTAAAATGCACTTCAAATGAGATGAAGCTTATTTTAAAAGTTTCAAACCGTAGTAAATAGTGGATAAAATTTGAAACAATACAACCATAACCTCAACGTACAAAAAAACGCGAAACTTTAAAAAGATTTCTTTACAGGAACATGGCTTTATTTCGTACCACAGATTAACAAAGTTATTTTACAAACTAGCAATAAAGCATTTGGTTAGGTCTAGGGAAATAGAATTAGCAACCTTACTTAGTAAATATTGTTTCTTTTATAACGCCGTCTAACCTAACATGATACTTTGTTGGTATATTTGGTATAGTTTATTGAAAAACATAATTTAACAGTGACAACGTAATAAAGTGAGTAAATGTGTGTAACTAACTCCGTTATAACATGACGTAGCTTCACACTCAATTCTTCACCCATGGACGTATCTGCTTCCTTCACGAATTGTATAGTTGACGTTACTAAACTTAAAGTTTTATTGCTAACCTAACCTAACAGGATAATTTGTAGCCATATTGGTGTCCAGGTATAAAATAAATACAATGTAAATAATGCTAAAGTTGTTGAATATTTGCTCTATAACGGAGCGTGAGGACATCAGGTTATGTTTGAAGGGCCATAATAATGTAAGGACTCTGAACATTCATGGTTTGCGACATTTAAAATTATTTAGAGATTCAATGATTAAACCCTGATTTAAAGACCTTACTTTAAACTTGGAAAGTGTCAGAAACCCTCAAAGAGGTTTAACTTGAACATATAACATCATAGGCTGTGATTATTATTAGGCTATATTGATTTCATTATCGACAGTTTTATTAACTGGTAAATGCATATTGAATAATAATCTATTACCTTGATGATATGAAATAAAACTATAACAACCTACTGATAATATAAGTAGCCTAGATGTTGTATGAAACCATTCGTTATCACATATCCATTTGAAAATTATGTAACCATAACCTCCAAATAACCTCTAAGCGAAAACAGCTGTGGCGTTCTCCGAATCAATTATAATAGCTACATTCGAAATCTTCGTGAAAATCCGTTTATTTATGGAAATCCTGACGGAATAGGTCTTGTAACGCAGACTGAAAACGTTTTTGCATGTCTAAAACATGCCAGAAACATCTGAATAGTATTTTAGCTTTTCCAAAACATCTGAAACTGTTTTTGAAACTTGTGTTGGAGCGTATATGAAGTGAATCCGACAGAAAGTTTTATCGACAACAGAACCGTCTGCAATTGTAAATGTTAAGACATTTAGAAAAAATGGGGTTGTAAAAGGTTTTCTAATTTCCTAAATTAAAAACAAAAATATATAAAAATGTAAGAATGTATTGAAACACTTTCATTGCCAAAGACCTAATTTAGTTTATACTGTGGTTAGAAAGTGTTCGAAGGGAAATACCAAGTTCCTGTCACAGAGAGCCTCAAAATGGCACGAACACACCTATCTGTTTTCCATAATCTCGGAACAAGGGTCATTATTCCAGGCGCCTTGACACGAGTTTACGTGCAAAAGGCATTCGCCAAGGCCGGGGTCTATCTCCCATCTTATTTCTCCTCTTATACTAACTAAACCAATATCAGTATTTGCTCCCTGTACATTGTTATGCGTCTGTAATGTTTAAAGTTACTAGCTATTTAATTAATTATCTTCTTTTAAACTTTTTATTTACCCATCGCCCAATTGTTACACACGCACACAAACTGTAAAGTACTTATATGAAAATTAGTTTATCTTGGTTCATGCGAACCTTTCCTCAATCTATGTAACCGCGCTTTGATCGTTTGTTGCTTAAACATCGTAATTGGACAAAATTGTAAACTATTGCATCTGATTAAAGTTGTAAAACTGTTAAACGTTTACTACAACACTAAGCTATTTTTTAATAAGCATTGTTCATGACAATAACTAATGAAGATATTGTATGTTTTACGCTAAACTTCAGCCGATACATCTGGTTAAGTAGAGGTAGAACATATAACCACCTGTTGTTAAAAAAATAACTAAACAGGCACTCAAGGCGGACTTGTAACCTTTTGGGGCAAAAACTTCTGAAAGCTATTAGGAAGTCGATAACAGCTTAACTTAACCTTTCAAAAGTCTTTAACAATTTCACTGTATTTATTGTATATTCTGTATTATAGAATACAATACTATTCTGTAATAGTATATTATTTGTGATTTATTATAGAAAATCACAAAAATCATAAAACAGAGAAAGTAACATAACCTAATTTATTATTGTAACGTTACATTTTTAAATTTAAATTTTCCAATTTGACATATTTATTAATTTTTAAAATTACTCTAATAATATGAGCTACAAACTAATATGTAAATAAATGTAGCTGACGTCATAATAGAGCTGGGTATTTAAATAACTATGTTAAACATTTACGTATTAGGATATACTTATTCAAACATTTCAAGTTTCTACAGAAAATAACCTACGAGCAATAACAGCATAGGCCTACTTCTTAGGACATAATGCTTTATCACATAAATTAAATATAAATCCACAATATTTCTGATATTGCATTTGAATGAGATTAAAACATAACCTCGAATTAACCTCTAAGTGACGGTGAAAACAGCTGTTAGCATTAACCGCCATGTTAGATTCTCGGAAAACTTTGCAACAATTCGTTCATCTTACGGAAATCCTAAAGGTTTTGTTCCGTCTAAAATCTGCTGGAGTGTCTAAAGAGGTTTTTCTTCAAAAATATATTTGGAATCAAAATGTTTAAGTCGTTTGAAACTCAGTAAACTATAACTGTATTACTCACAACGGAACATAAACTTAAAGAGTTCTTTGCCAGTATAATAGACGTTAATTTCCTATATAAAACACATTAAATCTGCATTAGTGAATGTAGTATAATAAATAAATCATTATTCACTATTTTAAATCTTTAAATTTATTTAAATCAATTTTAAATTTTACGTTTAAATTTATGTCCGTGACCGCTAATTAAATTAAAAATGAATATTGCACGAAATTATATCTTATTGAATGAGTTTCCTCTAGCAAAGGCTGCAAGCCACTTTTCACAGTTTTACACCCTAAAAACTGTGTAACTTCACTCTATGGAATAAAACTATCAAGGTACTATTCTACACTACTAGAACAAAGACTAATGAATTTAGAAGATGGTGAGAACTTAAGCCATTATAGTGAAAAGATTTTTATGTTTACGTAGACGCGAGTCTCGATATCGATGTATATATATATATATATATATATATATATATATATATATATATATATATATATATAAATTATAATACATTAATATACACGTATTTGTAATACTCGTAATATGGGTATTTGTGAAAAATGTTAATCAGCTGTATAAAAAAATATATATTTAAAGGGACTTTTAAAAATTACACCCAAAAGAAATTATTTCTTTAGGGCATAATTGGGTTTATTTATTTGTTTTTAAATATATTTTGGAATAACTTGCTATTACATATCGCCAGAGACAATAATGACTTAATGTTTAATTCTCTTGTGTCGGAAGGAGTTGAAACTGTGATAAAAATCTACTTACTACTTATTAGCCAACGTCCACCATTGGCAGTTGAACCATTTGGTGACACGCTGACCTGTAGAAATGGGTGTAATACAAATTTTATGTTTGGTTAAAATACAAAATTATTGCTATCATAGAACAATATACTAAGCAGCTGTAGAGATAATAAAAAATAAAATAATAAGTTTTATAATATGATCAGTTCTTATAAACAGATCTGGACTTGTTATCGGCTTGCTGATTTAAAACAATTTTCACAGGAAATATAGGCCTACCACGGTTTCATTAGCTGTTATATTCCTTACGTTTTGTTGTGCATATTGAAAGAAAGTGTCACAGAAAGGAATTCAAGGACTTTAATGCCCAGTTTATCTTGATGTAAGATCTCCAGACTGAAGTTCACAATAAATCTTATAAAACTATTTTTTGAGCTTAGCTTGTGAGGTTATGTTAAAACAAATAAAATACAAACACAAGACTCACAAATTAATCATTTATTTACTCATACGCGTTTCAATGACAAAGTCATCATCATCATCAGTGAATGTTGCTACTACAAATTCTAAGGTACAACTGATTATAACGCGTATGAGTAAATAAATGATTAATTTGTGAGTCTTGTGTTTGTCTTTTATTTGTTTTTACAATAAATTTTGTTCAACTTAATTTTTATCATGTAACGGTTTTGTTGTGCTTTTAAAGAAACAACAGAAATATTTTCATAAATTGTTTCTTTATTTACAAATAAATTTCAGATTTGTTAAGCAGATTAGGCACTTTTATTTTTTTAAATTTTATTTTAAAATTATTTTTGAAGAGGTATGTCGCCTATAAATATCTCCACGATTAGTAACACCAGCAAACTAAAGCATCATTGTAAGGATAAGTGTTTATAGGTTTTCAAATTTAAAATGAAAAGTAGCATTTAACTTATTCCATTACGTCTTGAAAAACTTCAGCGTTCCCTTAACTGTAGAAGAATAGTTATGGCGATACTGCTTCCAGTAAGCTCATAAATTAATTTTAATGTTACTTACTTACGCTTAGTTAGCGTCCATCCTTGGCATTTCCGCTGCTCGGTGCCGCGCTGGTCGGTGGAGGAAGGCGAGAGGCTGTTCGAGTGCCTCCTGCAGCGGTCTCTGACATTGAAACCGATGTGTTCGTCTTCGTGAGGCTCCTTGTAGATACGGGCACTCTGCGTAAGGCAGTGTGCCAAATCTGTGCAGATCAATGGGCAAGGGGGCCAAAGTCCGGAGACAAGGCACAGCCTCGTGACATGGGCCATCAGGGATCGGACAGACTTTTGGGAGGGCTTCCAACACTTTCTAGCTGCGGCTATTTTTCCGGCTTGGTTTAACCTCGCCACTGCCAGTTCAAAATGACTAACCAGATGTATTTTTGGTTTTGGATGTGGGTAAGTGGTGGAGTTTTCAGCCAAGTGTCTTATTGTTTTCGTCGTGACAGGAGATCCACTACAGCGTGAGGCTCCAAATTCGCGCAAGCTACTCTAAAGCTGGTCTGGTGTCTAATGTGCATCAGGTACCACCTGTCTTGGGGATTCTTGTGAAGGCGCGCCTGGGAGTCAAGGAAATCGACCTTACTTTATTGACTGACGGAGGAGCCTTTTAAAATCCGCTAATACTGCAGCTATCTCCTCGTAATAATTGCCGCTCATCTTGCCCCAGCGAGACGTCCTTTAAAAAGACTCCCGAAGACACTCACACTAGTTCTTCCTGAGTACGCTGAATTGCTATAATTTGCTTTTCTTATTAGAAATATATTTGCTTATTAGAATAATTGAAGTTCTTTGAACGTTCCTAATTCACGCTCTTTTACAAAAGTTTTTTCAAGTTCGAATTGTCGAGTGCCAAGTACAATTCTCCCATTATTGTTTTTCGTTTTGATATTATTATAATCCTGTGTTGAAATACCTAACTCCTCTTATTATCCGTTTTTTTTTAAAACTAATACTTGAAAAACTTTTTTATAGTATTAATAACATTTCTCTTGAAAAATAAATTAATAAAAGTGAGTCAATAAAACACACCCACCGTTTAAATTCCCACCGAGAATACCTCCAAGCCTATCTTTCAAACCATAGTTTCTAGTTAAGATAAACCAAAGTTTAGTGGGAGAATACACGCTTACTCTAAAGTGTTTTCAGCTGTAATAAAGTAATTGTTATAGCAACACATAACTAATTAGCTCATTAAGGTAATCCCGCCGCCGCTTAAGTTTGCATAGTCATAGTGTTTATGTAAATGGCAAAATCTCGTTTGGGCGAGCCACTTATTTACTTGCCAGAAAGTGGACAGACACCTTGTGATTGTACTTGGAGTGGTCGGTTGAAACTTGTGTAGATGTTACTTGAAATGTATTTTCGCAACTTTAACATGTTAAATTTTATTACTATAAGGGTGTTCTGTTTTTATTCGCGACCATAAAGGTAAGTGCGGAAACATTGCACGCTTTAAGGCATAAAATAGCAGCTAACATTTTTATTTTTTAAGACTCGCAATGATAATCATTTCTCATGCTGTTAGAAAATATATAATTCTTCATTGTTACTTTAGGATTGATAATTTTATTGTAAACAAAACTACGATAAAGACTTTAAGAAGAAATTTAAAAGGTTTTATAACAATATGTATTTAGTTATTTTAAAATGTAGTGTACACATAAAATTGCGTTGGGGTGAATCGGTGGTACGTGACGTCATTGCGTAGGAATCATAACAAGAATGAGTAACAATTTCTCTCCTTCTAGAACTTTATAGCATTTATGTGAGAGCAATGCTCTTTATCTCTTTCTGCCGAATTATGCCGAAGATTTACGAATGCCAATCATGGGGATAAGTTAAATCTTAACAGTTTTCGTCTTCACTTAGAGGTTATTCCGAGGTTATTATTCTATAATTTTCAAACGATATTTCGTATATGTTTAAAGAAATATAATATATTTTGATTACACTTGTTATTAATGTATGATTTGACAATACGGCTGTTTTTATTTGTTGTAGGTTATGTTACTTTATGAATTCTACAATAGTAATTTAAATTATATTGTTTTTCAATACGTAATTAGTAAATAAGGTTGTTCGATATATGAGTTTTGAATAATGTTAGAAATAAATTTAGTTAGTTTATAAAGGACTATATAATAAATAACCTATAATTTCTTTCGGCAGTATCACACGCACGTGCGACAAAGCGCGTGCGCGCACAAACACACACACACACACACACACACACGCAAGCGTACACACACACACACACGCCAGCGTACACACACACATACGCACGCAAGCGCGCGCGCGCACACACACACACATGCAAGCGTACACACACACACACACACACACACACACACACACACACACACACACACACCTGTGTGAATAGGCTACGTGTGGGGGTTTATATATAAGTAAGTGTAGTTTAAAGTAGTGTG
>JBAIZL010000001.1:310081061-310093561 GCA_036971475.1 Prosapia bicincta | reverse complement strand
GGGAAAAAGCATTACTTACTGATCTTATTCATCAGACGCGTGCCACACTAGATCAGTTCATTGTTCAATGCAGTAAATCATGGAGTATCAACTCACTAGAACCAAAACGCGTCTGCTAAAAATTGTCAGTAAATAAACAAGTAAATAATGCTTATAAACAGTTTACAGCTTTTCCCCACAAGTTATTTTTGGCTCAGATAATAACAACTAAGTAAGTTTAAAAAAATTACTTTTACGCCACAATATCATAAATAATTCTCTGGAATTAAAAACGTATAAGATTAAAATAAACAAACAAATTGAATTAACGCTATGGAACCTTGGTTCACAAACGGACAATTCGAAAGGAAAGCGAAAAGAAACTACAACACAATGCAAACGACGAAAAAAGAAAGCGTATAAATAGTAACAAATAATAATAATAATAAACACCTTACATAGAAAGGAAAATTAAAAATTGCAAGGGAATTCGCTTTTTATCTTGTCACTTAATATTGTTACTCTGGCCTGTATATGCATAGGTCTATTTATATGAATTGTATTTACAAAAATAAAGAGAAACTAAAATAAAATTTTTCATTGTTGATTTAAGTAGGAATTAACTTTTCAAAAATAATTATATTACTTGTTATTAACGAGATTATCATTTTTAATAAAACGTTTTCATAATGTAATACGAAAGCAAAATAGAAAAAATCAGGATTCTTAACGAATAGCGCAAACTAATATGTATGATTTAATGTAGATGACGAACATATTGAATTAAAATAAATTAACTAGTTAATAAATTGCCTTATCAGCGGTTCTTCAGAGTTCTGAATGTTTACTGCCACATTCAAGACGTCGGATTTATTTTATAATGAAACGTATTAACTAATTTTAAATATTGAACAATCACCCTCACTAAATAGATTTAATTAGACTTTAAAGAAAGTTCAAATAATAAAGTTTAAGAGTTTTTTTATCGAGGATTTTTAAAAATTAATTTAATTTCATTTTAAATTTGTATATTTTGTGTCTCCTTCTAACTATGAACATTTCTTATTTATCTTTCAAACAGACTGCCATTGTTGTTCCAAACTACTGTATTTGTTCGTTGCTATCTTGTCTCACAGTGTTGGCACACTTGAGGACACGTTTCCTATTATTACCAGAAACATTTTTCAAAGTTATACTATCTACCTATTTCTACCCTACTGTTTGGGTGGTTGTCTATCTTTCTTCACCTGTCCCACTTTGAGCAGGCCTCCTCTGGGTAAGGGACTCATCCCACTTTGCCTACTTCTAGGTACCCGGTTGGAGGTTTCACGGGTAGTACTGGTTAAGAGGACAAAATCGTGGTTCCTGGTTAAAGGCTTATCGATGTTAAAGAATAACAACATGGGTGCTTATAGTCATGCTTATATAGTCATGCTTATTCTTTAAGCATGCTTATATAGCCATGCTTATATAACCATGCTTATATAGTCATGCTTATATAGTCATGCTTATATAGTCATGCTTATATAGTCATGCTTATATAGTCATGCTTTAATAGTCATGCTTATATAGTCATGCTTATATAGTCATGCTTATATAGTCATGCTTTAATAGTCATGCTTATATAGTCATGCTTATATAGTCATGCTTATATAGTCATGCTTATATCGTCATGCTTATTCTTTAAGCATGCTTATATAGCCATGCTTATATAGTCATGCTTATATAGTCATGCTTATATAGTCATGCTTATATCGTCATGCTTATTCTTTAAGCATGCTTATATAGTCATGCTTATATAGTCATGCTTATATCGTCATGCTTATTCTTTAAGCATGCTTATATAGCCATGCTTATATAGTCATGCTTATATAGTCATGCTTATATAGTCATGCTTATATCGTCATGCTTATTCTTTAAGCATGCTTATATAGCCATGCTTATATAGTCATGCTTATATAGTCATGCTTATATAGTCATGCTTATATCGTCATGCTTATTCTTTAAGCATGCTTATATAGCCATGCTTATATAGTCATGCTTATATAGTCATGCTTATATCGTCATGCTTATATAGTCATGCTTATATCGTCATGCTTATTCTTTAAGCATGCTTATATAGCCATGCTTATATAGCCATGCTTATATAGTCATGCTTATATAGTCATGCTTATATAGTCATGCTTATATCGTCATGCTTATATCGTCATGCTTATTCTTTAAGCATGCTTATATAGCCATGCTTATATAGCCATGCTTATATAGTCATGCTTATATAGTCATGCTTATATAGTCATGCTTATATAGCCATGCTTATATAGCCATGCTTATATAGCCATGCTTATATAGCCATGCTTATATAGCCATGCTTATATAGTCATGCTTATATAGTCATGCTTATATAGTCATGCTTATATCGTCATGCTTATTCTTTAAGCATGCTTATATAGCCATGCTTATATAGTCATGCTTATATAGTCATGCTTATATCGTCATGCTTATTCTTTAAGCATGCTTATATAGTCATGCTTATATAGTCATGCTTATATAGTCATGCTTATATCGTCATGCTTATTCTTTAAGCATGCTTATATAGTCATGCTTATATCGTCATGCTTATTCTTTAAGCATGCTTATATAGCCATGCTTATATAGTCATGCTTATTCTTTAAGCATGCTTATATAGCCATGCTTATATAGTCATGCTTATATAGTCATGCTTATATCGTCATGCTTATTCTTTAAGCATGCTTATATAGCCATGCTTATATAGTCATGCTTATATCGTCATGCTTATTCTTTAAGCATGCTTATATAGTCATGCTTATATAGTCATGCTTATATAGTCATGCTTATATCGTCATGCTTATTCTTTAAGCATGCTTATATAGCCATGCTTATATAGCCATGCTTATATAGCCATGCTTATATAGTCATGCTTATTCTTTAAGCATGCTTATATAGCCATGCTTATATAGCCATGCTTATATAGCCATGCTTATATAGCCATGCTTATATAGTCATGCTTATATCGTCATGCTTATTCTTTAAGCATGCTTATATAGCCATGCTTATATAGCCATGCTTATATAGCCATGCTTATATAGTCATGCTTATTCTTTAAGCATGCTTATATAGCCATGCTTATATAGTCATGCTTATATAGTCATGCTTATATCGTCATGCTTATTCTTTAAGCATGCTTATATAGTCATGCTTATATCGTCATGCTTATTCTTTAAGCATGCTTATATAGTCATGCTTATATCGTCATGCTTATTCTTTAAGCATGCTTATATAGCCATGCTTATATAGTCATGCTTATTCTTTAAGCATGCTTATATAGTCATGCTTATATAGTCATGCTTATATAGTCATGCTTATATCGTCATGCTTATTCTTTAAGCATGCTTATATAGTCATGCTTATATCGTCATGCTTATTCTTTAAGCATGCTTATATAGCCATGCTTATATAGTCATGCTTATATAGTCATGCTTATATCGTCATGCTTATTCTTTAAGCATGCTTATATAGCCATGCTTATATAGTCATGCTTATATAGTCATGCTTATATCGTCATGCTTATTCTTTAAGCATGCTTATATAGTCATGCTTATATCGTCATGCTTATTCTTTAAGCATGCTTATATAGCCATGCTTATATAGTCATGCTTATATAGTCATGCTTATATCGTCATGCTTATTCTTTAAGCATGCTTATATAGCCATGCTTATATCGTCATGCTTATTCTTTAAGCATGCTTATATAGTCATGCTTATATCGTCATGCTTATTCTTTAAGCATGCTTATATAGCCATGCTTATATAGTCATGCTTATATAGTCATGCTTATATCGTCATGCTTATTCTTTAAGCATGCTTATATAGCCATGCTTATATAGTCATGCTTATATAGTCATGCTTATATCGTCATGCTTATTCTTTAAGCATGCTTATATAGTCATGCTTATATCGTCATGCTTATTCTTTAAGCATGCTTATATAGCCATGCTTATATAGTCATGCTTATTCTTTAAGCATGCTTATATAGTCATGCTTATATAGTCATGCTTATATAGTCATGCTTATATCGTCATGCTTATTCTTTAAGCATGCTTATATAGTCATGCTTATATCGTCATGCTTATTCTTTAAGCATGCTTATATAGCCATGCTTATATAGTCATGCTTATATAGTCATGCTTATATCGTCATGCTTATTCTTTAAGCATGCTTATATAGTCATGCTTATATCGTCATGCTTATTCTTTAAGCATGCTTATATAGCCATGCTTATATAGTCATGCTTATATAGTCATGCTTATATCGTCATGCTTATTCTTTAAGCATGCTTATATAGCCATGCTTATATAGCCATGCTTATATAGTCATGCTTATATAGTCATGCTTATTCTTTAAGCATGCTTATATAGTCATGCTTATATCGTCATGCTTATTCTTTAAGCATGCTTATATAGCCATGCTTATATAGTCATGCTTATATAGTCATGCTTATATCGTCATGCTTATTCTTTAAGCATGCTTATATAGCCATGCTTATATAGCCATGCTTATATAGTCATGCTTATATAGTCATGCTTATATCGTCATGCTTATTCTTTAAGCATGCTTATATAGTCATGCTTATATCGTCATGCTTATTCTTTAAGCATGCTTATATAGCCATGCTTATATCGTCATGCTTATATAGTCATGCTTATATCGTCATGCTTATTCTTTAAGCATGCTTATATAGCCATGCTTATATAGCCATGCTTATATAGTCATGCTTATATAGTCATGCTTATATAGTCATGCTTATATCGTCATGCTTATTCTTTAAGCATGCTTATATAGCCATGCTTATATAGTCATGCTTATATAGTCATGCTTATATAGTCATGCTTATATCGTCATGCTTATTCTTTAAGCATGCTTATATAGCCATGCTTATATAGTCATGCTTATATAGTCATGCTTATATCGTCATGCTTATTCTTTAAGCATGCTTATATAGTCATGCTTATATAGTCATGCTTATATAGTCATGCTTATATAGTCATCTTGTTTTCATCTATTAAATAAACCAGATTCGATAAGCTTCGTCTACATATTTAGGAACAACAAATATATTATAAATATATCCTAAACTCACAATTATACAACTTTAATTTAATGCGCGTTTCATTGACTTTTGTCATCATCAGTGGTGCTACCACAAAGCTTTAACTAAAGGATTGGTACATAACTTGTCATATTTTTGTATAAGTTAGAACCGGATATGGGCGTTGCCAGATTTACAACCACGCCTACTAATATATTTACAATAAAGAAAATGTGATAACTACAAATATTTAATTTTGTCAACACTATAATATTTTTATTTAGAGTATCATAATTACCTGCCATTCCCAGCATCGTCACACTACTCGTTGACGCGTTTCGGAGAACCTCAACGCGTCGGAACTTTTTACGAACCCTATAATATTAATAAAATATTATATTAACAAAATTATTTAAATAATTTGAATTAAAGACAACATTTAACATAAAAATAATTTACAATATTATGGAATTTTGAATTGCTCGTAATTCATTTTTATACCTAATAATAAATAAAGTCTCCCACGAAACTAATTCTTTAAATTTTATCACATTCTTCAAAAGTGTTAAATTAGGAATGTATTGTTTATAACAATTATATTGGTAATTTAATGACGATGTAACGGACTGTGAGGAAAAGTTTTGGAATAAATAAAGAATTTAAAGGAAGACGCTTCTTATAGCTCCGCAATTTAATGTATCTGATGTTAATTGAAAACTCATTTTTGATTAATCTTTATATAACATCGTTTTAGTAAAAATTTAAAAAGAAAGTAAAATGTTTAAAAAGTCAGGAATTTTAACGAATGTTGCAATAATAATTTCTATTTAATTTGCTTTACTAAGATTATCAAATGCATTTAAAGATTTCAGAATTTAATCATTTTAAAAAAACTGTATTTTACATTAATTAGAAAGAGTTAAGACTTTATTTTTCTTATATAAAACTTCATCAATGGTTAAACTAATATTCAAACCAACAGTCATACTTTTGTTACAGCTGATAAAAGAACACGCAGAACTGATAAAAGAATAACAGACTCGTTTCGGAAGTATATACATTTTGTAATTTTAAGGCGACCATCCAGTAGGATTCTAACCGCATACAAAGGATAGAAATGATTGTATACATGGATAGGGTTAAGGAAGGGGCATAAAATTGTGTTAGACGATGTAAGGGAGATATTATGGCGTCATTAGTACAAATTCGTCTATTTGAGGAAGTTTAATTCAGGCTATAAAGAGATGTCTCTCATTACAGCATCTCGTTATTTATAATAAACCAAACTACAAATAAGCATCTATAATCGAAATTTCACTTTATTCTTGAAAAAAAACAAGGGTTAAGTTATAGTAGAATTAAAATTACAAAAGTCTTCTTCCAGCCAAGATCTAACAGGTCAAATATTCACACGTTTTTTTCATACTTTTAGCTTTATTCCACTGTAAGACGTGTAAACGGGTCTACGAGTACATACAAGTGCCAACATCGCGTTTAGACTCTCTCCCAACGTTCTACTTCCAAATACCTCTCTAATTTTAAATTGCCTTTGGATATGCACACGAAACAGCTTTAGTCTGTAACAATTAGAATAAAGTTTGATAATTCCGGAGAGATCTCAGAACTGCGTAGATCTTTCACTAAAGTTGTACGAAGTAATAGTGACATTGGAGAATAGAAAATGCAACTAAATGACAAAATTAAACTGTAAACACGTTTGAATTATTCGGGCTCAATAAACACGGATGCTAGGCGACGGATGAATCTCTTTAGATGCTGTCGAGTCAAGTTTATTAATACCGTTACTACAGACGCTATAAAATAAAACCAATAAAGTGATTGCTTTGGGCAGCATTTGCTTTAAAGCAAACATAAACTAAACTATCACTACCAGGTTTGCGTAACGTGACTTTACATGAGAATCTGCAGAAACTTATTCAAAGTTTTATTAATACTATAAAATAAATCCAGCCGTAAACCTACAATTACAAGTATAACTTGTTTTATCCAAGAATAAAAGGCAACATTCAAACCTGTGTTGGGCATTCCCTTTGAGAGAAACTTTCTCCATTAAAAAGTATTAAAAAGGAATCTCAGCACCAAAACTCTGTTCTTAAATTAGTCGATCAGTGATGTAAACATATTTGCAACATTTCCTCGTACGATTGGTTTCTCAAGATATTTTATAAAAAGTTTCAAACTCTATCGTTAATTATGAGTATTAAAGTAATTATTGAATTTATGCGTCCTTTTGTAAATAAAAACGAAATATTATTGATAATTGCAAGCTGTTAGTGGTAAATAAAAGTCAATTTTATGTGCACTTGGCTCGTTGGGCTTTGTCATTCTAACCAGGGGTTACATTTCCCAAAACCTTTGCACAGATTTTACGAAACCGTTCTTAATGCATATAGTTTCCCCACACTTAAAGCTAGACTACGTACAATACAGAAGGAGTGTATTAAGGACGTATACAAAACAGATTTCTAACTGTTAACTCTTATTTCTACGTAGTAATTTGCCCAATAATATAGGTTTTCAGGTTTCTACATTTTCCCGCTAGCCTACCTGTTTCTGCTAGCCTACCTGTTTTCGCTAGACTACATTTTTTCCGCTAGCCTATCTGTTTCCGCTAGCATACCTGTTTCTGCTAGCCTACCTGTTTTCGCTGGACTACGTTTTTCCGCTAGCCTATCTGTTCCGCTAGCCTACCTGTTTCCGCTAGATTACCAGTTTCCGCTAGCCTTCCTTTTTCCGCCAACCTACGTTTTGCTGCTAGCCTACCTGTTTTCGGTAGACTACCTTTTTCCGCTAGCCTACTTGTTTTTCTTTTTATATTGTAGGTTACGTTCGGTTAAGTCAGATTAGGTTAAGTTTACATTCCATTCTTAAATGGCAATAAAATACATTAAACAAATTTAGGTTTATTCAAATTTTAGTATCCTCAATAGAATTAGAATAAATTAGGTTACAATATTTATATTAAATTCGAACCCAGTTCGGCATTTAACGAAATTAAGCTTCAGCTCCACTTTGCCAAGTGGAAGTTGCTACACCCCGGGGACTTAGATGTGCCCGATTACAAAATTGCTCGTACCTACGTGCATATAAGTGTACGGTGTTGTTTTGTTGTGTTGTGTGTGTCGTGTGTTGCGTATGTTGTGTGTGGTGTGGTGGCAGTGGTGTGTGTGTGTTTTCCTGTGTAATAATAAAAAAATAAGAGAAAATACAAATACAAGAATATTTTATTGTATTATACAATTCAAAGGGGATTGTTCCTCATGATGATGGTACTGTTTGCCAACAAGATGCTTCGAATTGTATAATACAATAAAATATTCTTGTATTTGTAATATCTCGTATTTTTATAAATAAAAATTTATATATATATATATATATATATATATATATATATATATATATATATATATATATATATATATATATATATATATTTAATAAATTTAAAATATTTCAAAAACAAGAATACTTTTAATGAATATATTTATTCCTAAATTATTTATATTTATATATATATAAAATGTTAGATAAAACTTTTTTTCAAAATGATATGTTCGTAATTTCACAGAACAAGAAATGTATAGCAAGTTTTGCTATATCTATTTTTATATCAATTGTTTAATATATACTTTACAAAAGTTATTACTGTCTTTTCAGTATTTATCTCTATTCTACCTTTATAACGATGTTACTACATTTATTGACAATAAATGTCCAAGTATTATTTTAAATTGGTCAATCACTCTGGACTAATTTAATTTTTATGTAAACAATATTTGAGCTTAAAATATGTGAAACATTTATTAATAAAAGGTTTAAGTAAAAGATTAATGTTTTCTGAAGTACAACGCCCGATGAGGCTGAAAAACTTTCGGCGAACTTGGGGCACTTAAAACTGAGTTTTTTTAATTTTTTATCTATAGCCTGCACTTCTCGATAATCGTCGTATTTTAATTTGAATTATTAAGTTTTCAAAACCAGTGAAGAAAATAATGGAATTAATTTCTATTTTATTTTGGTCGGGCTGCCTTGTCTGTGTCAGAAAGATTCAGTAATGAGACGTTGAACTAGACGTCATACTTTTAATTATATTTAACTACGAACATATTTTTAATTATATTTGCCTTTTACAATTTATGAAACATAACCAAAATAAAACCCCCACAATGTTAATATATGAGAGAAGTACGACGCGCCGCGATAAGTACAAAGCAAACAGCTGCTGAGACGCATTGATATTCCACGACTTCAGTACCGAGCGCTCGCTACGTTTAGAAACCCTAACCTAATTTCAAGTGGCAATGAGTTACAAAACACTGAAAAATATTATAAATTCTTGGTTGGTATCTAAAGCTAAACGGTGTTGGCAACTTATGAAATTAATAATTACCTATTAAAATCACGTTTGGTGTGTGACGAAGGTGGGGTTGTATAAAGACGTACGCCAGAGAGGTGGTGGGGGCATTTACCTTAGTGAAGTAGTGTAACACCCTAGTTGTGGAGGCGCTGCACGCTACGATTTTATTCAAAACGTAAGCTTGTATTTACTAATTAATATGCGTTCAATAATATTATAATTAGTTTAAAATCATTGTTTATATTTAAAATAATTATGAAAGTTCAGATAATATAATAATTTACTAATTTTATTCTCATTAAAAATGTAAAATAAATAATAAAATATACATATAATATATATATATATATATATATATATATATATATATATATAGAACTATATACAGAACTATATATATTATATATATATATATATATATATATATATATATATATATATATATATATAAATACTACATATTGCGATATATATATATAATTATATAGTAAATTCAATTATAATTCTTGTATTTGTATTTAGACTTTTGTTCTTTATTAATACACAAGAAAACATACTGCGATATTTATATATATATATATATATATATATATATATATATATATATATATATATATATAGTATAGTGCGTGTGTTTGTTTAATTGTAATAACTGTACACGTTCTGGACATATATCAGTTATCACATTATTGTTAAATTTTTAATCAGGGTAATTGAGTATTTAATAGTTAATGGTGTCACAGCTGTACTTTTTATAGGTTAATTACACCTAACACTATCATGATGTTTGTCTTTTTAATAAATATTAAAACTCAAAATAAAGAATCAATAATAATTTGTATTTAGACTTCTATTTGCAGAAAATCATTCATAGTTTCTAACAATACTTTACCTATTATCTGTTGTGTTTATAAAAAAAAAATTAATTTTCCGATAAAATTTCTCTGTTATGAAAGACAAACAGGGATTTTCCTGATGCCTTGAAAACTATTATGAATTATTTTCATTTTACAATGGTTCAGCGTTATGAGAATACTTTTCAATTGGTAGACCTATTATTTGAAAATCTTTATGAGTTAATGGAAAAAAACATCTTAATATTTTAAAAGTAATAATTTTTATTGTCATTAAATATAAACACGAAAATAATTAATTAATCACGCATTTCAAAACAAGGTCTAGACTCTAGCTTGAAGTAACATATTTCTAGAAACTTAACATTATAAACTACAAAATTGAAAGTATATTTATATATACCACTATCCCCATTGAAAATAAAAATAAATCCTGCATTATTCTTAAGCTGGAATCAAGAATTTATTAGAGTTAGTTAATTTTGAAGGGAAAATAAAGTTATTATTTTTAGTATTTTTTTTAAAAATTAGCTTTTAAAATTTTTTATTGATTTGTTTTCTGTAATATTTGTTTAAAAGTGGGAATCTCTATATATTATATTCATACAGTATTTTAAATGTATTTTTAAAGATTTCTTCTTGTTCTTTCCTTAAATCAATATAAAAGTGAAAGCTGTTGTGTGTTAGGAAACTATTTGATTGCTGATATAAGAGATTTGTGATATGGGATAGGTCAAGTGTTCAGTATAATTACGCCATTTTACTTGAATTCCTAATAATAGTGAACAAGGAAGACAATCATGTGCCCTGAAGCTATCCTGTACACTACCGTTAGAAGCAGTAATATATATTTTGACTTTATTTAAGTAAATAATTTATTCCTATTTTTTTCTAATTATGTACACTTAAAACAAATAAACACTGCATTAAAATCTTTTCAAAAATAAGAAAATTTCAAACCAAAATACTGCAATATAATTATGATTTAAAATATAAAACATTAGGAAATCAAGTATTTGTGTTTTACTCATTACAATTGTAATTCTTGTTATAATCGGGTTTTATATTATAACATTGAGCGAATCGAGATATAAGTTAATTTTAATATAATTTACTATATTCTAGACAATATGCGTTGAATATAACTAACAAACAACTTTAAGTATATTTCACCCAGACATCCAATAGGCACGGAAAGGTTGAACGAAATTTGTCTTCATTAGTTTTGTCAGCTGTATTTTCACAAATGGTAATTAATGCAAATAGGAAGGTATTATACATTTTGTAGTGTAATTCAGGATATTCTAAGATTCCTGGTTTTAGTGTCCTTGTAGAGATGGTTTCTTTTAACACCACTTAACACTATTGCCTATTCGTTTATTGTGCAAAAATGTTTTCCTTATTGTAATTGTATGCTTTGTGCACGTTTGTTTTGGATTTAAATAATTTGGTAAGTCTGCTCGTTGACAGTATTTTCTGAGATTTAGGTTTGGTTAGTTTTGGCTGAGATAGGGCTTTAAATAGTGAAAACTAAAATTTTAGAAAAACGTTTTGTGTGAGCGTAACTATTAAAGTCATAATTTATTAGTATTATAAAATAAACTATTTTTCGTATATTATAAATCATTAATATTAGGTTCTTTGTTTTTCATAAATATTGTTACCTTATGTACAGGAATGTATTAATATTTTAACTAATATTCAAAAGCATTTAAAAATAAAGTAATATTACAGTATAAGGATTTAGGTCTCAGTAGTTTATAGCCTTCTGATGATGCTAACTGTGTTAGCGAAATGTTACAAGAGGTTGTGTTACTATTTTGTAAATATTTTGTAACAAGGGTTTATATTCGCTTATTAATTAAGTAATATTTTTTTATTATAATTAAATAAAACCTATAGCGCCACAAACACATTTATTTATGTTCTGATGTACGTTTCGATTGCAAAGCAATCATCTTCAGAGGGAATTACTACAAGACTAACTTGAAGAGTAATTTCGTCTGAAGATGATTGCTTTGCAATCGAAATGTTCATCAGAAAATATATAAAATGTTTTTGCGGTTTAAGAGGTTTTTCTTTATTTATAATAAAAATTGCATCTCATTTGTTCCAAGTTAGTATTAATGTCTTATTTATAATGATGTGATTTTAAATTATCAACAGTAGACTCCAAGAACAG
>JBAIZL010000001.1:310068561-310073561 GCA_036971475.1 Prosapia bicincta | reverse complement strand
AAAATTTAATTTTTTTAATTTTAGGAGAATCTCAGTACCAGGATGTTTTGTTGGTTATTAAAACATCACATTTCGATTGTTACCGGCATTTATCAAGAGAAATTATTATTTGCAATTTTTGTGCTGTACATCTGGACGTTAATCTTTTAAATTACCCTTTTGGTATCACTTGTCCGTGACTCGCAGCATTGAACATTGCACTGACCTATTGCGAATCGCTTCTGCTGAAAAATATCAATAAGTAGTTTTTTTTACCAAGTGATTCCAAAAGTGTAATTTAGAAATTATCTGTACAGTCTAAATCGGACCAGTGAAATTCTGTGCTTCAGGATGTGAAAATTAAGTAGGTATGTCTCCAAGTGCAACAAATTTGCAATTTAATTGTTTTCTACAATGAGAGCCACGAACTGGGCAACGAGTAGACTCGTCTCTATTCGGCTCGGCTATAGGGATGGTCGATCCAGCGATTTTACCTGATCGGTGATTTTAGTGACAACGCCAGGTTAGATCAGTGACTTTTACCGGTGACAAGAGATCCTAAGACGGCTTTGTATGTGCCAATAACAGTCAGGCATACCCCATTGGTGAAATGATTCCACACCTCGTTTTTTTCATTTTTGGAAGGATCGTTTTATTTAAAATTAAACCCCTACTTGACTAAGAACAAACTACCGAGTGCGAAATAGCGTCTACTGTACACAACGCTGTCACTGTCGTGAAGCCTGACACAAATCGTTCACCCACACACAATGTGAATGAGTAGAATCAGTGACAGCGTCAAATAAACCCATGACAGCCGTGGTAAAATAACAGTAACTTTTCAGTCGCGGCAGCTACATTTTGACCAATCACAACGGAAACACCCCTCCTATCCCTTTCAGTTCACGACACTGCACGATAATCGGAGCCGAGCGGTGAGTGCAGTGACAGCGACAAATCAACCGATGACCGCCGTTTCATCCAGTGACAGCGACTTTATGGCCCAAACACAATATATGTAACTTCCGATTAATTCATTGCCTGGAATTTTCCATATTTTGTCACTAGTACCACCTGCGACAAACGAATATCAGTCACCGTGACAGAAAATATCGGCCCTCCCTACCCCGGCCTCGCCTTTCCACGCTTTCCTAACATTTAGATCCACAATTTCGTTTTATATCAAGTTCTTCAGGGCGAAGGAACAAGAAGTACAAAACTTGACAAGTTTTCTTCATTTCTTTCATTCTTTAGATCTTTTCACAAGCACACTGGCAACCTATTCCAAATACCTTAGATTCCACTCTTGTTTTTAGTCCTTCCTTATTCCACCCTTATTTATCATTCTTCTAACAAGGTAAGGTGTAACCGTAGCCCGACTTTGTTGGATAGTAGGTTTACTGCCCCCATGATCCTGGCTAGTTTTTGTACTTGAAATTAGCCCTTTTCCACCCTTCGTAGCCGATATAATCATACTGGCATTAGAATCACACTGACCGAATAAATAAAGCAATATTGTATTTTAAAATGAAAGAATGGAACAAAATTTGGGAAATATTGACCATGACTGCCATAACAACGCCCAGAATAACTATCGTATATCAAGAAGGCCAAATGCTTTCCTATGATCCTCAATAAATTTTCGACGAGGTCAAAGAATAGAATTACGTCTGATCGTCTTAAAACTACAAACACAAACAAAACTAAGAAAGTTTCAAATGATTTCATCATTGCACATTAATCAATTCTGTATCAATTCGTTACTTGGAGAGTTTAACACTTCTTCATTACATTCAAATAAATACAACATTTAACCACAAAAACGTTTATTTCAAGTTTTATTTACATTTCGGTAACAGTTATTCTTGTAATAATTTCCTCTGAAGATGATTGTTCTGCAATCGAAACTTAGATTTAAATACAAATATTTGTTGTGGTTAGGAGGCTTTTTTATTAAAAATTTTAAAAAAATGACACCACAGAGGCTCCAACTTGTTACAATTTCATTACTGTCGCACAGATGTTGAATGGTACAATGACGTCACGTTAAAAATCCTGGCGTCTAAAGCAAAAATATATGGATATTCTCTCCGGTCGTTATTTGATCCTCTATGTCGCCCTAAAGAGGACGTCTGAAACTGGTTTTTCAACAGATGACTCGGTCCCGCCACGGAAAGTAACTTCATTAAGTATTATTATTACAATGAACTTATTGGAATGAACTCCATTACCACAAAAATAATCAAAAATAGCAAATAAAACAAGTTACTTAAGATTAAACGCTTATGTACATATCGATGACCATGTCATATCATCAGAGGGTCTTATAACAAAATACAATCTAGCAGACAAGAAGTAACAAACTAGAGTGACGCCAGAAACCCAAGAATACAGTGGTACATTGTTCTATCACTTTGCTTTCGATATTGTAGTTATTTGGTATTTTTGATTATTTTTGTTATATAGGGGTTATTTCAAATATTTTCATTGAATATATTGCACCACTTTGCTCTTGATATTGTATAAGTTTTACTGTTAAGTATTTCCATGAATCGGCAACCGGTAGTACACGTTCTATTTGCAATCCCTTATATTTGGGAGTAATTCGCCGCGTATTTACAGATAATATACAGTAGAGCAGGACGTCACCGTCCCCTGTCTTCTATAAAAATACTTTTGATAAAATAAACCCTTTTTACAATTGACCATATTTAAAAATAAATTAATATTGTAAATTTGACACATTGGGAACTCTTTTGGATAAAATTAAGGCTGTTTACGGAATACAGTGCAAAGTTTTTCTGTATGAGTCTTGCCGTATTAAGAAAGATAATGAGGACAAGATTAAAGGTAAAATACCATTGTTACCTTAAGTTTGATTTTTAGGTAATCATTTACAACGGATGAAACTCTTCTTAAAATCCACGACGCTACCGGGTCTCGAACATGAGACCTTGAGTTATAAGTGTTTTAATAAATATATTTTGTTACAATGTGTGTGTGTGTGTGTGAGAGAGAGAGAGGGGACAGTTTGGTTGTGCTGTTCGAAATGTTGAAGAAAATAAAAGATGGTTAAACAGAAGAGTGTAGTACGGGAGCACCCAGCCGCTCGACTCTTATCTTCCTTTTCCAAAAAACACGTTTTTATCCATAAAGTTCGGAATTCTTCTATCCAGTTAATGATACCTCACCAATCCAACCTCAAAGTCGTGACTCCCGTCAAGCCTGAGGCGGCAGGGCTTGGTGCCACGTACCTGGGCCGTGGTACCTGTATGTAAGAGTCTTTCGACCATACTGTAACACCTTGGCTGGTCACTGGCCCGCCACTAGGACGAGACGAACTCCACCAGTAACAGCTGTCCAGCCGCTCTTCCAGATCTACTCTGGACCAGTAGAACCTTCCAAACGGCCAGGTTTCAGTACGCCAATATCTGTCTGATTAGTTCGGTCCAGGTAGTGCAAGCGGGCCTTTAATCAACTTTCGGATGGCCTTACCTAAGGGCCGGACCCCAGACTAGGGACTTGGTCCTAGGGACGCATAACCTACCGTGTTAGAACTTGAAAGCAGAGAGAGAGAGAGAGTTGGAGAGAGAGAGAGAGAGAGAGAGAGAGGATGCAGCCAGTTCCCCATATGATTTAAATAAACCTTGCTTCCCTGGTATAACAACATGTTACTCTAATTTACTCGGAATTAAAACGAGTTCTGCCTTTGCAGAAACCCAGACCAAACCAAAAGCCCTAGTTCTACATTCCTCTGGGGCCCTCATAACCTCAGCGCTCAACAAACCCACTCTGAGTGACTGACAGAATTGGAAAAATTTAAACTAACGCCAACTCTATGAATAGAGAACTGTCTATGTCTTGTGTTTATATCAATGCTAAGTGACAGTCGAGGACAAGTATTGACATAGAATACGTATTTTCCACTGTTATGTGAAATCTTTGTCAAATAAATATATCTAAAAGAAATATATAGCTATTTTATATATTTAAAATTATTGATAGACCAAAAAATTCTGATTGAAAATCGAAAGGTAGAATGTATTTGTATTAGACCAATTCTAATACAAATACATTCTACCTTTCGATTTTCAATCAGAATTTTTTTTTCAAGAGTTAAACGTTAGTTGATTTAATATTAAGCCATAATTTACAGTTTTTACATTCATAATTTTACAGTTTGTATTAGCATGAATTGGTCTGTGATCTACCATTAATGTTAAACACATAAAATAGCTACTTACAGATATTAAATAGATCGATCTTGCCCATCGTCTCGTCATTTGAGGCATGCCAGAATAAAATAATAACAACCTTATGCGGGTATATGAAGACAACATATGCTGTTTACAACGACGTATTACAGAACGCCATGAAACCCACACACCTTAAATAGAGTTTAAATAGATCGACCCTGCCCATCGTCTCGCCATTTGAGGCTTGCCAGAATAAAATAATAGCAACCTCATTCCGGTATAAGAAGGCAACATATGCTGTTTACAACGACGTACTACAGAACGCCATGAACCCCTCCAGTGTCTCCGGTGCTTCGTTTCGAATACGCAAATCACCAGCAAATGGCGGCAAGAGACGGAAGGCTAAGACAGGTTGTATAGCGGGGCGTGGAAGTAACTGTTGTCTCGGGATGACGTTCGTGGAAGCTCGGCGGAGATAAACTGCCCGCAACGCTTTACCCAATCCTCGCCTTAACTTCTACCACAATTAGGACGTACTTTCCGTGTATAAGCTATTCCGATACGTTAAACGAGTTATACGAAGAATTGGCTGCTTGAAATAAGTTGTATAGAAATTCCAATTTAGTTGACAGAACTGTTTAAATACTGCAGTAAGCAACGATTGCTTGCTATGTTTGAACGCACAAACGTACAAACGCCTACATTTATTACACAACACACAAACACCCTCTATCCAAAATAATTTTGAAATAGCTTCGCGTATATTTTAATGTAAATCAATCACCAACAGAGGCAAGGAAATCAGATTATGTATTTTGCCCCTCT
>JBAIZL010000001.1:310033561-310063561 GCA_036971475.1 Prosapia bicincta | reverse complement strand
ATGCAGCAGGTTAACATAGAAAACAATCGTTACTACAAAGTAAAACCGGTGGACATGAAGGATAAGTGGGATAAATAAAGCGTGCTTTGCAGAAACATCAACAGCGAATAAATAACGAAAACAAGTTGCCTTACCGACACAAGGGGATAACAGATGCAGCAGGTTAACATAGAAAACAATCGTTACTACAAAGTAAAACCGGTGACATGAAGGATAAGTGGGATAAATAAAGCGTGCTTTGCAGAAACTTGAACGGCGAATAAATAACGAAAACAAGTTGCCTTACCGACACAAGGGGATAACAGATGCAGCAGGTTAACATAGAAAACAATCGTTACTACAAAGTAAAACCGGTGGACATGAAGGATAAGTGGGATAAATAAAGCGTGCTTTGCAGAAACATCAACAGCGAATAAATAACGAAAACAAGTTGCCTTACCGACACAAGGGGATAACAGATGCAGCAGGTTAACATAGAAAACAATCGTTACTACAAAGTAAAACCGGTGACATGAAGGATAAGTGGGATAAATAAAGCGTGCTTTGCAGAAACATCAACAGCGAATAAATAACGAAAACAAGTTGCCTTACCGACACAAGGGGATAACAGATGCAGCAGGTTAACATAGAAAACAATCGTTACTACAAAGTAAAACCGGTGACATGAAGGATAAGTGGGATAAATAAAGCGTGCTTTGCAGAAACATCAACAGCGAATAAATAACGAAAACAAGTTGCCTTACCGACACAAGGGGATAACAGATGCAGCAGGTTAACATAGAAAACAATCGTTACTACAAAGTAAAACCGGTGGACATGAAGGATAAGTGGGATAAATAAAGCGTGCTTTGCAGAAACTTGAACGGCGAATAAATAACGAAAACAAGTTGCCTTACCGACACAAGGGGATAACAGATGCAGCAGGTTAACATAGAAAACAATCGTTACTACAAAGTAAAACCGGTGACATGAAGGATAAGTGGGATAAATAAAGCGTGCTTTGCAGAAACTTGAACGGCGAATAAATAACGAAAACAAGTTGCCTTACCGACACAAGGGGATAACAGATGCAGCAGGTTAACATAGAAAACAATCGTTACTACAAAGTAAAACCGGTGGACATGAAGGATAAGTGGGATAAATAAAGCGTGCTTTGCAGAAACATGAACAGCGAATAAATAACGAAAACAAGTTGCCTTACCGACACAAAGGGATAACAGATGCAGCAGGTTAACATAGAAAACAATCGTTACTACAAAGTAAAACCGGTGACATGAAGGATAAGTGGGATAAATAAAGCGTGTTTTGCAGAAACTTGAACAGCGAATAAATAACGAAAACAAGTTGCCTTACCGACACAAGGGGATAACAGATGCAGCAGGTTAACATAGAAAACAATCGTTACTACAAAGTAAAACCGGTGACATGAAGGATAAGTGGGATAAATAAAGCGTGTTTTGCAGAAACTTGAACAGCGAATAAATAACGAAAACAAGTTGCCTTACCGACACAAGGGGATAACAGATGCAGCAGGTTAACATAGAAAACAATCGTTACTACAAAGTAAAACCGGTGACATGAAGGATAAGTGGGATAAATAAAGCGTGCTTTGCAGAAACATGAACAGCGAATAAATAACGAAAACAAGTTGCCTTACCGACACAAGGGGATAACAGATGCAGCAGGTTAACATAGAAAACAATCGTTACTACAAAGTAAAACCGGTGACATGAAGGATAAGTGGGATAAATAAAGCGTGCTTTGCAGAAACATGAACAGCGAATAAATAACGAAAACAAGTTGCCTTACCGACACAAGGGGATAACAGATGCAGCAGGTTAACATAGAAAACAATCGTTACTACAAAGTAAAACCGGTGGACATGAAGGATAAGTGGGATATATAAAGCGTGCTTTGCAGAAACTTGAACGGCGAATAAATAACGAAAACAAGTTGCCTTACCGACACAAGGGGATAACAGATGCAGCAGGTTAACATAGAAAACAATCGTTACTACAAAGTAAAACCGGTGACATGAAGGATAAGTGGGATAAATAAAGCGTGCTTTGCAGAAACTTGAACAGCGAATAAATAACGAAAACAAGTTGCCTTACCGACACAAGGGGATAACAGATGCAGCAGGTTAACATAGAAAACAATCGTTACTACAAAGTAAAACCGGTGGACATGAAGGATAAGTGGGATATATAAAGCGTGCTTTGCAGAAACTTGAACGGCGAATAAATAACGAAAACAAGTTGCCTTACCGACACAAGGGGATAACAGATGCAGCAGGTTAACATAGAAAACAATCGTTACTACAAAGTAAAACCGGTGACATGAAGGATAAGTGGGATAAATAAAGCGTGCTTTGCAGAAACTTGAACAGCGAATAAATAACGAAAACAAGTTGCCTTACCGACACAAGGGGATAACAGATGCAGCAGGTTAACATAGAAAACAATCGTTACTACAAAGTAAAACCGGTGACATGAAGGATAAGTGGGATAAATAAAGCGTGCTTTGCAGAAACATGAACAGCGAATAAATAACGAAAACAAGTTGCCTTACCGACACAAGGGGATAACAGATGCAGCAGGTTAACATAGAAAACAATCGTTACTACAAAGTAAAACCGGTGACATGAAGGATAAGTGGGATAAATAAAGCGTGCTTTGCAGAAACATGAACAGCGAATAAATAACGAAAACAAGTTGCCTTACCGACACAAGGGGATAACAGATGCAGCAGGTTAACATAGAAAACAATCGTTACTACAAAGTAAAACCGGTGGACATGAAGGATAAGTGGGATAAATAAAGCGTGCTTTGCAGAAACATGAACAGCGAATAAATAACGAAAACAAGTTGCCTTACCGACACAAGGGGATAACAGATGCAGCAGGTTAACATAGAAAACAATCGTTACTACAAAGTAAAACCGGTGGACATGAAGGATAAGTGGGATAAATAAAGCGTGCTTTGCAGAAACATGAACAGCGAATAAATAACGAAAACAAGTTGCCTTACCGACACAAGGGGATAACAGATGCAGCAGGTTAACATAGAAAACAATCGTTACTACAAAGTAAAACCGGTGACATGAAGGATAAGTGGGATAAATAAAGCGTGCTTTGCAGAAACATGAACAGCGAATAAATAACGAAAACAAGTTGCCTTACCGACACAAGGGGATAACAGATGCAGCAGGTTAACATAGAAAACAATCGTTACTACAAAGTAAAACCGGTGGACATGAAGGATAAGTGGGATAAATAAAGCGTGCTTTGCAGAAACATGAACAGCGAATAAATAACGAAAACAAGTTGCCTTACCGACACAAGGGGATAACAGATGCAGCAGGTTAACATAGAAAACAATCGTTACTACAAAGTAAAACCGGTGGACATGAAGGATAAGTGGGATAAATAAAGCGTGCTTTGCAGAAACGTCAACAGCGAATAAATAACGAAATCAAATTCAGAGTTGATATGAAATAAATTTAATTGTTTCTGAAGGCTGGATTTAGAAACGCGACTGGAGAGAAAAAAAACTATATTAAGAAAAATATTTAAAGTTAGGTAATTGTAGCATTTAACGGTGTTTTAAACTGAAAATAGCTGTTTAGTTCCATTAAACCATTTCACTGTGCAGGCATGATGGTAAAGGCTTGGAAGCAAATATAAATTTAATTCATAAAATCTATAATAGGATTTACTTATTTGATTATCGGTGCCATTATTTCAACGCTAGTGAAACATGGTTCTAAAAGATAGCAGCAGTGTAACAGCGGAAAGCAGTCTTTAAATTTAGAAACGTTTGATTAAAATAGGCTTGTTAACAATTGCTATGTACCCATATATACTATCAAAGTAAACAATTGTCACGAAAAACTTTATGGATTATAAGGATTTGTAATTTTTTTAAGTAGCCTATATAGTGTTTTAGAGAACCTTTTTCCCCAACATAAAGTGTTTAGAAATCTGAGTAACGCGTACATCCTGTGCCTATAACAACAATCGCGTTACCAACACACACGCGCACGCGCCCACACATTGCTAGTAACTAATCAAACAGGTTGTTCTACAATCTAAAATCTGAAACCACATGTTTAGTAGAATGACGTGGCCGAAGGTATAATTTTTATATGAATTTGAATGGTAAAAAAATATTTCAAATTTTAAAATTTAATTTGGGAGAGATAATTGCAGATTAAAACTTTTATGTTATCCAAAGTTTTAATTGTTATTATTTAACAAATGAAAGAAGTTTTGAATATTTTATTGTATTTCTCATCAAGTCAGTATCTATTGTGGGACTTCAAATATTAAGATAAATGGTTTGAATAGGGAAAACTTACCTTACCTTACAAAACAAGTAAGGGTAAAGTTTCGTTAAATTTTAGATAGGTAACTGTAACAAGACCAAACATAATTAAAGTCGGTTTGAATTGTTTCAAAATAAAGTTTGTTGATAAAAATATTTATGTTTTACTAGTTTTATAGAAGATTGTTTACACTAGCCTCCACTTTGTAGAAAAATTCTTTTATTATAATTTATTTTTGTTGAAGTTGAATAAACGATAATGATCTAGATTGTTTATTAAACAACTATTTCAAAATAAATTTGTTTTGTAACATTCATTTATATTTTTAATAGAACGAGTAGGTTAAAGTAACAATTTATTTAAAAGTTTAAAAATTTATTTAGTTTGTTAAAAAGTTTAGGTTGGTAAATTTAATACCCTGCCCCAACCCTACCTCTTTACCCTATTCCATAATTTAGTTTGTCGAACGGTATAAATTTTAGAATTCTTCTTAAATAAATTCATTTAAACTTTAAAAAATGTATTTTTTACCTTGAAAATTTAAAGAGATCTGACAGAAACATTCTATTCTTACCTTCACCGAAATCACCGGCGTAGCTTACAGACTTACATTAGCAAAATAGTGTAAACTTTATGAATGGCTTCTGAACCATCCATAAACAATGGTCATTAAAATAAATCAAAGAAAATGTGGACAGTTGTTTAGTCGGAGAATCGTCATGTTTGCCAAAATCCCCGGCGGAACAATGAGTAGACTCGACGACCTCCGTCACTGACGACTGGACGTTAATTCCCAGGGAATACAATACACCGGAAAGTGTTATTATAGCTTCTGGCGGCTACAGTACTTAACTGACTTTAATTACTAGAATGAATGGACTTTTTCTGCGCATGCTTATTTGAAGGATTACGTAACAATAAAAAAATCAATTAAACGTAGATTAAAGAGTAAAAACTATACAAGGAAGTTATACAGTGTTCGAAGGTTGATCGTCTGCCAGTATTAAATGGCGTCTATTAGTGACTTGTAAAATGAATAGAAAGCAACTCGTCTCATATATGTTACACTACATAGCTGAGGTTAAGGAAATATAAAAATACATACGTTTTTAAGGAAACTGCCTTTTGTATTACCCAATATTAATTGTCTACTACTTTGTGTTTGCTAAAGGTCCTTAACTTTAATAGTGAGCTCTATCGCCACATTTGTATTTCTATCCTTTTACAGTCTTTTTCAATTTTTAAGTGTTGCGCCAATATTTTATTTTTTACATTTAAATATGTAAACGCTTGGAAAAATTATAATTTTCCATTTTGAAGAACATTAAAATTTAAAATGGTCTTGAGCCTCCCTTTCCTTGGAATCCAGACCCACGACAGCATCGCCTCTCAGTCAGTGACCCTCGAATATAATAGGTTTCCTGAGCCCTTTCGCTTTCAAATTCCAAGGATGTTATTTCTTGTTCGACCAAAAAATACCAAGTACAAAATAAAATAAGTAATAAATACTGCACTCACTCATATAAAATTAAAAGACTGTTAAGGGTTGCCTTTATGAGTATGTTGATAAGGCGGGTTTGATTTTCAAGACAATTTCCCACTATACAAGTCAAAGGACTCTGTATGAAATTCATATACGTTTTCTACCTTTGTATCTACCAAAAGCAGTGTTCGAAGGTACTGGACGTTTTTGAACCCCTATAACGGACCGCTCTGATTGGATATCAATTCTTTCAGTGTTTAAGTAGTTGATGGTCGCTGTTCTGCGGCATATCTATCCTTTCCTAGGCGATGTACTACTTTAACGCCTAGGTTGGCAGTTGCGGAATGTCCATTTAGGAGCTAACATACGAACCGCAAAGTAATTCGGTTCTGCTGCCGCACCAAATCTACCATAAAAACATCCCTCGCCGTGGTAGGGTAGAACGTTAAGAAAGGTTATAGGCTTACATACGCAGAACCGTAAAAAGGCAAAACCGCGACACCCCAGCACTAAAAACAATGATTTCCACACAGACAGTATAAGTACGAAAACGTATGTAATGGATGAGAGAGTATTTGTTCCTTACCTAATCCAACATCTCTAAGTGTGAGAAAGGCACTCATGTTTGTTTACTTTTTTTAATCACCAAAGACTTACGGATAATTATTTGGGTCATACGATAGTATCTGAAAATTTTGTTTTTGTCTTCTTGGCCATTATCTCAAATCTTCGTATTTGGAACCTTTAATGCTGAAAGTGTGTGCAATTTTCTTGTTCTTTATTTTGTATATCTGCAAATTTATTTATGAAATAACAGAACTTTGTTAATATATTACGTACTGTTACCGGCGTACGAGAAGAGCCCTGACCCAAGAGAGGCCAAACGATGAGGTCATTCATAAAAACATTTCTAACACAAAACATCAGATTTACAGGAAATTACAATGCAGAAACCGGATCATATATAATTTATTTTGTGAACCCATTGTTAATAAAATTAGTGCTTTAGCTATCTGTAAATACCTATATTACTTACTAAAATATAACTACTAACAAAGTACCGTACCTTTAAGTCTATATTTGTAGGTCAGGAATAAATGGACAGAGCATGCGCAGAACTGAAAACCGATTGTGGCTCATTTTTACACGTGAGTTCTTCTTGAGCGCCGGTGACAATACTTTGCCTTTACTATTCAACTTTTCCGTCACTTAGCCCTTCAATTAAATTCTATTTGGCAGATGGTTGTTTCAGACTAATTTGTTTGTTTACGTCAAGCACTTACTTAAATGCTACAATTAACTAAGAAAAAACACAAAATTAATTTCTGTCATTTTCCAAAGTCTAGCGTCAGTATAAATGTAAACATAGCACACGTGATGTTACATTATGTTTAAGATAACACCTCTTACACTTAAGCATGAAATCATTTTCAACACCACTGTTTGTGATTGCCAACTGAAAACCTGCCTTCATAGTGACATAATGTGCCATTTTGAGTCATTTAAACATTTTCGAACATCTACAGCAATATATGTGTAAAATGATGCTTGAAGATGCTTTTGACAAAAATCAAGTCAAATACGATTCTTATTGTACCTTAATACAGCTTGGATATCTTGCCAATTTTTGTCACGATCTGGAAAACAACATGACCTTGTCAAGCGTTAAAATTCCTTATTGTTCCAACAATTAAAGATTGTAAACGAATAAGAAACTTTAACCCGGGGAACGATTTTACGGATTGAGGTTCATTGATTATTCTCAATCTTGATCGAAACGTTGGCAAGATATTCAAAGTAATAAGAGGTGTATCTGCCTTCTTTTTCATTAAAATTCTTCAAGTACTTTCATTCGAGTAACTTATCCAACCATGCAGTACGATTTCAACTAATAAAAATATAGCCGGGATCCCCAACATAAGATGAATGATCTTAACACGGAATCTAAAAGAAGCCTGGCATATCCTATTTGCTATTCCCCTATAACATAATTTTACGTAATACTACAAACAATATCAGTCACTTAGAAGCCGTGATATTAGAAAGCAAAGGGCTATGAGCTGACATCAATACAATGTTAGCTAGTAAATAGCTTAGAAAACCGTCAAACTTTCAAACCAGCCACCTTTAAAAGATCAAAATACCTAGATCTTTATCCATATACTAACATTTAGTGGAAAACCACTTCTAAGGGGTCGATGAACAAGAAAATCTGATAAAAAGGTTAACATGTATAAAAAAGAGTTGCAGGTAGGAAATATTTTCAACCACACACAAAACATTTATGACACTTGTCTTGGAATATGTTATTGGTTAACCAACAGAATCTACAAAGACAAGAATCCGGAATGATTCTCTTAGAATCCTCACCGGAGAAGCTTTCTTGACGCCCATCAGCTTATTGACAATAGAAACCGGCACGGAACCAATTAATGCAAGGCGAGACAAGCGTTTAAGTTCTGGGAACCTTTAAAAAGGGTAGATCACCAGTCCTACACCAACTTTAGTCCGACTACACAGAGATTGAAGACTGAACCTTCGGTTAAAGCCCCAACGATGCAGAGCAGCTAGTCATTATGGTAGGCTTTGAAACGGATATTCTGTGAGAAGAATTATTTACTGTGCTGAGAGAGAAACAAATTGTACTAAAATACTAATAATAGTTACTGGAAAGATAATTTAACCTATTAATGCACGAACAAAACCTCTCTTGTGTCTTTAGCAAGACTTTAGCAGTACAATGATTCTGCAGAGGTGTAAATGTGTGTTATACCTATTAATAAATCCGCTCTTGTGTCTTCAGCAAGACTTTAGCCGTACCATGATTCTGCAGCGCAGGTAATGTGTCTATACCTTTAATAAATAACGTAATGAACAGCCAATTTGTAGAACCGTTGAAACGTCGGTGTACAAACAACGATGGTTTCAATGCAGGCAGTGATCACGAAGAAATAAATCTGCAGTTACTTAATCGATCCCATTATCTGAAAGTGTCTGAAGGTCAGTCGTGAAGGGTTTCCAAAAACACTGAGCTTTACTGGTTGGGAATGTCTTATCGGCATTAACATCTCTGACGTCATGCTCACTAGAAACTAGGTTTTGATTTAGTTTAACATTAAAATCACTAAAAGTAACTAAATAAGTTACAAGGATTATTTTTAAATTGTCTTTTTTCATAAAGAAACAAGTTTAAAAATAAAAAGCGCCAAAAACTTTTAATAACAATAGCAACAATGCTAATTGTGCTGCTCACATTTGTTGGAGGTTTTATGAAGTACATCTTTGGGCGGTACTTTTTACCGGCGACTGTAAAACTATAGTTAAGTGACGTCACATATTTCATATTTCTGTAAGGTTGGGCCAACCTCCGGGAGAAATCCGAAAGTGAAACATCAATGAATGTTCACTTAGAGGTTATGTTTAAATAATTTGCAAGTGGAATTTCCTATACATTCGGAAATATCTTATATTTGATTAAACAAAATAAATAAAGCTAATTAGTCAAATAAATCTAATTAATGTATTCCATGTAATAAATTAATATATCTTTAATTAAATAAAGCTTCAATAATTAACCAAGTCAACTTACTTAATATCGGTTTAAATATTTTATTTTTGTAGGCTTCTACCGGCATTCTCAAGACCGCCATTTTTATTTTTCTTATTTCCTACAATAAAAAATTTTAATACAAAGATATTAATAGAGGGTTTACACAATACAACCGACAAAACCTAGAGAAGAAATAATTTGTGTGCCTAATAGAACTGATCTCCATTGACATTACGTGTTTATTTTATCAACTTAGTTCATATTGAATAGTTACTAGTATCATCATTGTTAGCACTCTTTAACAAATAAATAAGCACTGATCCAGAAACGCTTTAAAATTACATCATATTTTAAACGCAGAACTTTAATCATATTTTAGGAAACGGAGACAACCTCTCATCTACAACAAAACCTGATGTGTGTGTGTTGTGTGTGTGAGGGGAGGGAGCGGGGGGGTATTGTGTGTGTGTGTGTGTGGGTGGTGTGTGCGCGTGTGTGGGCGTGTGTGTGTATGTGTTTGTGTATTTGTTGTGTATGTGTGTATGTGGGGCGGAGAGGGGTGGGGTGGTGGTGTTTGTGTATGTGTGTGTGTATGTGTATGTGTGTATGTGGGGGGGAGAGGGGGTGGTTTGTGTGTGTGTGTGTGTGAGTGCAAATATATATGCCTGTATATGAAAACAAACATTTCCAACAATAAGAATATTTATAATTCAAGCGCCCAACGTTTTTTATAAATCTTATTGTTCAATGTGATCAGGACCTTTGCTCTTATTGAACTGCTCATTATGTCAAGAGGTCATAAAAAGCTGTTGAAAGTGCTCGAAGCTCCTGATGATATCAATATGTTAAATAAATGAAAGCGTTGAGACGTTAATTTAATAATTATTCTTTTTGTTGAAATATTTGTACTTTATTAATAAATATTTAACACAAAAATGCCATAGATAAATCACTTATATACAGATACATAAATGAATATTTTTCTGGTTTTAATACTAAAACCTAACAGTATGTGATATTTTAAACGGTCAAACATTCCTTGAAATATTTAATTTACCCTGAAGTTAAGCACCATTTGACGTAGTTAGTCTTCGGATAGGGGAGTGTTATACAAAATTGTCGTGTTTTTGTGTTTGACATAAATAACACTCAAGATAAAGTTGTAAAACAGGTTTTTAAAAAGGAAATAATGCACACGATATTACTAACGTAACATAAAGTTTTCATAAGGCGAGAATATATTTCCCAATAAATAAAACAGACGAAACAAAATGTATCTCAAACTGGAATGTAGTAAAATTATATATAATAAATAACAATTTTTTAGCATATAAAAACTATAAACACATACGAGTATTAACGATATTATTGACTTCAAATTTTAGAAAAATGTTATGGATTGGATTGTAGCAATTCGAAAGTCCACCGGTAGATCTACAACTAGTGGCAAGATACATTTCATCTCTTTATATAATTCTATTTTCATCCTAGAGAGAAAAATGTGTTTTTTTATACCAACGCATTCAAATCATTTTTATAAAGTAATCCAGTTTTACGTATAAATCAAAATTGTATTTTTTTAATATTTCTCGGTTGATTAGTACTTACGCCTAACTTTACGTTAGCTAGACTTTTGTGTACACTTGTATAAATAATAATTACTAAGTTTTTCTTCATGATATTTACCATAACAAGGGCTAATTTGGCTAAAGTAGGAGGTACATTCACGTCAAGTTGTTATGGCGCTTTCACATTTATTGATATAATCACTCTATATTATACACGTACACACAGACACACACACACACACACACACATACATATATATATATATATGTGTGTGCGTGTGTGTTTATATATATATATATGTATATGTATATTTAACTTTGCAACACTGTTTTCCTGTAATCACTTATCATTTTCACTATAAGTACTTAAACAAGAATCTTACTTGGTATTTATGCTAGTTAACTTTCTAAGACTGATGACTTTTGTCGAGCATCAACTATAATATATATATATATATATATATATATATATATATATATATATATATATATATATATATATATATATACATACATACATATATATTTATATATATACATACATACATATATATATATATATATATATATATATATATATATATATATATATACATATATATATGTAAATATATATATATATATATATATATATATATATATATATATATATATTTATACAAGCATTTACTTTGTTTGGCAACCAAAGTTGGACACGACGCAAGCCTGCGCAGTGCGCCTTCAATTAGCAGCCGTCTCCCAAGTAATTTAAATCAAGGTGTTTATTTGTTCGTTAACCCGGTGGAAAGGCGTGAAACAAATATATTTCAACGTTTAGAACGCTCTCACGCCATACTCAATAATCACGTAATAATACATTGCAACTTGTTAAGAAGTCCTGCTTGTGAACATTTCCTTCGGCGACGGTCGGCGTTACAAAAAGTTTCGCAAATGCGTTTTGAGCAGAAAAGACGAACATATGTTGCTACTTTTGAACGAAACGTTATGAATGTATAACACATATCACAAAACTCCCTTAAGCATAATAATCTCTTATTAACGATAGTCATGTCTCATCTGTAAAGCAAATACCCAACCAAGAAAAGAAAGTAAATCATAATCTTAATTGGTCTCATTAAGAGGCGTTCACAAAGTCTATCCGCAGCGATATTACAAGAACGGCTACTCCGTAGACTAAACAAGCCCCTCAGCAATATATTGAACTAAGTTACTTATGTGACGACTTATACGTCTTACAAGATCTGATGTGTCGGGTGAGTCCGCTTAGAGGGTCGTAGAGTAAACAATATATCAAAATCAGTACTTGAACCGCACTGCGGAGAAATTTTTCGAACGCATAGCGGTTCGGAATGGTTAGCGTCTTGAGAGGGACTTGAAAGTAGCAAATAAGCTTGAATTAGGTATTTCTATTGCTTTTGTGTATTGGGATCTTCTGTTTGTCTTTGTAAGTGTTTAAGATTTACACTATTATCATCTATGCAGGATGTGGAAAAATTGCGAATAGAAGAGAGGTAGAGGTAAAACTACCTTCCTTGGCCCAGATGTAAGGAAGAATCGTGAACTAGTGTGCCGGGATAAAACTTGATGCTCCTGCAGTGAAGCTACTCTCTATCGGTGCATAAAGAGGTCTTCTCTTCTTGTACAAGCTACGTACAGAGAGAAGGATGTGTGGAAATGCGGGATTGTTTGATGATTCTCCCTTGGCACTGGATTAGGGGAGGAATCTACTCTTTTCCTATCGAGGTCCTTAAGAAAATTCTACCCTTCAGCAAGTGTATTATTTAATTGCTTCATTTTGGTGAAATGCATATTTTAAACTTATGTGAAAACTTCATTTCTTTAAAACATGATTTTAAACTACATTTTAAAATCAATTTGAAATAAAAAAATTGGAAACTGATATTTTTAATAACTCTTGAATTTTGTAGTCCATTACCTTCGGCTAATCTTAATCACGTTAACATTAGTTTATGTGAAAGTGATTAATTTCTAATGAGTTAAATTCTTTGAATATTCATGAATATTCTGTTTTGTAAATATTCTATCTTTGCACAACATACAACGATTTAAAAAAAAATAATTTTAAACATGGTATTATGTTAAAACCTTTCTAAACAAATTGCTTTTGAGGGAAATTTAATTTTAGAATTTTAAAAAGTTGTCTGTGTAGCAGCTGCTGTAAATGAATATTTGCAACACTAGTAGTGCTGACTTAGTGCGCACTAAAATACCAAAAGCGAACACTAAATTGTTGCATTCAATGTTATTTATAGAAATAAAGGTTTATATTGTATCGTGTAATAAAATAATAACATAAAATGGCAAATTACAATCTAATTGTGAGACAATTCGTTCACGAGCACACTTGCAGGCAAAGATACAATAGGCTACAATGATTCACGTGCAGCATAGTCGGTTCCAGTCCATTGTTACAAGCTTCCATTGTTGCATCCTCTAATCTTCGATACATGGCCAAGGTGTTTAGGTAACTGCGCTGAAAGGGAAGAAATAAAGTCATGACGTTTTACTTGTAAGCCGAGAACACATTTAATGTCGAGTTATGACGCAACTTATGTTTACATTTGCTTTATTACAAACTGTGTCCCGTTAAAGAGTCGTATACATTGTCATGAGCTCATCGCTATAAAATCGTTCATTATAATCCGGTTCGGGAACTGTACCAATGAAAATCTGTTTTCAAACAAACCTTATATTATCTATAAAAGTTGAAAACGGTCCTTGCGAACTGTAACTACTTTTTAGCATTTTTCACATTATGACTGTAAATTCTTAACCGTTCTTTATTCAGGCTGTTTTATATTTGTTTCAGATTTATTGTAATTTAATCCACATTGGTATGTCTAGTTGTTCTCTGCTTTTATCATTTCCAACGTTTTTATCTAAATTCATTTTATCATGAATTATACTTTTCTACAAGAAAACGTAACAGCCCGGAAACTAACGAAATATACCGACCATTTCCGAAAACATAAATGACGTAACAGGTTTATGTTAAAAGTTCTTTAGAGGTTTTGTTTAAACCACTTTCAAGAGCAATTTCTTAAATAATAAAAAATATAGTATATTTGTTTAAATTATTTGATTTGTAATTCATACAACGCTGATTTTTATTACTCATACATTATATTTCTTTCTGCATTGCCCGCTGTATTAAAAATGTATGTCCTGGAGTGTTATAGCATTACGTAACAGGTTACCGGTAAATATGTTTATATAATATGCCGACTTATAATTTGTTTATATATTTACGAATATATAACAACATTTCTTGAATATAAATATACAGTGTATCAGTCAAAAATTTGAATGTACGATGAAACATACACAGTTCTAAATTTTGAGTTATACATTGACTTACTTGTTTATCAAAATGAAATTAACTTTAACAAATTTAACATTTTAAAAAGTAACATATTTATTACATTAATGCAACGTTTATTGAGATACATTACTATAACAATCTATATTACATTAACTTTACACTTCACATATTACATAATTTAATACCATATTATATTATCGTATTATAAATGGGAAATTTGCATAGTAATAAATTCACTTCATGCATACATTCTTGTACGTCACTTCGAATCCCACCTTCGATGATATAAACCCTTCTGTTGGGCATTCTCCATATTAAAACCCGAAATAATACGAGCAAAATTATAATAGAATTAAAATTAATAGGGCATTTTGCTACTTAAGATCGAAGAGATTTTGTGACATAGTCTTTCAATGATTTCTCAATTTCCTTGACAACCGGGCTTGACAGGGTTGCCATGTTTCTAAGTATATTTGTCAACAACTCGACAATAGACGTAGTTTTCAGTCTTCTGCGAGAGATGTGAATAGAACAAAGTATGCGCCATATACGAGATTTATTCGCTGCATTCATATTTCACGCACACAAATACTTTTCTATTTTTAAAACTAACTATACTCTAGATAGTTCCCCCATAAGGTGCTCTTATTTTATACAAAAATATTTACTTAAAGTTAATAATTGTGTAAATAAAGTTTTGGTAATGAGTAAAACTCTTAAGCTTTATAAACACACACACACACACACACACACACACACCCCACACACAAACACACACACACACACACACACACACACACACACACACACACACACACACACAGTACACACACCACACACACACACACACACACACACACACACACACACACACACACACACCACATACACACACACACACACACACACACACACACACACCACATACAAACACATACACACACACACACACACACACACACACACACACCACACACACACACACACACACACACACACACACACACACACACACACACACACACACACACACACACACACACACACATACACACACACACACACACACACACACACACACACACACACACACACACACACACACACACACACACACACACACACACACACACACACACATACACACACTCACCCCCCCCCAACACACACACACACACATACCGAACACATAAAATGGTGTTTACTCATACACAATTATTTTTTCCTTATGATATTTACATTGTAAATAACTTTGTTTTTATAATATTATTAATATGGCAACGTTTTTAATAATTTATATTTTGTTCCAGGTAAGAGAAATTTTTTTTATTTGCTGCTTCGAAAATATCGCCTGAGTGAGTATGCTATTTTATTTACTGAGAGTATTGCTATTTTACCCATTATTTAACGTTTAAGGTTTTCATGAAACTATTATTTTATTCTATTGTTAGTTTTATAGTAAAACCCCGATTTTCCGGACGGGAAAGTATGCCACGTCTCATGACTATAATAGAACTGAACACTGGGAATCTTTCGGACAAACTTAGTTTTTTTAATGTTTTGGGTAGTATTATGGGGCAATAGTTTTGTAAATCCTCAGCCAACATATTTCTTTTCATGCTACAGGGTGATTTGCAATTACTTTCCTCTTTTATGATGTTCCACAACAATACACACATTGCCTCGTAGCGTACAAATCCTAAATCATCATATATTATAATACTACTTCATATCATTATCTAAGTATTTCAGTATTCATCTTTTATGACATTTATTACTGCTTGTTTTTATTCTCTTTGTTGCACTTATTATTTGTTCTCTTGTTAGGCGTGATTACCTTAGTAATCTTTTGCACGCACACATCTCGATGCTTTATTTTGGCATACATGTTTTGACGTCATATAAAAACACAAACCTTCTGAGACAAGACATTGATACGTTTCCACCACACAGGTACCTTTCTCACTAGATAAAAAGGTACTTATAGGTAATTAATTACTTGATTATAATTTTGTAGTGAATATGGCTCTAAAACTTATAAAACAAAAATCTCGTTACACAATATCGTATGATACAACAAACTAGGAAATAATAACGTATGAATCAAAGTATCATTACACAATAACATATGATACAACAAACTATGAAAAAATAACGTAGTAAACAAAATCTTATTACACAATAACGTATGATACAACAAACTAGGAAAGGATAACGTATAACAAAATCTCATTACACAATTTCGTATGATACAACAAACTATGAAATGATAGCGGATATACGAAATCTTAATATAAAATATCGTATGATACAACAAACTATTAAAGGATAGCGTGTGATACAAAATCTTATTACACAATTACGTATGATACAACAAACTAGGAAAGGATAACGTATAACAAAATCTCATTACACAATAACGTATGATACAACAAACTATGAAAGGATAACGTATATACGAAATCTTATTACACAATATCGTATGATACAACAAACTATGAAATGATAGCGGATATACGAAATCTTAATATACAATATCGTATGATACAACAAACTATTAAAGGATAGCGTGTGATACAAAATCTTATTACACAATTACGTATGATACAACAAACTATGAAATGATAGCGTATATACGAAATCTTAATATACACTATCGTATGATACAACAAACTATTAAAGGATAGCGTGTGAAACAAAATTTTATTACACAATACGTATGATACAACAAACTATGAAAGGATAGCGTATATACAAAATCTTATTACACAATGACGTATGATACAACAAACTATGAAAGGATAGCGTATATACAAAATCTTATTACACAATATCGTATGATACAACAAACTATGAAATGATAGCGGATATACGAAATCTTAATATACAATGACGTATGATACAACAAAGTATGAAAGGATAGCGTATATACAAAATCTTATTACACAATATCGTATGATACAACAAACTATGAAATGATAGCGGATATACGAAATCTTAATATACAATATCGTATGATACAACAAACTATTAAAGGATAGCGTGTGATACAAAATCTTATTACACAATTACGTATGATACAACAAACTATGAAAGGATAGCGTATATACAAAATCTTATTACACAATGACGTATGATACAACAAACTATGAAAGGATAGCGTATATACAAAATCTTATTACACAATATCGTATGATACAACAAACTATGAAATGATAGCGGATATACGAAATCTTAATATACAATATCGTATGATACAACAAACTATTAAAGGATAGCGTGTGATACAAAATCTTATTACACAATTACGTATGATACAACAAACTATGAAAGGATAGCGTATATACAAAATCTTATTACACAATGACGTATGATACAACAAACTATGAAAGGATAGCGTATATACAAAATCTTATTACACAATATCGTATGATACAACAAACTATGAAATGATAGCGGATATACGAAATCTTAATATACAATATCGTATGATACAACAAACTATTAAAGGATAGCGTGTGATACAAAATCTTATTACAAAATTACGTATGATACAACAAACTATGAAATGATAGCGTATATACGAAATCTTAATATACACTATCGTATGATACAACAAACTATTAAAGGATAGCGTGTGAAACAAAATCTTATTACACAATACGTATGATACAACAAACTATGAAAGGATAGCGTATATACGAAATCTTATTACATAATGACGTATGATACAACAAACTATGAAAGGATAGCGTATATACGAAATCTTAATATACACTATCGTATGATACAACAAACTATGAAAGGATAGCGTATATACAAAATCTTATTACATAATGACGTATGATACAACAAACTATGAAAGGATAGCGTATATACAAAATCTTATTACATAATGACGTATGATACAACAAACTATGAAAGGATAGCGTATATACAAAATCTTATTACATAATGACGTATGATACAACAAACTATGAAAGGATAGCGTATATACAAAATCTTATTACATAATGACGTATGATACAACAAACTATGAAAGGATAGCGTATATACAAAATCTTATAACACATTGACGTATGATACAACAAACTATGAAAAGATAACGTTTGAAACAAAATTACTATAAAATTACTTATTGTACATCAATAAACGAATCAATAACTTATGACACTAGTCATTATAATAAATACCACAATAAAGCAGCCCATGTACAATAACTTACGACTGAATAATTTATATGGGACAATCACATACAAGGTGATTATTTATGAAACAAATAATTATCATAACTACTGCATAAATGCATCTTTTTACATGGGTTCCAACCGCCCATACCTTACACAGCCTTACATAAATAAATATTTTATTTGTGATAAATAAATTTCTTTCCTGTGTCGTATAATTAATAATACTTTTGGAGCGAATTATTTTCACATTTATACAATATTTATTAACATTTGTGCGTTTACAAAACAATAAATAAAGAAATAAAACAAACTTAGGAGACACTTCAAACGCGATTAACTAGCGTGCAATTGCTTTTATCTATTTCCAATCTAAGAACAATGCAATTTATAGTGAAATTATCGATTCAAGACAATCTTGTAATAAAGTGAATTTATGTTCCACAATGTGAAGTAGGCAGTTACAGAACAATGTGGAAATAATTATTGAAATGAAATCAATATCCGTGCATTACTACTGTGGACTGGCTTTATCTTGTGCTGCTAGAATTTATGCATCATGAAGTACGCTATGGAGAGTCGTGCCGGTGCATCCATTAGGAAAGCGGCTCAAGGCGATGACGTGTGTTGACGTTCTGGCGACGTTTTAAACAAGTGTGCGGGGCACACTGCATGAGTAACATCGTTGCTGTGGCTAGCAGTCAAGCAGGAATCGGGTTTCAGTTAATAATTAAAAAATTAAATATATGATATATATATATATATATATATATATATATATATATGTATATAATATTAAAAAAGAAATATATGATTATGGTTAAGGTTTTTCCTTTACGTAAAGTCGAAGCACACTCGTTTCATTATTCTCAAACTGAATTATTTCCCAAAACACTCAGTAATTCTCTGAGTGAAATTAAACAGGGCAAAATTTGAAAATAAATTACTTTTAATATATTTTGTAAAAGTAAAATATATCAATTTTGGAATATTATAAAATCTTTTCTAGTGCAATCTGATGCTCTCTCTCCCTCTCTCTCAAAAAAAAAATATATATATTTATATATATATATATATATATATATATATATATATATATATATATCCTGCCCTTGTTTGTCTGTCTCTCCCTCAATCAATCTGTTTCTCTCTCTCTCTCTCTCTCTCCCTCAATGTCCTGTCATATTATCAGACTGTCTCTTTCTCTTCCTTTCTTTCTCTCTCTCTCTCTCTCTTTTGTCCTGTCTCTGTTAGTCTGACTCTCTCTCTTTTTTTCTGTGTTTCTCTTTCTCTCTTTCTGGTTCTGTCTATGTCATATATATATAAGCTATAAACTGAAGAAAAAGATTTGGAACAATAGCTTGGAGCAACTTTGGTGATTTTTTAAATTATAAATAAATAAATCTCTTGTAATACTTTCCTTCGAAGATGTTCCTTTGTAATAGAAATGTACATCAGAGTTAAAAAAAAAGTTTTTGTTGCGTAAGTGGTTTGATTTATTTATAATAAATGATAATATGTGGTCATAGGCATCATAGTATTAAATATGATGCAGTTTCACTTTGATTAGATGTCACTTTTTCCCTTTAGAAGAAGAAACAATTAAGCAAACGTGGTAAAGGAAAGAGTACATTTTAGTCGGGAATGTTTTTAAGGTGTTAATGATCAAGAAGCGAACCAATTCCTTCAACTTCGGTAAAACACTTTAGTTTAGGCAAGCGATCCTTCCCCCGCGGGTTAAAAGCCTCCCCTATTTACTTGGCCAGACGATTACTATGTATAAATACATTAACCCTATTCCTTCTTAAGCGAGGGTGGTTCATGATGATGCAACCCTATGAACATGATATATAAACGTACTGCACATGTTACGTCATTGGGCTTTCCTTAAATTCCAACCCCTTTTTATATCAATATCGTAAATTTATAAATTATTCAGAATATTTCTATATTCTTTAAAGACGATAATTGTGGAATATATTTATATAATAGTAACTTCCGTTTACATCATGGACATCATCATGGTTGAGGGAGAGTACCTTACTTGGGTTATAAGGTATTACAAAACGCAGTAGCAAAATCCTTTGGTCACTAATCTGATTGATTTATTTGGACAAATATAGTTAAATTGTACTTAAATGTTAACGATTGGCTTTTTTTTATTAAAAGAAAAAAAATAAACGAAGAAAAGAAAAGAAGTAAGAAAAAATATTGTCAAAGTGTACTTAACTGTTAACAATAGACGTTTTTTTATTAAAAGAGACGCGCTCGTCTACAAACAAGTAGGTTTTCTCCACTTCACATTAAAATTTTGAAAAATAGTACTATTTTATAATTACAAACTTTAGGTTTTCTCCGCTTGGTGCGCTGTAAATTCTTTCATAAAGTTCCAAATATATAAACGTTTTCTTTGCTCTGACTTTTGAAATTGATACCATTAGGTAGGAACAACAGACACAAATAACGCCTAAAAGTTTAAATCACTGAGATCCCTACATCTCTAATTGAAGTGTCCTCTATTACTGATAATCTTTTCTATCCAACCACTCTTTATATACATCGTGAAAACGTACGGCCTTGCAAATATCATTCGTAACTTGGTGGATTTTAAAGTTTAAAATATTTTTTATTATCTAATAACACATTTCTAAATTACATTTTAATGTCAGTGGTATATTTAGAGGAACTAAAATTTGTACTTTTCTCTCAAGTATAACTGCATAACTCAAGTATGGTTTCAGCATACTCTGTCTAATGACAGGAATTTTATACTTGACTGGAAAATTTTAAATAAACATGTAACTTTTTTATGATAGACACCTAAAAGGAAGTAAAGATTCTTTTGTAATTTTAAAAACAGTTTCCGCCATTACATCTGACAGTTTGTGTGATTCAAGAAGAGAACTCAATTGGAAAATTGCTCAACAAATATTACAATGAAGATGGTTTACTTGATTGTGATTGGTTGAAAAAGTGCAACGAATTGAAGGCAATCACATAACAATCAGCTGATTCTGAGTGATTATACTTGTTCTAAATACTTTTAATACAAAGTAAGTTTTCATTCCTTCAGTGGTCCTTTCAGGATGTGCGAAATTCTATTAATTTTTATATGAATAGGGCGAATAAGGTCGATGTTTTCCAACTTGACACTTCAGAAAACTTATTTATTCGAACCCCAAATATTTATTCTGCCAAACATTGTTTGTTTCCTTCTCAGGCCTTGATATTCCATGTCAGGAATGTTCTCACTTCAGAATCTCTTTGTGTTGGTCCTGAGTTACAGGAACCAATCATCAAAATTTGTCTGGGTCATTGTCTAATTATGAATGAGTTTGTTTCCTTTACTCTCGCTACAAGACCGTACCATGGCCACACTGTTCTATGTACGCCATTATGTATTTTCCGGCTCCATCCGAAGTCTCGTCTGTTTTGTACGTTTTGCAGTCACGTAAAACTTACACTTTTCCAGACGTCCATGGCTAAAGTTAATACTTTGTTTTTTTATTTCTTCGATAGATCCATTATTAGTCATTATTCCCCTAAAAATGGTGACATATATATAAGGAAACACATTTTCGGTGGGCATGGGGTACGATCTCTTGCACACACACCAACACTCACTCACACACACACACACACACACACACACACACACACACACACACACACACACACACACACACACACACACACACACACACACACACACACACACACACACACACACACACACACACACACACACACACACACACACACACATACACACACACACACACACACATACACACACGCACACACACACACACACACACACACACATACTCATATACCAACATACATACAGAGAGAGAGAGAGAGAGAGAGGGGGGAAAGAGGGATTGAGAGAGAGAGAGAGAGAGAGAGATTCATACAGAGAGAGAGCTTGTGTGTGAAGAGAGTTTTGCAGAGAAAGAAAGAAATACACACACACACACACAAACTAATTTTATATATATTTCTACTGCAATATTTTCATTATTTACTGGAATATTTTGGATATTTTCAGTTTTTGTGTTTTAACCTCAATAATAGTTTTATTTATTTAATTTTGAAATTGTTTTCATGTGGTAAATATTCTGAAATTTTATATTATAATATATATATATGCTATATTTTCACCAGAATATACTTTTACTGATTTTGAGGCTATTAACAAATAAAAATATAACTCACCTCAATAGGTTCTATATGTACTTACTTTATAGGCAATGGAAAAACGAGCATTATTTGATCAATATTGTTATTATTTAGTAAACTATTTATTCATTTGTTTACATTCAATTATTTGTTACATTCATGGAAAGAAACAAAACTGTAATTCCACTTCAGGTCTTTATGGTTTCAAAGATAAACTCAGGCAGTCATTTTTTAAAATAGCAGTAACTTATCCATTGGCAAGAACACAATAAAACAGTCATTACAAAAAATAATGGGGTGACGTCACCGCAAGGTTTTCACGGTAGCATTATTACTAATGATATGTACCGGAGTGCAGACGTTGCTAAGCAAGCAATAAGATAGATGTAACGATAGGCGGAGCTAGGAGGGGGGACGATTCCGTGCTGAGCCACAATACCAGATAAAAAGGTGATAAGAGCCACAACGGTGCGCGATAATCGGCCTACGAGTCAATTAATTTAGAAGGTCTACACCGCGACATTAATATGCAGAAACACAATCAAATGCTGTTAACGCGTCGGTAATTTGTTGGCAGTTTTCTTATACAACGGATCCTACGTCGGAAGCAAACAGTCGCGTTTGGTGCGTCCGAGTTGCGAAGCGTACACGTTGCAACACGAGTGTCGCGTCAGTTCTGTTCCAAAGTGTAGCATTGCTTTCCCAAATATAGGTGATTGTTGACAACAGCTGTGTGCCGAACGTTGCGTGTTTGATTGTGCCAAATAGATAATTTGTCTGCTGCACATCAGCTGAGTGCGGTTAGTCAGTTGGTCTTTTTATCACTGTACAAAATGACGGACCACCTGTATACAGGACACAGCAGGAGGCTGTCCTCCTTTTTCCTGGACATGCCCAAAAAGCCTCGCGGGTCGTTAGCCAGCCTTTCTTGTGAGTAAAGTTTTATTATTTTAGGTTAGGTCAACCTAACCTCAATTTTAACCCAAAAATGAAAGACATTCACAAACAATCATTAATTTAGACAATAATAAAAAATTATCTTGAAAATTATTAAATTGCTAATATTTATTAGGTTATTCAAATTCGTATTTATAAATATAAATAGAAGCACTGACTAAGTATACAAATGTTATTAACACTAATTTATTTATTAAAGTTGTTTCTTTGTAAAGAACATAAATTAATGATATAAATAATCGTCTGGTTTCAAAATAACTTTACATACTGTTTTGTAATTTAGTAGCACTGTTCAAATATTTGGTATTTATACAGGTTGTATCGAATGATTTTGTAAGTGAACGTACAATTAAACCTTCTAAATACAGTTTGCTTGACAAGTTTCGGTTTTGTGAACAATATTTTAAGTTTAAAATCAGTGCCCCAAGACTTGGCCTCTATGTAGAATGCATGTATACAATTTTAATTTTTTCAACAACAATCTGATTACAGAATCGTTTAAATGGGGGCAGGATATCATTAATTAGAGATTTCGCAAGGTTTGGAATGGTTGTAACTTTGTTTAGAATATGTAAAATAAAATAAAATAATCCCATTGTATATATTACAATAAATATATAATTTGAAACAAATAATAGTTGTTTAGATGTGCTTAAGTAAGGTTTAGATAAACAAGGTATCAAAATCGAAGGGTTTCTACAATAAAGTTATATATATATATATATATATATATATATATATATATATATATATATATATATATATATTTATATTTGGCGATGATAACCACAATTGGTTTTTCGCCAGGAAAAAAAAGAAGTATATATATATATTTATATATATATATATATTAATAAACGTTTTAGCTATATAACTTTGTTGGCAATTCTTTTGTAACTTCATTCTAGATGTAACTACTCAAGACGATGCCCTAGGTATCGATAAGTTATTAAGGGTTAAATCTACATTACCTTGTTGGAATTTATTCTGTAACTTCATTCCAGATGTATCACTGATGATGATAACTTGGTTATCGATATTTCTAGAAAGGGTCTATCTTCAAAACTATGTTTTATTGGTGTTTTAACTTCATTCCAGATGTATCACTGATGATGATAACTTGGTTATCGATATTTCTAGCAAGGGTCTATCTTCAAAACTATGTTTTATTGGTGTTTTAACTTCATTCCAGATGTATCACTGATGATGATAACTTGGTTATCGATATTTCTAGAAAGGGTCTATCTACAAAACTATGTTTTATTGGTGTTTGAACTTCATTCCAGATGTATCACTGATGATGATAACTTGGTTATCAATATTTCTAGAAAGGGTCTATCTTCAAAACTATGTTTTATTGGTGTTTTAACTTCATTCCAGATGTATCACTGATGATGATAACTTGGTTATCAATATTTCTAGAAAGGGTCTATCTTCAAAACTATGTTTTATTGGTGTTTTAACTTCATTCCAGATGTATCACTGATGATGATAACTTGGTTATCGATATTTCTAGCAAGGGTCTATCTTCAAAACTATGTTTTATTGGTGTTTTAACTTCATTCCAGATGTATCACTGATGATGATAACTTGGTTATTGATATTTCTAGAAAGGGTCTATATTCAAAACTATGTTTTATTGGTGTTTTAACTTCATTCCAGATGTATCACTGATGATGATAACTTGGTTATCGATATTTCTAGAAAGGGTCTATATTCAAAACTATGTTTTATTTGTGTTTTAACTTCATAAAAGATGTAAAGGTTTAATCTACTTAACATATATTGAATATGTTTTGTAACTTCATTCTAGATATACCACTCATGTTGTAGACTTGTTTATTGATATTTAAATAAAGGTTTTTCTTGATAACTTTATTCGAATATGTTTTGTAACTGCATTGTAGTGATAAGGTTTTATTCTACATAACATTCTTATAATTTCTATTGTAACTTTAATTTATAAAAAAAAACAATAACTAATAATAACGACTTGGTTATCGATATATATTCAAGGGTTTAATCTAAATAATGTTTTTGGAACTTTCATACCTTCATTCCACATGTAATCGCTTATAATGTTAGCGTGGCTATCGATATGGCAATAAGAATTTAATCTATATAACTTCCCTTTAATTTATTTGTAACTGCATTCCAGATGTAACCACTCATGATGATAACTTGTTTGTCTATAACGTTGTAAGGGTTTAATCTATATAACTTTCCTGGAATTTATGTGTAATTGCACTACAGATGTTACCACTCATGATGATAACTTGTTTGTCTATAAGGTTGTAAGGGTTTAATCTATATAACTTTCCTGGAATTTATGTGTAATTGCACTACAGATGTTACCACTCATGATGATAACTTGTTTGTCTATAAGGTTGTAAGGGTTTAATCTATATAACTTTCCTGGAATTTATGTGTAATTGCACTACAGATGTTACCACTCATGATGATAACTTGTTTGTCTATAAGGTTGTAAGGGTTTAATCTATATAACTTTCCTGGAATTTATGTGTAATTGCACTACAGATGTTACCACTCATGATGATAACTTGTTTGTCTATAAGGTTGTAAGGGTTTAATCTATATAACTTTCCTGGAATTTATGTGTAATTGCACTACAGATGTTACCACTCATGATGATAACTTGTTTGTCTATAAGGTTGTAAGGGTTTAATCTATATAACTTTCCTGGAATTTATGTGTAATTGCACTACAGATGTTACCACTCATGATGATAACTTGTTTGTCTATAAGGTTGTAAGGGTTTAATCTATATAACTTTCCTGGAATTTATGTGTAATTGCACTACAGATGTTACCACTCATGATGATAACTTGTTTGTCTATAAGGTTGTAAGGGTTTAATCTATATAACTTTCCTGGAATTTATGTGTAACTGCACTACAGATGTTACCACTCATGATGATAACTTGTTTGTCTATAAGGTTGTAAGGGTTTAATCTATATAACTTTCCTGGAATTTATGTGTAATTGCACTACAGATGTTACCACTCATGATGATGGCTTGGTTGTCTATAAGGTTGTAAGGGTTTAATCTATATAACTTTCCTGGAATTTATGTGTAATTGCACTACAGATGTTACCACTCATGATGATAACTTGTTTGTCTATAAGGTTGTAAGGGTTTAATCTATATAACTTTCCTGGAATTTATGTGTAATTGCACTACAGATGTTACCACTCATGATGATGGCTTGGTTGTCTATAAGGTTGTAAGGGTTTAATCTATATAACTTTCCTGGAATTTATGTGTAATTGCACTACAGATGTTACCACTCATGATGATAACTTGTTTGTCTATAAGGTTGTAAGGGTTTAATCTATATAACTTTCCTGGAATTTATGTGTAATTGCACTACAGATGTTACCACTCATGATGATAACTTGTTTGTCTATAAGGTTGTAAGGGTTTAATCTATATAACTTTCCTGGAATTTATGTGTAATTGCACTACAGATGTTACCACTCATGATGATAACTTGTTTGTCTATAAGGTTGTAAGGGTTTAATCTATATAACTTTCCTGGAATTTATGTGTAACTGCACTACAGATGTTACCACTCATGATGATGGCTTGGTTGTCTATAAGGTTGTAAGGGTTTAATCTATATAACTTTCCTGGAATTTATGTGTAATTGCACTACAGATGTTACCACTCATGATGATGGCTTGGTTGTCTATAAGGTTGTAAGGGTTTAATCTATATAACTTTCCTGGAATTTATGTGTAATTGCACTACAGATGTTACCACTCATGATGATAACTTGTTTGTCTATAAGGTTGTAAGGGTTTAATCTATATAACTTTCCTGGAATTTATGTGTAACTGCACTACAGATGTTACCACTCATGATGATGGCTTGGTTGTCTATAAGGTTGTAAGGGTTTAATCTATATAACTTTCCTGGAATTTATGTGTAATTGCACTACAGATGTTACCACTCATGATGATAACTTGTTTGTCTATAAGGTTGTAAGGGTTTAATCTATATAACTTTCCTGGAATTTATGTGTAATTGCACTACAGATGTTACCACTCATGATGATGGCTTGGTTGTCTATAAGGTTGTAAGGGTTTAATCTATATAACTTTCCTGGAATTTATGTGTAACTGCACTACAGATGTTACCACTCATGATGATGGCTTGGTTGTCTATAAGGTTGTAAGGGTTTAATCTATATAACTTTCCTGGAATTTATGTGTAACTGCACTACAGATGTTACCACTCATGATGATGGCTTGGTTGTCTATAAGGTTGTAAGGGTTTAATCTATATAACTTTCCTGGAATTTATGTGTAACTGCACTACAGATGTTACCACTCATGATGATGGCTTGGTTGTCTATAAGGTTGTAAGGGTTTAATCTATATAACTTTCCTGGAATTTGTGTGTAACTACACTCCAGATGTAACCACTCAAGATGATGGCTTGTTTGTGTATAAGGTTGTAAGGGTTTAATCTATATAACTTTCCTGGAATTTATGTGTAACTGCACTACAGATGTTACCACTCATGATGATGGCTTGGTTGTCTATAAGGTTGTAAGGGTTTAATCTACACAAAATTCTGGGGTTTGTATTTTACCCTCACTCCAGATGTTCAAGCTCATAAGGTTGACTTAGTTGTTGATATGTTATTAAGTGTGTAATCGACATAACTTTGTTGTAATTTATTTTGCAACTTTATTCTACAATAACCATTCATGATGTACGAAATTTAGCCCAACACAAGGAATAAACCTTATAGCATTTTACCCTATTATTATTATACTATTTTCTCCTATTTTGTCTAGCTATTTATTCCTAATGCAATTACTCTGATATTTTAATGTGTATTCAATGTATTAAAAATATTTGAGAGGATTTATTTTTTTGAAACCGTTCAATAGAAATGATATTTGACAAAAGTTCGTTTGATTTCGACTTTTCTCAAATGTCAAAGACAGATTCTACAAATTATTGCAATAGTGTAATTGTATTTTTATCTCTAATAACAATATTTTAAAATTCGTTTTAGTTTAAATTTATGTAAATTTCCAGTTTAGAAACGCCATTTAATTAAATTTGGTTCATATTTCTTTAATGTTCCTTAAAATAATTTTCCAAGACAATACATTTTCTAAAATTCTATAAAACCCCGTTGCCTGATCGTTTAATTATAATTTAAACTACAAATTATTGCCCGATGCAGTTGATACTATAGCTGTAACGTTTAACTATATTTCCCTCATGGTAAGGCTTTATTATGACGTCAGAGAAGCAAACCGGAGTTATGCTTTATTACCTGCGGTAACTGCAAAGCGCCACGTCACAATAATCTTATTCGCTTTAAGTGTTCCAAATTTATTTAACTTCGTCCTCCAAACAGACCCCTAGAACTGCAACATGGCAAGTTGCATTACATGTTGGTCCACACTACCCTCCGTTAGTTATCGCCTTTCACGCATCTCCATTTTTAATTGTTACATTACACGAATCTCCATTGTTAATTGTGGTTTTACTTGCTTCACCATTTTAATGTTGCCTTACTAGCATCTCCATTGTTAAATGTTGCCTTACACGCATCTCTATTAGAGCAACAATGTGACTGAGTCACACGTTTCTAACAGCACCCGTTCAAAAGTTTACTCTAAATAAGATACCCAATTTTGGTGGGATAAAAATTTTAGTAGACGTTTAAATGAAATTTTCTATGGGTTTTAGAAGTTTAAACTTTAATTTCAACACCAAGGATAGGGTTAGAGATTTGAATGATGTTTTCTCATGTTCTCCACATTATACAGCATCAGTATCCCGCACTATACAACTGTCGTATTCTATCTATAGACACTTGCTGGTAATGTTACCCTAACACATAAAGTAACCAATTGACTTATTTTGAATTTTTCTAAATCCTTTACGAATACAGAGAGGATGCAGACTTTTTGCTATATAAATTGCCTTAGATATTTATATACTAAAGTTAAAAAAGACCTTTCTGAACAAAATATCAAACAACTTGAGACGTTTGCCCACTTTGCCGTTTAATTGCTTAACGTCACCAGTTAGATTTGTTTTGTTCTTAAACATGTTTATATTAATTAAACTTCTTTATAAACTATCTACGAGTAAAGAGGAAACTGTCCAAAGGCTCACTTGGAAATTTGTTTAACTGTCCAAATTATAAGATAGTTATATATTTCTAATTATGAAGTACGTTTTAAACAAAGATGTATAAAAGTTGGAAAGCTGTACCTATTCTTCCTCTCTTATTCTCTTTGCTAGTTAACCTTTATGATCCTTATAATATTAAATTATATATATATATATATATATATATATATATATATATATATATATATATATATATATATATGTAAAACTATTTAAATT
>JBAIZL010000001.1:309998561-310031061 GCA_036971475.1 Prosapia bicincta | reverse complement strand
TAAAAACCCAATATAACCTTTAAATAAATGTACGGTCATAAAATTTGCCCAAGGAAGTCAAATTGAACGTAAATTTTAATAAATAAAGGTTTTTACAGAATTTAATTAGTATTTTGTTAATAAAGGTCAGTAGAAACGCCTATGTGCAATAAATTAATAAAATTTAACGAATTCATTTGATGTTGATTCAAACAAAAGCGTCAGACGAGCCTAGAGAATTTTTCATTTCAAAAATTGAAACAAGATATGGTTCATTATCTTTATCAGTTATTGAAATAAATATTAATCAATATATTTTATGATAAAAATTATTAAATAATAGCATTAAGTTATTGGGCACAATAAAGTAACATAACATGTGCGTTAAAACAGCTGTTTTATTACATAACCTAAAAGTTGAAAACAGCTGTTGTATGAAATCATATGTTATCACGTAATTAAAATTAAGTCTGACTCGCTTGGATCTCCAATGATGCAAACTGGATGATATTTCTCCGAGCCAACAATTGTCAGCCAATGGGAGCCGTCTTCATTGTAGTGTTCTGCAAAATGTTTCCAATCCGAAAACTGTGATCGGTCAGTAGGTCCTAACGGTACGAACAATTTCTCCGGGTACTCTCGACCCTCAACAAGACTTTTTTACTTTTAAAAATTATTATAATTTCGACACAAAACATTCTGCATAGAGTGTTTGTTATATTTTCGAAACTATCTAACGTGCACAATCTAGTGGGCTTTGCAACTGGAGAGGAAAAGGAACTGGTATTTCTGTGACGTATGCATATTTACGGGACATTGGTTCTGGATACTTGGTGCAACGATAAAGCACGCCTGACTGAACATTTGCTTAAGAATGCAGTTAGAAGTGTTCCTTGAATGTATTTACTGTTAGGAAACTTTTCATATATCGGGGACCGAAAAATGAAATTGTTATTTACAGTAACGGCAGCCATGATAAGAGGCGACCTGGTGAAGGTAGTTTTCCACTGCGTAATTGCTGGTTATAGTAGAACGTAAACATGTTTTTAAAGGATGCAATATTAAAGACAAAAAACTGCCCTTAAGAGTAATATAGCTATTAGGTTATGTTTGAATAGGGTTTATGGGTCTTGAGATCACTTGGATTAGTAAACCATTATTGTTATCTACAATAATAGAACTTCTTCGCGACCCCCTCAGGCTTTGACAACACATTAACAACAAACAATTATACATCTTTTAGAATTACATTTAAATAGTTCCTATTGCAATAGAATAACATTTTTGATCTTTTAAACAATAATTCAATTTAATGCACCTGTGTTTAAAAAAGTTTATTATACATTTATTAAAATAAATATAAAAGCGTATATTACAAGTGTACCTCTTAATAATAATTTCACTATATATTATTCTATAACTGTAGAATATTGCCATTTTAATAAATAATAAATGTCTTATTTATTAATTGAAGTAAACGCCATGGAGGAAACACATGGCAGTAGCTTGGTGGGTGTTTTCGTTTTCACTTTAGGGTTATTTTAAAATTATAATTAAATAATTTCCAAATGCAATTTCTATATATTTAGACGTACTATACTTCTTACATATTTAATTTTACTTAATCATCTTATAATACTAAAAATTATAACATTATTTATTATAAAATATAAAACTATATGTTTAAATATTGATATATTTCTGTTAAATGAATATATAATGTGTTACATTTTCATAAAATTAGGTTTTTTTCAAACGATTTGGCTAGTAAATATGCAAAATGACTCTAAACGTTAAATATTTAGTTAAAATTATATACAGTAATATAAATTATTTTAAAAAGAGTCAAATCCTACTTAAGCCAACAAAAATATTGTATGGTAGTTTATTTTATTTTATAATTAGAAAAAATATGTTTATACACATATGTCAGAATAACAATATTAAGGGGCGAAATAGAAAGCGAGTTTTCTTGCAATTTTCCATTTCCCTTTCTATGTATGGTGATGGACTATTATTTTTGTTTGTTACTATTTATACCCTTTCATTTTTTCGTCGCTTCCATTGTGTTGTCGTTTCTTTTCGATTTCCTTTCGCATTGTCTCTAAAGCAAGATTCGATACCGTTAATATAGTTTGTTAATTTTATTCTTTTCGTTCATTTTTAATCCTAAAACGTTGTTTATGATATGGTGCGGTAACCATGGCAACAATTTAGGATTGCGCAATGGAGGTCTGGACGACAACCAGATGAGAGGAAAAGAAAAATCCATATACTTCTTTGAGATATGCACTTCTAGCTATAGGAATATTGGCTCGTTGCAAAAAGTGCTAGTATTCAAATATGAAGATTCGCATTTCTATTTTAATTTTATAGTTTATTATTCAATAAATATTTGAAAAAACTCTATCACCACCAATTGTCATCCCCTACAGGTTAAAAAAAGTGTATTTCAACTTGATTGGATGAATAATGATTGCACATTTGTACAAGATATATATCAGCAGAGTGTGAGATAATAGAGGGAATTTAAAAAAAGTTGATTTGTAAATTGATTGACATTTTAATTTTTTTAGTAACTGTGAATATTCGTAATTACATTTTCTCAGTGTCAATGTTTTTAATATTTTTCTTCATTGAAAAATTATTCCAAGAAACTTACAGAGCGTTCTGTTTATAGTTAAAATACAAGAAAAACGAGAACTTTACTCAACCATTATATTTATACTTGGCTGGGATGCCCCTTCACACCTTATAATGTATGTCAATACTGTAATATAAAATGAGCGTTACCGGCAATCTCAGTAATTTGTTGGAACATTTATTCTTATGTTATTAATGTTACGTTGCACATTAAAACACATCACATAGACTGCAAATTTTATTCTACACTTGAAATGTTTTTTGTTTGAGTGTAACATCTTATGACGAAACGTTTAAGCAATAGAGACATTGGAGCGATTGGTCAAAAGGTGACGTGATCAAATGGAAAATCGTAACGAGTATGCTTGACAATTCCCTCCTCTACATTCCTCACAAGAGCGCCATGTTCTCTCTCTCTTTATACAGAACTGTCCCGCAGACTTTCGAAAGATAAACACAGCAATAGGGTATCAGATACTTTTCTTTTCGCTTAGAGGTTATTTTGTTATTATGTTTAAAACATTTTCAAATATAAATTCCTATTTATTCAGAAACATATAATTTATTTATTAAACTCTATGGCGACGACAATAGGTAGCTGTTATTAATTTTCGGTCGTGTGTGTGTGTGTGTGTGTGTGTGTGTGTGTGTGCGTGCGTGCGCGCGCGCGTGTGTGTTTGTGTATGTTTGTGTGTGTGTGTGTGTGTATGTGTTTGTGTGTTTTTGTGTGTGTGTGTGTGTGTGTGTGTGTGTGTGTTTCTTATCTGCCTGTCTTTGTAAAGGAATTCGTATAGTTTGGCGTTATTTATTAAAAATATATTTTCTAAAGTAGTGTTTTAAAACTCCCCCCTCCATTAGAGAATGTAAAATATATTGTATTATGAATAAATTTATAATCGTTATATTATATTATAATTTTAATGTTATATTATTATGATTACGTAATATAATTGTTATTTATTTATAATAAAACTATAAATTAATTAATCCTAATTTATTCAGTACAATTTTCAAGTTCGAGTTTACTAGTATCAAAATCAGTAAAACAACGAATCTTAAGTCACATTCCTTAGGGAACGATTATATGGAACGGATGTACTCGGGGACAAATTTCACCTTATATTTATTCAACCAAAGTATAAAATCATTTCATCCAAATACTATATTTACTGATAAAATATAAACCTATTTTACGACGGGCTGTAAAACAAAAAATGTTATACGAATCAGGCCTACCAACTTAAATAATCAAAACTAGACCAAATAATTGAACTACAATACCCAATATATATATTGAAACAAAAAAACTTTTTACTTTTGTTTAAACCTAATAATTCTATCTGTTAGTTGTTCTCGTACAACCGGCAAACACACACACGTCACTAAACACGTGACTTCCGGTATTACAATTTCCGGTCATATTAAGTCGACAAAAAAAGGTATCCAAGTTTTTTTTGTAAATGATTAGAAACATTGGGTTTATTTAAAATGTAAAATAAAAAAAATAAAATTGCTATACAGAGAACATTGGAAGCGGTCTAGAACATAAAGCACTTGTTCTAGAAAATTCCAGTCGAGTGTTGAGCAGTCGCACAGCTTCATGAGGGTATAAAGTGTTACGTCTGTGACGTCATCGGTGCAACAATAATGCTGTTACACAGATAAAGAGCTTAACCTAAATGACAGATGACATACCTTACATACCTGGTGCCATTATGACTTGTAGGGTCGTTAAGAACATAGCGTCATAACGCAACGCAATATCACGTCGCGTAGATATCGCGCCAAGGTCGTCGATATCTAGGAGTCCTTACATCTGCGTTAGCCACACTGGTTGCAGAATCGAGGGCCTTGAGGATAACCGTTATCTCGGCTCTTCCTGAAACTAGGATTAAGGATTGCACAGTGCTTTATCTTACTATATCTCTGTGCGTTGTTGGATGCCTTTTAATTATACACATTATATGAGCGGTTGGCCTTGAAAGTAAATAGAGGTCGCAGAAACCATTACACCTTTGCAGAATAATACATTTTACGATACCTTACCAATTTGTTATTTAGTTGCTGTCGTGTTTGGTGATTCAGGAGTGGAATAGGATTACTGGAAACTGTAGTAAAAGAAATTTTCTGCATTTATTTTTTAAAATCTTAACTGATAATTCCCGACATAACCATCTAATCTTAAACTGGCGAGGGGTTAACCTTTATTGAATTACATAAAAGAGTTTAAACCCTTTTTCAGTTATATGTTACGTATTCATTATATATACATATTCAAATATATATATATATATATATATATATATATATATATATTAAATATGGTGATATGTTTTCTTTTAATATAGTTAATAAATTTAAAATATTTCAAAAACAAGAATACTTTTAATGCATATATTTATTCAAAGCTTTTCGCCGATAAAACAGTACCAGCATCTTCAGGAAAATAATTATCTCTATTATATATCTTTATTATACATATTAAAGATTATTATTTAATATATCTTTATTATATATATATATATATATCTGTATTATAAATATACATTCAAAAAAAATGTAAAAAATTATTATATAATGTTTTTGAATATATTTTCATTAATGTTTTTAGCATTTTTTAAAATTGAGCAACATTGATTATAATATAATTTCAAAAAATGTATACTAAGAATATGTACAGTAATAATTATATTACAGCAATTTAAATATTTATGAGTATAATTTAATTTTTTATATTAATAAAAGTTACGTTTTTTCACAAAATCATATTTTTTTAAAGAAAGTTTTGTTTTTACAAATTTACAAAATTAAAGTTAGGATGGTCATAAAGTAATGTAAAAGTGATTAATTAAGTTTCACCAAACGTAATGGACCTTATAAATTAAAAAACGTATTACTGTATAGACACCAAATACAGCAATATTATGTAGAATATTATATCTATCTATCTATCTATCTATCTATCTATCTATATATATATATATATATATATATATATATATATATATATATATATAAAATACGTTTTCTTGTTTAATAATTTAAAACAACATAGGTTATTCAAATACAAGAATATTTATTAATTTATATCCAAAGCTTTTCGTTGGCAAACAGTACCAACAGTATCATCAGGAATGAAAATTACAATAATTTATAGTTTAATTATTGTAATTTTCATTCCTGATGATGTTGGTATTGTTTACCAACGAAAAGCTTTGGATATAAATTAATAAATATTCTAGTATTTCAATAACCTATGTTGTTTTAATATATATATTACATTACAATAATATACAAGAAACCAAAATATGAAGGATGAGAAATAGAATAATATTTGGAAGTATTGTGTAATTTTATTCCTAATTTAAGAAAATTGAAAATAATGAATCTATGAAACATTTAGTATTTTATTGTAAAAAATAGTTTATAAAAATTCCAAGAGATTTTTTTTTTAGAAAATATATTCTAGGTCAATAATCAAGTTTAATAAGAGTCATATGTAATAAAATAATTATACCTCAAGATTTATTACAAAACAGTTTGTCAGCTGTAGTGACAAGCAACCTCATGCTACTCTGTGGACATAGATATGTTTCAGGACATTTTGTAAAGTAATAAATATCTCCAAATAAGTGTATTTTATCTAGGAATAAGATTTGAAGTCTCAAATTTTTTTTTATACAATTTCGTTGCATTTACCAAATAATAAATTATTGTATTTTCTATCTAATTATGAGAATTTCGGGAAAATATAACGCACGTCCAGGCCTCTATAGAATGTATTTGCCAGTGGCAAACCATCGACTGACCAGTGACGGGGTTGGAATAAGTGTAAGGATGTATGACAGTTTTACTAAGTTCTGCATTTATGAATAATAAATACATAGAAACCTCTTAACCACAAACTTTCTTTATTTTACTCTTATGTACATTTCCCTTTGAGAATGGTTACTTGGTAACTGAAATGTACATTAGGGTAAAATAAAGAAAGTTTGTGGATAAGAGGTTTTTGTGTATTTATTATTAAATTCAACCACAGTATATTCCTAATAAGTAGTATTCTGCATTTATGGTTACTAATACCACACATCGCCTCCAGTGGTACTTTTGCGAACCTTTTGTGGTTCCGCAAAACGAAGGTGAAAAATGCCAGATGATTTTTATTGAAAGATCGGTCTATACACTACAGCCAACAATAGAAACGCGCAATATACATTTGCCATATAATTACTCGTATAATTTAAATTTACACTCGACTATGTAAATAATCATTTACGGAAATACAAATTGTCTAACTGGTTTTTTCCACTCCCACAAACTGTTGTAGATTATCTACTTTAATCATGATTGTTTAATAAACTATAAGTAAATAAACAACAATACCTCTTGCTACAAATATTTAAATATCCTTGATGTACATTTCGTTAACACTGTTGGCATCATCAGAAGGTTTACAAATATACTCCTGTATCAGTATATCTGTACTGATACAAATCAGTATGTTTGTAACCTTCTAATTATGCTAACAGTGTTGGGGAAGTGTACATTATGGGTGTTTAAATATTTGTAGCAATAGTTGTTTATTTATTCCAATTTCGCTACTGTGATCTGTTGAAAAAAAATATAAGTAATTACAAATTTAGTTTAAAAACTTTGCTGTATGAAAAATTAGTACTAGTTTTCATTAGTAATAAAGTGTAAAAAATCTAAGTACTAGAAATGACGTAATAATAGAATATTATATTACAATCAATATAAAACTCTCTCATGCTCCTGTTATGTTTATATAACTTAGTAAATTTCCAGACATTTATTTAAATACTAATAATGTCTACATTAGCTTTATCTTTACAATATCATTTATTTTAACTAGTTAAAGTTATTTAAGTATGTGTGCTAGAGTGAGAGAGAATGATGAAAACAGTAATATGGTTCGCGCATTATTAAATTCCCAGATCAGCTGATATTCGCAATTCACCCAACATATGATTTCTTACAACAGCTGATTTAGAGGTTATGTTTATTTTATATCATTTACACACGCAATTTCACAGAGCTCGTGAAAATAAATCGATGCAGTTGCGTTTAGGTTACGCTGGAAACACAAGTATTTAATTATAATTATTTACAAAACTAATTAAGTAAATTACAAACTTAAAGTTTCGGTAAACCATAAATAATATTTTTAATTAAATTTTTTAAATCAAACAGTTGTTTATTTTAATTATATATAATTAACAAAATAATGTTAATAAAGCTAGTAAAAACACCACCTAATGTAATAAAAACATTTTCCATGATAAAACTAGTTCACACCTTTAAATTTATTGATATTTTTATTAAAATTACTTTTAGCTTTTATTTTTAATTTATGCTGGTTTGTGATCACTGTAACGTTCCTAAATATTCTCACTAGTTCTATAAGTAAATCTTAAAATTATTGGTAAATGTTAAGAAAGAAACTGTCTTAAAATAAGTGAAAAATCAAAAAAAAGACTTGCGATTATTAATTCCTAACCGTATTGTGTTATCTGACCAAACCCATTTTTGGATTTATTATTTTATAATTGCTATTACTAAATAATACAAGCTCTTATGTTTTAAAACGTATCACAAGTTATTTATAATTCATCTCAAACTTGTATGTATATATATATATATATATATATATATATATATATATATCGCAATATGTATTCTTGTGTATTAATAAATAACTAAGTCAAAATACACAACAACAATTGTTTAATATTCCTGATGATGTTGGTACTGTTAGCCAACAAAAAGCTTTGAATTGTAAATTCAATTATAATTCTTGTATTTGTATTTTGACTTAGTTCTTTATATATATATATATATATATATATATATATATATATATATATATATATATAAATATATATATATATATATATATGTAAATGAATGTTTGTATATGTGTATGTATGTATGTATACGCCTTATGCATTACTAAACCACTAATCCGATTGCCATGAAACTTTGGGAAATTTTTGAGTGCATTCCTTGGAAGTTTTCTCCCATAGTAAGTCTCAGAGTCGTAACGGGGGGGATTCAGAAGGCACGTGACCCCCCCCCCGCAACCAATTAATTTTAGCAGGAAAATATTAACCTATAAAACGGCGCTAGGTTTTATGCAAAACACCCACCCGACGATGAAGTGCTAAAATAGTATAAAAATGACTTTCTATCTTATTTTAAGACATTCCATTGAATTCATTCCAAATTTTGGTTGCTAGGTAACACTCAAGAATCTAAATTTATTTTCCAACACGTTTCAAACAATATACAATAAATATTGTATATCCGAAAGCATGTCAATTAATAACAATAAATAAAAAAACTTTTACTGTCACTTTTTTCTCTATCGCCTGCTATAAGTTCAGCTATTATTATGTTAATAAAATACTAAATTAAGATTAGCTAATGTTAACACCCCATTCACTGACTTTTAGGTGATACAAAGTTCGCCGGATCAGCTAGTTGATAATAAATCATAAATTGCTTTTAGCAGACTTTCGAAGTAAAAGCAGTTATTTATTTTAGTATGTTTAAAAATGGAGTCTTTTGTTCTGCCTCCGATGTCGGAGTACATGTTTGCTTAATCAAGCATTACATCTATGCACCACAGATACAACCATAGGACCACTCCATGAACCATATAGAACAAGTTGTACTCAGAGTCTGTTATGGTCAGAGTGCATAATATACTATTATACGTTCCGCAAACATAAGATTGGCCAAATCTTGATACAAATCATGTAGATTCATAAATTAACTCTTGGCGACTGAAGGGTTTTGAAACCTCCAGTTACAATAAGTAAATTGTTAATAAAACTAAATATTTTGCATTTCAGATTTTGAAAATTTTCTTCTCTTAGATTTATTTTGTAATTATTTTTATCGTTATTTAAAATTGGACACAGATGAAAAGAGACAATGTTGTATATTTATCTTTGGACTATACACGTATATATCAACTGCACTGGTAAACAGTTAAATACGTAGTGAGAAGCACGTTTGTATTGTAAGCAGACATGCCCACACAGGCCATGATACTGCTTCAACATGTCCAAATAACATCCTAAATAATATTCACCTTACGTCTAAAGCGAAACAAAATTTTTAAACTTCTATTCGTAAATTAAATTTATATAAATCTAAAATAAATTAAAAATAAATATTCCAAAAGAAATAAAAGTAGGCCTACTAATAAAAAAGTAGAAAATACAGGACAAGAAAACCAAAAGTAACAAATGACACTTGAAGAAGACGAAAAACTGAAACAAGACATGAAGAAAATACCACGTCCGGAGATTATATGTCAAATATAATTTAATACAAGGGAAATACTTGTAAATGTTTACAAATAGTTTTCCAAATGAATTTTCTAAAACCTCAATGAAATACTTCTGTGCTAAATCTTTAGACAGATCTATACACAATCAAGGGGGTTTTACTTTTATCCTTTAGGAAAGTTTTGTTGAAAATAACAGTTCTCACACGATTCAAAAACTATTTTTCAAATTAAAAAGCCACTTGCAATTTTTCTTCATTTTAGAGCTGAATAATTAACAAAGATTTTCAATACCGTTTCACGTGTGATTGAAATACATTGTTTTACTAATCCAAAACACACAGATACATTAGTTACAGATACTTAGGTGTAATAAAAACTTTATTATTATTATAAGCTCTTTTATTCTAAGCAAATGTAGAATCGTCTCTGAGTTCTTAAGTACGAGAGAAAATAAAACTATGTTACAAACACTGTCACGTTACATATGTTAGGCGACTTACACACCAAAGCCGGGCCGAGCGGGGCGATGCGATGCGATGCGACGCCAAGCTGGGTACGATCTGCTGTCCTTTCGCACTGAAGCCGATTCGCACGTAGTAGGTTTCCTACCCTTGTAGTGAGAAGTGCTTCCTTCCTGTCAGTCTCAGTTGCAACGTAGTGCAATAATGTCATAAAACGTTTGATGATGATGATGTTATTGGATAGTTCCTCACTTGATGAGGAATGTGTGAGAGAAAGAAGGCGATACTGGAATCGCAATATCAATAAATATCACGAGGCTAGTGGACAGTTCGTGACTCTATACGAGAAACTCTGAATTTTTAATTCACTCCGAAAGTTGTCCCTCAAATGTTTCCATTTTTCTTTGCTACAATATCTGAATTCTTTGCTACAAGAAACGAAAAATAATATTGTTAACAACTGTGTTCTTGTGGATATTAGTGTTAAAAACTATATTACATATGGTCGAGCGGCACATTTGTATCCATGTACTTCTTGTTAGATTGATCCCACAACGGAGGACTTTCTTGAATCGAACAAATTAATATTTTAATAACAATATTCACTATAATAGTAATTTTAAATCAACAAAATATAAAGAACAAAAAGAACTTGAAACAATAAAGAAACAATATATTGCGTAATGCTTCTATACTCACTGGGCTAGAACAATGAAATAGACTGAACGAAGGCAGAAACAGCTTGTATTGGGGGAAGGTAGGGCTGCAAAAAACGGTTCGGCATCGCCCGGCACGGCCCGGCGTTGTATTTGAATACTCCCATATAAACAAAGCGTATGTAGTGACCATGCGATTATCGCACGGCTCGGCATCGCCCGGCACGGCTCGGCGTTGTATTTGAAAGTTTCCATATAAACACTGTGTATGTAGTGACCATGCGATTATTGCACGGTTCGGCATCGCTCGGCACGGCCCGGAGTTGTATTTGAAAGCTCCCATATAAACACTGCGTATGTAGTGACCATGCGATTATCGCACGGCTCGGCATCGCCCGGCACGGCTCGGCGTTGTATTTGAAAGTTTCCATATAAACACTGCGTATGTAGTGACCATGCGATTATCGCACGGCTCGGCATCGCCCGGCACGGCCCGGCGTTGTATTTGAAAGCTCCCATATAAACACTGCGTATTTAGTGGCCATGCGATTATCGCACGGCTCGGCATCGCCCGGCACGGCCCGGCGTTGTATTTGAAAGCTCCCATATAAACACTGCGTATTTAGTGGCCATGCGATTATCGCACGACTTGGCCTCGCCCGGTCCGGCTTTGGTGTGAAACCCCACTAAGTCTGTGCTGTATAGTTCTTATCTTTTGTATAACAATATTTTATTGTTCGTATTTGCGAAATGAGAATGACGTCAGTTAATATTAATAGAGATTACAGTATATTTCGTAATTTAGTCTCTGGTGTATTCAAAGTAGATTAAATCTTCTCGTTCAACTCATTCACAATGTCTCTCAAGGTCAGGATTGTACCAAGAAGGATTGTACCAAATATTGTCATTATTTGACAATATTATTTAGTAATTTTTAAACAATATTAAAGGATGAGATTATTTTAAACATTTCCGAGTTACTTTGAGGTTTATAAAAGCAACTGTAAAGATCGGCAGCACTTGCGTTACATCCACGATCCGCTCGCTCGCCCTAAATAGTTTCTCGTGTTTTCTTATCTCTGGGACACATTTGTCACGAATACTTTTGCCCTTATTTATCATTAAATGGTTGTAAATGATACACTGTCAACCTTCATAAGATAAAGCTCAAAGACCTATCAGCTGAGTTTTAACATTCTTTGTAAACATTGTAATAATATCCCCAAGGGAAAATAAATGTCATCCCTAAGTACTTTTATTAACGTTTTAAATAAATCTTTTAATAACATATCCGTTGGTAGACATGTGTGGTTAGCGAAAACTTGGACCAAGTAAAATGAGCAACGCTCTGAGGAAATGGACTTTTAATATGTGTAAATGTTTTATATCTGGTCATTTTATTTTCCCGTATTTTAATTAGGTGAGAAAATTAATATTTAACTTTCTATCTTTTAGTCTCTGTGTATCCCTTTAAACACTGCTATGAGTGTCACACTCCCCACATATTTTGTTAAAACACATAGTGCACTTGGAATATGACACTGGAGCTTGCTAGGTTAGGTTCATTGAAGCTGGTTACTAACTGTAACTGTGCTTCATTGAAGCACATCACATAACTGTATACTTACATTACGTTTTACTTCGAATATGTTACTCTTTAAACACTGATATTAAATCACGCCCCTCCAAATATTTTGTTCAACCACTTTAAAAACCCGAAAATAAATCGTGAAAAATATAAACCAAAAATAAATTGTAAAACATAAAAACCCAAAATCTAAATCGTAAGAAATAAACCCCAAAAATAAATTGTAAAAAAAAATCGAAAAATAAATCGTAAAAATAAAACACAAAAATAAATCGTAAAAATAAAACCCAAAAATAAGTCGTAAAAATAGAACAACACAATACTCTATTTTAAAACGTACTACTGCTATCTGCTGGTTTATTTTCCAACTATTGACTCGGTTCACTTTTCCTTTACAAAATAAAGCTGTTTAATTATGTTAATCCATTATATACTAGGAATTCAAATATGCACTTCTCTGAACCCGTTATTTAAGTGTAAGAGTTAAAGTTTTTTTATGTTCTACCTTAAAAATACAGCCATTTTAGAAACTATGTCATTAAATTTTAAACCAATTTAACGTCAATCATTTAAATCTATATAACTAAAAATGTAAATGTTTGAAATGTTAGGCGTGGAAAAGTTCTTCAAGGTTCGCTTTGTAGTTTTGACATGTTGCATAAAAATAGGCGAGCACTTTTAATCCCATTTAATTTGTTCGAGCTGATAATAAGACTGTAGGTTTCCACAGGAAGCACGAAACTGTTTCCTAATACTTTGCACTTAATTAATTTTTGCTACAGGTATTCGTGAAATAGTTTTTTTGTTCATTTCTACTTGAATATATTTTCAAAAATAATTGTATTTACAATAAATACTTTAAAAACGTTATATCTAAACTGTTGGAAAATTATGCTCAAATATAGTCTACTATAAATGAGATTTAATAAATGTTTATTGCAAGTTCCATAAAACGAATATTAAATCGATGAAACTTAATAAAAAAATTATTTTACATAGTTGTCCTGATTGGCTGACTGATTAACTCACAGCCGAAACTATTCAAGGTAGACACTTGCGATTTTGAGGATACTTTTGTTTCGTAACAAAAATGCGTAATGTGACGGATTTATGCATAGTTTAATCTTAAGGGGTGCAGAATGCCTACATTCGGGAAAACCACTGAAAATATATACTCAGAGACTATTCTTCCTATATATATATATATATATATATATACCGGTATATTCAATAACGTGATCCACAGGATGGATATTTACTCATAAGTCTGGTCTCTTTATTAAACATAGATAAATATGGAATATATATATATATATATATATATATATATAGATAGATAGATAGATAAATAAATACAGAATATATATAAATATATAGATACATATAGTATATATAGATAAATATAGAATATATAGTTAAAATTAGATACAATAATATATTATGAAAAGAATAATGTAGCAAATGGAAAAAATATCAACTTAGATATATCAATGTAAAATGTATATATATGTAAATATAGTGTGTATATATATATATATATATATATATATATATATATATATACTATATTTTCAATATTTATCTACATTTATCATATATATATATATATATATATATATATATATATATATATATATATAATAAATTAAACATATTTTATAAACAAGAATACTTTTAATGAATATATTTAATGAAGATATTTAATAAATATATTCATTAAAAGTATTCTTGTTTATGAAATATTTTTAATTTATTAACTATATTACAAGAAAACATATCACCATATTTAATATATATATATATATATATATATATATATATATATATATATAGAGAGAGAGAGAGAGAGAGAGAGAGAGAGAAATATAGATACAATAATATATTATGAGAAGAGTAATGTAGCAAATGGAAAAAATATCAACTTACATACATCAATGTAAAATCTTTAATGTTTCAAGGTCAAATCTTGTGGTTTGTCGAAATTTGTTTCTGAACTACGGAATTGATTTTCTATTCCAAAGAATCCGGGAAATGAAATCCTAGCATTGAATAAAACATGGAAATTAAATCTGTATTGAGGATAAAAACAACTAAAAGTAAAACTTGTGAATATAATTTTACTAATTTCACATTTCGCGCATATTAACAGTGAAATTTTATTGTAATTATGAAGATAACATCTGAAACCACACGCAAATGTGACGTCATGCGATAAAGGCTCAATAGTTGTTATATTTTCTCTAATATCACGACCTCAATTACGAGTCAACGTGTGTTTTAAATACGGATACTATGCCCACAGATGCTTCAGTTACAGTTACATCAGTCACAGATACTTTATTCACAGATATTTTAGGCATATTTCAGTCATAAATACTTTAGAGGCAGATATTTTAGTCACAGATGCTTCAATCACGGATACTTTAGTTACTGATACTTAGTCCCAGACACTTTAGTAACAGATATTTTAGCCACAGATTCTTCAGTCACAGATACTTTTGTCATAAATACTTTAAAAGGCAGATACTTTAGTCACAGATCCTTCAATCACAGACACGTCTGTGACATATATTTTAGGAACAGATGCATCAGTCACAGATACCTTAGTCACTGATAATTAGTAGCAGATAATTTAGTGACAAATTTTACCCACAGATTTTTTAGGTCAAGTATTTATTGACAGATGCTTCAGTTACAGGTACATCATTCACTGATAGTTAGTCACAGGCACATTAGGGACAGATATTTTAGCTACAGATGTTTCAGTCACAGATACTTTTGTCACAGGTCCATTAGTGACAGATATTTTAGCCACAGATTCTTCAGTGCCAAGTACTTTATTGACAGGTGCTTCAGTCACAGACACTTAACCACAAATATTTTGGTCACAGATGCTTCAAGTCTTGAAAAACAATATGAGTGTTACGAAATCTTTTATTTAAAACAAATCATTGGTGATGACCGAGTTCTTTGATGTTTGAGAAACTATAACTATGTAACAAAATTCCATCATAATGCGTTAGCCTGTAGTTTGTAGATATCTTTAACATTCGAAGAAAAAGTTTCTTGTTCATATTATTTTTGAAATGAAAATGAGGTATTACTTAAAATACAAACAGATATATAGGCCTGCAGTATAATTTATACTTTCTTAAAAATGTAATCAAAACAAAATTAATTTCCTTTAATTTATAAAAGATTTTCTGTAATCGTACATATTTTGATCTGTGGCGAAATTGTTTTGAATTAGAAAACCACTGATCAATTCAAACCAAAACTCTCTCCAGAAATTACAATATCATTCCATATAATAAAACTAAACACTTCACATAAATTCATACATTTAAACAACTCACACAATTTACAATAAACAATGATAATATATAAAAAGCTATAACATTTTGAAGTAACTAAAAATTTTATATAAAAATATGAAATTAAGGGGTTTTTAATCTCTTACATCCAATAGTGACTATCTAGCTGCCCCATAATATAGCAACTTCCACTTGGATGACTTACTACTAATTCACACTCACCATGTATATATATATACATATTACATATATATGTATAATGGAAAACGTAAAATATCAAGAATATATATATATATATATATATATATATATATATATATATATTTATATATATATATATATATATATATATATATATATATATATATATATATATATATATATATATATATATATATATATATATATATATATATATATATATATATATGTTAACAAATTATATAATTAACTAAACAAGGTTAAAGTTAAATATATTAACTTTGCTTCGCTGTTTTCTTGTTTTCACTTATCACTTACACTATAATGAATTTAAACAAGAATCTTACTTGATATATACGCGAGTTAACTTTTAAAAATTAACAACAGTATCTTCATTTTCGAGCATCAACTGAAACTTCGATGCTTGATAATGAAGACACCATAATTAGCCTTCGAAAGCTAACTCGCGTATATTAAATATGGGAAGTAAGATTCTTGTTTAAGTACATTATAGTGTAAGTGATATATATATATATATATATATATATATATATATATATATATATATATATATTGACATTATGTATTTTTGACATATTATATTTTGATCAAAATTTCAATCATTAATAAAATACTTGTTATTCTTCTACTCAGGTTCTAATAAATTTTCTAAAATTTATTATTTATATTTAGATAACGATACTTGATGTTAATAGAGTTTTTTTACAAATATCAATTCATTAACTAAATTTAATAACGAATTCATTTTAATTTTGTTAGGGAGGAAAGCTTTTTACGAAAGGGGCAAGGTATGCAATATAGTTATTTCTTCCAATTTGGCTTGAAATAAGTGATAACATATGATTCATAAAACAGCTGAATTTGTTTTATAGGTTATGTGGTAGAACAGCTGTTTTAACGGATAACTTGGACTACTTTGTTTATATTGATTGTAATTATTTAATAAGAAGTAACTAAAATAACTTTTTTCTTGACCTAAGTTGGAATTGATTTTAAAATATTTTTCTATATATTACTGGTTTTTCATTTAATGCAATGTTGATTGTTACTTTTAATTATGTGGATTTAAGCATGTGTTTGAAAGGTGATATAAATTATTTTATATTTACTTGTGCATATTACCTTATTTCTGTGTGTATTACCTTATTTATATTCGTATATTACCTTTTTTATATTCGTATATTACCTTATTTCTGTGTGTTTATTTATAGATAATGAATAAAGATAAAATAATCTTTAAGTACTTGGAAAAGATTCCAGTTGGTAACAAAAAAGCAATATTTTAAAACTAATTAAAAGATTATTTGAAATCCATTTTGTCTAAAACTTGTAGCAATTACAGAGAATTTATGACGAATTAAAAATTGTACAGATTTATAAATTATTAATCTATAAATTAAAAAAAACTTTTACAAAATAATAATTTGTAAAATAAATTTTAGTATGTATTTATAAAGAATTTGTATTTCTATAAAATAATTATTGTAATTGTTTTCAAAGACATCATTATACATAAATTATTTATGAAACTTTTCTAATAAATGATCAAGAATAAATAATTGATTTAAAATACTTCAGGATTTAAAAGATAATAACTTATAGTTTTACTTTTCAAGAATCTGTGTGATTAAATATAACTGTTAAAAATGTGTTATTCATCAACCACAGAGTCCTTCGCTTTGCAACGCACACAGCATTGTCAATGCGAAATTACGTATGGAAAGTACACAATTTTCGTTTGCATTGTTGTTCTCCCTCCATCCAGCTGTTCGACCAACGGCGAAGCAAATCAGATGCGACCAATAAAACTGCCGGTCAGCTGCTTCCCAAATACTGAGACAACAATGAAATTTGTTTCATTAAACGTACATAGTACTAGGTCACGTGAAGGAGTGGAAGGGCGGACAGACAGACAATCTTGCCGAGTTAGTCTTGCCCTGGCTTCGCCACATTGCAGTACCAGTTCCGGCGAGAAAGTACGGCTATGGTGATCAACAAACCTAAGTGATACTTTTTGAGTGGAACGTTTAAGCATTGCAATTGGTAAGTTAGCTGTTAGCAAGAGCAACAGGTCCTTGAGCGGAAAGAGACTTCAACGTGTGGACAGAAACAGTGCCGTTACACGGTCCCGTGTACTTGGATGTGTTTTAAGTCGGATATACTATATACGTGTTAGTGGAAAGTTCAACTTCCAGCTTTACTAGTGTTAGTTCTTATTTAACGCAACTTTAATTTTCTAGAATACTTGAGTAAGTAGATATTTTATTTATTACTTTAATTTATATTTCTTTATTAATTACATTTTTTATAAATATTTCTAAATTTAGATAATTAATTTTTTCTTTGTGATAAATCTAAGAAATATTTCAAGACTGAAACTGGAGTAGAATTTGTCCAAATTAAACACATTTTGCACTTTTTTCTAATTATCTTTAACAAAATAACTTTATTCAATTTTCAATATTTTAAACATATTGTTTTACTTAACACAATTAATACAGAAAAACAATTTTTTGTTATTGTTCAAACCTTTAAATAAAATCATCCAGTATTTAACAAATTTCCAAAATCTAGTAAAGTGCACATTTTTTTTCTAAAACTACAAATAAAATAAAATAATTTTACTCTAATTTCAATGTTATGAATATTTTAGTTTACCTTACAGAATGAATACGTAGAAAAGCATTTCTTTATTTCTCAAACTTTTAAATAAAATCATCCCTAGCATTATTTGACGCAATAATTTGGCAAAATAATTAAAATCCCCACACTCAACTGCGCCCAAAAATCCGAGATACAATATAATATTTAAAAATATATTTATCTCATTTACATATTTGGTTTATTTTTGCAAGTTTCTTTGTTGTATATTTTGCACATAATGGACAATATGTTTCGCTCGCGAGCATTGTTGTATAATTCATCGATTTCCTCAAACCAAACAAAGAAAAGTGTTTACGTGAACATCCTATTATTTCTAATTACCTCATTTAACTTTAATAATCAGGTATTATTTAACAAATCATTATAATTAATTAATTGGCTTGATTTCATTGTATAATACGGACACTGTATAATGCCCCATAAAAATTATTACATTTTTATGGGTTTCTTCATTTGTTAGAGGGTAAATTGATTTTTAACCAAATTTAAAACTATCCTGCGGTAGACTTGCCTGTAGAACTTGATCACAAAGAATGCCTCATTGAAAGCCAAGACGCTGTGTCTATAAATAGCCCAGCATGGAATCCAGTGGAAGAAAGGCGACACGCCAGCCAGCGAGTTTGCCAATACACTAGTACCTTCAGGTGTAAAATAATTGCAAGGTTTCGTTTAGGCCTCCAATCTAAATGTTCCTATTTAAAAAATAATAACAGTAACAAATTATAAAGTTAGTAACAAATTATAAAGTTAGTAACAAATTATAAAGTTAGTAACAAATTATAAAGTTAGTAACAAATTATAAAGTTAGTAACAAATTATAAAGTTAGTAACAAATTATAAAGTTAGTAACAAATTATAAAGTTAGTAACAAATTATAAAGTTAGTAACAAATTATAAAGTTAGTAACAAATTATAAAGTTAGTAACAAATTATAAAGTTAGTAACAAATTATAAAGTTAGTAACAAATTATAAAGTTAGTAACAACTTGAAACTAATACAATTAATATATTTATGTCTACATTGAAACTCATTGAAAAAATGTTAAACTTTTTGAACAAAATAATTTGAAAATTTTTCATTTATACTGTTTAAAACAATTTTTTATATGAATACGATGCCTAACCTTTACAGCCTTGGGGAAGTATTAGCGGACTGCCAACGTTATCTAGATGTGCTGAATTAGAACAAGGTTGAGCTTTTATTTACCATTTAAAAAATATATTTTGTCATTTCACGATCAAACCATAACTTTTAATAAAAAAAATGTTGAATCAGAGGTTATAATAATTAACAATAGGTCTTTAATAAGAAATAAAGTAAAATCTAATATAAAATACGTTAACAGCACCTTTCATAAACTTTTTTGCTAATAAAGTCCTCCTAATATAACGGCAATTACACATATCAATCTCACAATTTGTTGTTAAGCCTGACTTCGAGACAAACCAAGAGAGAAACAATTATTAATTGAAAAACTAATAACTTTTGGATCAAAAATAGGTTTTAATATTATTCATTTTATCAGTTAGTAATAAGTTGTCTTAATTTAGTGCAATCCTAACTAAATCTAAACATATGCTCAAACATTTGGTGTACTTTAGATTGGCTTGAGTGTAGCGAGGCGTAACTGTTTTTGTCTCCAATAGAGAGTTGGTCAAAACGTGATGGCATAATATCTTTCCTTATTTTCCTTATCAAGGAGTCTCATGTGATTCGCGTATTCCCTAGTAAGCGATGATGGTTATACTCTCTGACCGCCTTAAAAGTCATATAAAGAACTAATATTTATTTTTAAGTAGTTCGAAAGTTACATAGTTTTCTTTACATAAAACTCCATAAATATTTTTATTATTACCGAAATTTTTTTAATTTACTTCAATAAAAGACAAATATAGAAAATCTTAAACATTAAATATTCTACTAGAATAAAACTGTGTACGCAGTAAATTGTCATGCTTTCGATTTTATTCATTAAATTGTGTTCAATTAATCATCTATTTTAAATATTTCTCTTTATACAATATAAAATTTGATAGGGAAAAAATAAACCAATGCATTAAATTTGAAAAATATTTTTATTCCAATAAAAATTCTAAACATAACAACAGAACGAATTTTTTCCTTTTATAAAAAATTCCACGTGGAAAATTAACGGCGAAACCGTTCTGCAAGGCCACAGCATTTATTATAGTTTTTATAAACTAATTATTTTGTTCAAAATAAATTATATTTATGAATAGCTTTTAATAAAATATTATATTTATTTTATACATGTGAATATTTTTTAAAGCAATTAATAAACATTGAATGATGTATTAGAGATTTCAATGGGGCAAGAGGCATAATACAGTTCAATAAATAATACAACGTACTTTATAAAGTCATAACTGGGCTAACATAAAAGTCTATATTCCGATTGAATATTAAAGATGTCTTCCATAATAGAGATTCCAACGGTGGAAGAGACATAATTCAGTTCAATAATTAATACGACGTACTTTACGAGTATAAAGTCCTAACTGGGCTAACATAAGAGTATATATTCCGATTGCATATAAAACACGTCGTCCCCTTCACCGTTTGCTTGTAAAGGTTGTTTGTCAGACAAAGATGCATCGTTTATACGAATGCTAGTCAGTTCCTTACACCAGACAATCCTAACAACGCCCGAAGGCCAACTTAACCTTGTTTGCTTTTGGATGGCATTCAAAATCCGCCCATGTGGGCCATGAATCGGTCGCCGATTTGCGCGAATTTGCTTAAACGGCGTGACGCTATACACAGAGTGGAAACGAAATGTTTACGATAGTTTTTATGAGCGAAGATTTCCATTCTGAAATAGTTTACGAACGGCCGTCTTGGAAACGTCCTAATATTATATAAGAGAAGAATGATTTATTTCCAACTTTTAAATTATTCACTTCCATTTAAAAGTTATGTTAGGAATTTAGTAGTTTAAAGTGTTTCCTTCGTTTTGGAACATCTTCAGCGTTTTACAGCCTTGAAAACACATTTCAACTAATTGGGTATTTGGGACCTAAACTAAACTGAATTGTTTTGCACTTCTGCAAAATAGTTGTTTGTTTCATAAAACCATCTCATTAGGAAAGTCTTAGAATTTTAAAGGTTGTTTTACATATATTACCATATTATCGTTGCCGCTATCTTTGGCTTTTTAAATTTCTACAGAAATATGCCAGGTTGGAAAATAACCTCTTAAGGGAACATTGCAAAAATTCTTTTAGTTTTAAATTTTTAACTCTTTTAAAATATTTATAAGTGAGAAGTTACATTAAAATATTTACTTTAATTTATAAAATAAATTAAACAAATGTTTCGTAATTTATATCTATATATTCCTTCCTTAATAGCTGTACAATGTGTATTTTTTAAATTCCTTCAATCAGCTCACACTCTCCTGGTTTAGGCTATAGCTTGTAAAATTTTTCAATCGTTAATAAAAAATGTTTTTATTCATCAAATAAAGTTCAAACACATTTTTTAAACTATAGTGGATTATAATTGATCTTAATACAGCTTTTTCAAATATTTATTCAATAATTAAATTATAAAATTTGTGGAGTCCAGCCGGATTCGAACTGAAAATCTTCATGTTTGAATTCTAGCACGCCTTGGCACATTGCCAACTTTCCAATTCTTAGAAATTTTTCTCACAGATTTATATGAATTTTTTTCTCCCATCTGGTTGTCGTCGAAACCTCCATTGTACAACCTTAAACTGTTGTCATGGTTACCACTCAATGTCTTAAGTACTGATCTAGGGTAATTTAAATCATTTTCTTTTTGCTAACCCCAGGAATTTACTTTAAAAACATATTTCTATATTACTTGTTTGTTGAAATGTGTGAGCAATCTGTTGGTTTTTCTCTATTTTTTTCCTGACAAAAAATCAATTTTGCTTATCATCGCCAAAACAGTCATTTGGTTTACCTGAAACAACATAATTAGAAATAAAAATGAAAGTTTTCATCCTGTAATTAATTTTAAATAATTTTTTTCTTATCTAAACCTTTGTTTGTTGATCTCTTTGTACGACTTTAATTTTAATTAACGATTTCTCATTAGTATTACAGAAATTCTAAATCGTAAGCCTTCAAGCTGTACACAACAGTATTTTCACTTTTAAAGATGTATATGATAAAAATGAAAAGTTAAAAACTTTGATAAAAAGTACCTATTTTGTTTTCTATTGTAGTTTAAAATCAGTAAAGCTAAGATGAAGATAAATATATATTTATTTGATAACAAAAAACATTTATTATTTCAAATAATGTAAATATAGTCAAGTAGAATAACAATTAAAAAATTATCTAACCAATCAAATCATTATACTAATAGTAAAAAAACGAAACAAATGAAATGATAGGTTATGATATACAATAATTATTTATAATAAACAAGACAATATTACTAAATAACAATACATAAAATTTAATAACTACCAACTTATATAACTCGAGGACCTCCTTGTTAAATTAAACAATGATTTATTTTTACGTTTACAATCTCACAGGCTACTTTTGAATTTAAAATATTATTACATTTAATTATTTTATACATATTACTAATTTGTAAATTAATATAATTGACTAAATATTTACTGTTAGTATTTAAGAGAATGGAATAATGTATGATAATTGGAAATCATACAAACATAACCTCTAATTAAGAAAGGTAACAAACAGCTGTTGTATGAAATCATATGTTAGGTTACGGTCGGAATCAGCTGATCGGATGAAGTATTTTAATGCAAACTAATAGGTTCTACAAAGTATTTAAGCTAAGCTGTAGACGTTACGTTAAAGAAGAAAGTTTGTTTTACAGTTTTCATAATTACTTTTCAAATTAAAAATATAGGAAAGGAATTTAAGCAAACCTTGTTTTGAAAATATGACAAAAATATTAAGCATTTTGAACTGTTGCATCTTTCTGTAAAAATCCTCTGGCTGTCACGCTATAGGGAGGAAGCCCTGTGTATGGAAACTTTAAACAAGGGATGGCCGTTTATTGTTTTAAAGCGGAAGACTTTATGCTGTGAGAAATAAAACTTTGTGAATAATGTATACAATAACGTTAGTATATGTTACAGTAAATTATTATTAATTCATAAATATTTCAACACCCTTGTTAAAATAGGCACTATAATATATTTAGGACAACCATTTATTTGGCCAGTTGAGTTTATAAAATATAAACTCATTGCAATTAAAGTTATGAAGTTATACTAACTTTGGTTATAATCAAAGTTAAAATTAATGAATATTATTGATTTTGGTAAAATAGCAGATACTTGATTTTTCTTTGTTATTAAAACTGAAAGTGCATTGTTTTGCTTCACATTAACCAAACATTGTTTTCAATTTCTTTTAATAACGGCTCTGATATGGTCTTAAAAACGTGTTGAACAATTGCACACTAATTATTTTATTCATTTACATTTAACTAAGGGTGTTAAGGGGGTAGCTAAGGATGTACAAGAAGGGGTGTAAATGTGCTTGTGTTGCTTTGGCTTCTCCGTTCTGCTTGTATTCATTTAAAAAAACAAAAAAAATACAAAAATTAAAATTAAAAAAAAGAAATTGAAATGTTAAACTATGATATAAAAAAACAAATATAAAAACTACGAAGCTTATAGCTGATTTTAAACACGCCTAAATAATAGAAAACTGACTTGTATTTCTAAGTAATGGTGAAACTTGTTTTCTATCACTTAGCCAGTCCAAAGCCTAGGCAAAGTGTGATGGGAGTCAGAGAGGCTATAATCATACCTAATGCAGGAAATAATGTGGGTCTCCCAATCCATAATATATTTGGGGTAGCTTGGTCACAACTGTCGCATATTTCATCATGGTCACAAGTGTCGCTGGGCATCTGTCGTATATTCATTGGACTTGCCGCATAGGATCGGATCCAGTTAAGCGGAAACATTTTTTTTATTTCTGAGATAATTAAAATCAGAAACATACAGAATAGTCTTCGCTGTGCTGAAACAACGGGAACTTTTTATAGTCTCCGGGAAAGTAATATACCATTTGTGATATATAAATCCCGATTGGTCTCCATACAGTTCGGTATTTGAAGCGGTCATAACTTGAGAGAAGTATTTAAAATAAACTATTGGCAAATGCCCCTATTCATATTGAAACAAATTTTAACCTTTTGTATGGTAATTTTATTTTTAAATACAAATTAATTTAATATAATTCAAAATTATTATAACAAAATTTCTCCATAAACTGTATTTTTTGAGAATGTATTTTCAATTTGAGTTTTTTCCAATTGTGTTACCAATATGTATTTTTAATCCATTTTGAGATTTTACTCGACTTAGTGCAACATAAAGTTGATCATGGGTAAAAATAGATTTGGTCGATTGAAGCCTTGCTTCTTATTCAAAATGCAAGACTTAAATGAAATTGGTTCCTTTTCGTTTGAAATACCATGTTAGGATCTGTAGATATGAATATAAATCTTGGTAAAAATATGTTTTCTTTTCCAGAACCAGTGAATATTTCTAATTTGATACACTTGTCAAACATATGTAGTGTGATAAGACGTACCCCATTAACTAAACCTGATCCCAAGATCATATGTCTAATTAACCTTTAATACTGTTAAAATATTTGTACTCAGCTGTTTTTCATATAATATTTGTACAGTTGTTTCTCAGCTGAAATATTTGAAAATCATACTCAGCTGTTTTTCATTGCAATGAATTTCTTATGAAGATTTTTGGTAACTCTAAGTTCCTCAAAACCCTATAAATCCTGAACGTTGAGAAAAACCTTTATTTTCCCCGCTTCTTTGTGTCAATACTTTTAATTTGAGCCATCTTCCACCTCTGTACGACCTTCCAAGCTCCAACAATGTTTCTCTCAAAATTCGGCTTACGAAGTTATACATATGGATTTAATTGAAGGTAAATAACAATTGCAAGACATTTTTCCAAATTAAGGTTTTCATTTTCTGGGCAATTGTTTCACTTATTCATACAGTACCGTTGTCTACTAAAACTTGAGTTGCTGCCAACACTGAGTGCGCAAACATTGTGCAATTACGTACTCCAGGTAGGTGAACAGTTCTTACTGAAATCACATATTACGTAAGCAGAGATTGTTCCGTGTATTGAATTGGAAAATCCAATAACTTGTAATAACCCCTTCACAAAGGCAAATGAATAAATAATAGCAAAACGCTGTGCGTAAATGAATCTAATTACAAAACAAGTGATTTGTCAGTGGAAAAACAATTACATCTAAATGGACTTGCGATTCCGTGTAATATTGGTGGTCGTGTATCGAGAAAAACAACAATTAAAAAACCATTTCCCCATCACGTTAGGTATAACACAGCAAGTAGAAACCGCCTTCGCTAAGGAATTCAGAAAGGTTTATCTCTCGTTTCAGAGAATTTTTTACAAGGTTTCAAAACCTAAACATAAAAAATTGAACTTTGCAAATTTTACTTTCAATTTCTAACACAAATTCCAAAGCATGTACAACTGTTGAAAGCAATCACTGCGTGTGACGGCTGTGACGTGAGCGCGGAAGCCTGGCGACACGAAGATAAATGCAGTCATTTGCCAGCGATGCTGTGACAGAGGATGTATGAAAACAGAGACCATCAAGGAATGTGCTAAATACCTCTAACACCACCCAAGGATATTCAAGCAAGGGATACCGAATCCGGGATGCGCGAAATAAAGGACCGAGCTACACTTCCATTACCCCTACAACAGTCCAAGTTCATTCAACCACGGAACCCCCCCCCCCTCCGTCCCTCTAAAAACCCAGAAAATGATGAGTAAACAGAGTGAAAATTGGATGGAAAGTGAGCATAATGATATACAAAAATGAAACTCCTACAATAGGCAGCAAAGCACCACAAATTTAATTGAAGGCTGGAACAATAAACTCAATAGCACGATTCAAAGACCTTACCCCTGAATCGAAGAACTTATCCATTGTTTGAAGACCGAAGCTGAACACTCAGCGTGAATGTTTATTACATTACAGTTAAACTTGGAAGGGAAACGAAGAAAGCAGAAGTATAAGAGAGTGGATAAACATATTGAAAACACAATGAAGAAATAGGGAGAAAATGATGACATCTTGCCTCCGTACTCTCCCCTTCAAAAGCTGGATTAAGTTGACGGCCATAAAATAGAGAGAAATACAACAATATGGAAATATATATACTCCTATGTAAATTTTTTAAATTTATTATTATAAAACATTATAATACGTTACGTTACAAGCAAAAATAAAATATAAATATAAAAAAATCATTTACTATCATTTAGCCAGTCCAAAGCCTGTTTGAAGTGAAGTGAAAATCAGAAAACATAAATATAAAAAAATCTGACAGTTTAAACTCTATTAAAAAGAGTGTGGAATACCCAGGGAAGGTATAATTCTGTGATATTCGCTTATTTCGCATGTCGTTCATTTCACTGAATATTAAGACTCAAGCTGCAAGTAGAAAACCCCGTGATGGTCGCTTATTTCGCGACACCGTGACAGCAGTCGTCTCCCAAATCGAAAAGTCTCAGAGAGCAAGCAGAACGGAGAAACCAAAGCAACACAAGCACATTTACACCCCTTCTTGTACATCCTTAGCTACCCCCTTAACACCCTTAGTTAAATGTAAATGAATAAAATAATTAGTGTGCAATTGTTCAACACGTTTTTAAGACCATATCAGAGCCGTTATTAAAAGAAATTGAAAACAATGTTTGGTTAATGTGAAGCAAAACAATGCACTTTCAGGTTTAATAACAAAGAAAAATCAAGTATCTGCTACTTTACCAAAATCAATAATATTCATTAATTTTAACTTTGATTATAACCAAAGTTGGTATAACTTCATAACTTTAATTGCAATGAGTTTATATTTTATAAACTCAACTGGGCAAATAAATGGTTGTCCTAAATATATTATAGTGCCTATTTTAACAAGGGTGTTGAAATATTTATGAATTAATAATAATTTACTGTAACATATACTAACGTTATTGTATACATTATTCACAAAGTTTTATTTCTCACAGCATAAAGTCTTCCGCTTTAAAACAATAAACGGCCATCCCTTGTTTAAAGTTTCCATAAACAGTGCCTCCTCCCTATAGCGTGACAGCCAGAGGTTTTTTACAGAAAGATGCAACAGTTCAAAATGCTTAATATTTTTGTCATATTTTCAAAACAAGGTTTGCTTAATTTCCTTTATTATATTTTTAATTTGAAAAGTAATTATGAAAACTCTAAAACAAACTTTCTTTTTTTTATTTTAATTTTTGTATTTTTTTTTGTTTTTTTAAATGAATTTTGTACTATTTATAAATATGGTAATTACTTTTATCATTATCCAGTTTGAGCTCAGTCTAATTTTTGTAAGTAGGACATAGTTAAGAGAAATGTTCTTATGTCACCATTTTGTTCATAAGTCTTGAATGTTTTGTTAATGCCCTCGTCCAGTCTTATATAAGTGGATTTTCTCCTCTTCCCTCCAAGGTTCAACTGTAGCGTCATGTATGCGCGGGCTGCATTTTCCGCTTCAGATTTCAAACAGCTAATCAATTCTTTGATTCTAGGATTTGTTTTCCGAAGGGCGTTGTTTAGTCTGTTGTTCCATCCTTCAACAGCATTAGTTGTTTTATGACGTCTGTTGTGGCAGTTCCATAGTTCAATAGGGTAGTCATCATTTTCCAGCCATGTTTCTATGAAATAATCAAAAAACTCAGTTAGTTTTGCATTTTCTGGAGCCTGAGAGTAGATCTGCAACCAACCGTCACTAACATCCTCAGGTTTAAGGAATGCAAGAGCTGCACACATTTGAATGTGAAGGCGTACTTGGTCATTGTCTTTGTAGTCGCGCGTGAGACCTACCTCCTGCACTCTTCTCCACAGACACTTCTTCATGTGGAAATAACACCCCTTTACCACAACCAAAGGGAACACCTCTTTTAACGCTGATATCGCTGCTATTTCGAAGTCAACGTTGACAGTTCTTGGCGACCAGCTAGGTATAACTTCACGTATAATTTGAAACAGCCTAATGTATGTCTCTTTCTTTTTATTCGGCAACAGTGCAAACGCCACAGAGTATACATTTGTTTCTTCTGGCGAACTTACAAAATCGGCGTGGATTGAATATATCTGCGAAAACTGCTTGCTTGAGCTCTTGAACGTTCCATCCATAAAAAACTCTTTTTGGAATTTCAGTCCCTCCCTTCCTCTGTTTCCACAGAACACTAAAATTCTTTCACCAGCGTTGTCGTCAGCGAAAATAAAACTGCTGCCATCTTTCATTTTCAATATCTCTTTATCAAGGATGATGTCTTCGCGTGTTTCGGGCTCTGTTTGGTTTCCTTGAGATTCGTACCGTTGACGATGGAGATCTCGCTTCGCCGCACGTTGAGATGGCATCTCCGTGACAAATTCATATCCTTTGTTGTGAAGTTCGCCTAATTCTTCATTTTATATTTTCGAAATAGATGTATCTTCATCTCGAGCCCTCTTCTTCGCTTTTTGAACAGTTTTCTTCACCTCCAGCCTTGCAACATCTGGAGCTCCACGTTGATGATCGGTTTCACTCAATAACTCACTGTCTCGGCTCTTAATAGCGCCAAAACATTTTTTTGAGTTTACCTTTGAACATCGCCAAGAAATCACACCATCCTCATTTTTCCGCTTGAAGTAATAGCAGTAGCCTTCGTATAGCGCGCACTCTTTACCCTTCGTTGTCGTAGAGAGCTCCATGGTAGTATAAACGTCACTGAATACACTATACGAACAGTCCGAATACTAGCACCAAGACAACCAGGAATACTAATTAACACCAAGACAGCCAGGAGAAAGTGTCAAGTGACTGGGGCATTCAGCTTAGCAGCGTGTCAGGGTGAGGGTTGGGATTTCCAGTGTATCTTCCCCCCCCCCTTGAACCAATGTGGTCACAAATATCGCTGGGCACATCTGACGCGACACCAGTCCAATTACTTTAGCTAATAAATCACCACTGTTGTCAAAAATACATTGGTTTAAATTAATTAAAAAAGATCAGAGCATTCTGGTTGCCAAATCTTAAACTACGCCAAAACATAATCCACCTATTACAGAAAGTATAAAAATTAGGTTTTTTTTAGAAAAATGCCAAATTACTCAAGAAATCGAAATCCACTAACACATTAGTTTCCGTTCAAGACATTTCTGCACCTTTATAATCCTCCCTGAATTGAAAACTGTTTAACTTAATCGCAAGTACAACAATAACCGACCGAAGACGAGTTTGAAAGGTCAACCACGCCCGGAGAAAGCTGCGCATTATTGCCTTTACGTCATGAAAGGCGCTGCCAATCATCGGGCGAACAAAAGCGAGTTGCAGAACCATTGCCGGTATTAATTCTAAGGTGACAGACGGTTCTTTCTATTGTCTCATATCGTTGTCCTTAGACAAAGAAGAAACTCGTTGACCGACTGAAGACGCCTTTGTCTTTGCCTTCATTAGGTTTTTTCGCAAAAACCTTTTGAATAGGTATTATTAGTTAACAGTTTACAATGCTAAGTAAATAACTTCCAACATGCGAACAAGTAATAAATAATATACTATAGCTAACAATGTGTTAATTATATAGGATTAAGTGTTACGCCCCATCTATACCAGGAAATTGTTAACAAGTCGATTGTTGACTTGCTCAACTAGTGTGCTGGCACAAGCAAGACGAAGCTTGCATTAATACAGATAAAATGAGAACCGAAAGAACAAAAGTAGCTAAAACTATGCCAGTGTCAGAGGTTAACCTTACATCCAGGAAATGGAAAAAAGGAAGAGAACATGGAACCAGCTTGATACTTGAACAGGAACAGACGTGTGACAGAAAATACGGAAGACGCAGACATTTGCTCTGAAGGCTATATTTCATAAGAATCACTGACGTAAAATAATTAAATACTACTTCACCTAATATTATTAGACGAACCATTCTACTTTATTTCGACTGTAATTCCTTGTATAACTATTACACCATAGTAACCTATAACATTTAAGAACAATATTTATTAGCTGTAAATTTTTATTTAATACCATGTTAACCTGCTATTTCACGAACTGGAAAAAATCTGCACTCTCTAATGACTGCACATGCCAACTTAACTGGCAATGAGGGTCCAGATAAGCTGACGGAGGCTAGAGGTGTTGATAAAGACACATCAACGTGGCCCTATTGGAAGCAAATGCTGTAGAAAAATTCAAAATATGATCGAATTAAATTCTAATGAAATAAATACCCTGTAATATTAATAAGGATCGAACCATAACAAAAAACAATACTCTACGAACTGGTTAACACAGAGGAATGAGCATCGATAAAGAGGGTAAGAAAACCTACCGAGACGGTCGTACCTACCCGGACACAGAACTAACGCCAGGACACTTTTCCAACTGTCAGGAAATCCTATTTAGGATTGGAGCTGACTTATTTAGGATTGGAGGTTTATGTTCAGGAGTGAACCTTTATGGCGACAACATAGTGAGGATTAAAAGGGCTTTTATGCCAGCCCACGGCATTATCTGAAGAGGTTAATGGACACGACACTACCATCTTCGTTTCGATATTTTGACCAATCCCTGTAGTATCACTACTTATGTTCCTAATGAAAATTCGATAAAAGTTTTAGTAACAAACTTATAAACTCTAACTTTAATAACCCGATTGGGTTTAATTTGATTTTTAAATGTTTCAATGACGATTTGTAAATCGCATTTCTGCGGTGGCTTTCACGCGGTTCACATCTAAGTCCTAGTGAAGCCGGATTTTGCGTTCTGTATTATAAAGTCGTCACTGTAATTGCAAGCTAATTAAAGAAACAATGATTTCGTATTTGCCAACAATTATCTTGTGCGGCATTGTTTGCGGAAAATTCCGAATTCCCTACGCCATTACAGCCGTCGCTCTTCCATGAACAAGGCGCCATATACGAGCCCTCGTAACTGGCTGCTTTGTGCGTCGGTTACATTCCGCTGTTGAATCACAGATACTCTCGAGAGTAAATAGCGACTTTGTAACATTTAAGTAACAATTATTATAATTGCTTCTGAATTCGCTGCTCCGATCTGTGTTGGAAGCAACAATCGGCGATATTTGCTTTCGATCTGTGTTTATCGGATTATTTTCCGAAGAGAAATTGCGCACAGTAATAACACCAACAGATGTAATTTAACAAACTACTAACATTATTACAAACATCGGGTTTCCTATAACACTCAGTTTTACAGTTAACAATTCAATAAATAATTAACAGTTAATTTCCAATATACTTGTTATACAAAGGAGTAGGGAAAATTAATCACTATGAAAATTAAACTTTAATGATTGGTTAATAAATAATATTCCAGCTGGCTTGTGAGGTAAGGTTATGATCAAAATAAATATACACAAGTCTCAATTATTAAACTTTAATTTCCTACGCGTTTCGATTATTCATGTCATCATCATCAGTGATGCTACTACAAACATACTTTTACTCACTAGTAACCAATAATAGTTCAAGTTATTTTTAGTATCATCACTGATGATGGAGACATAAGTCATCGATACACGTATAAATTTAAAGTTTTATAATTATGAGGTGTGTATATT
>JBAIZL010000001.1:309951061-309993561 GCA_036971475.1 Prosapia bicincta | reverse complement strand
GAGATTGGCTATATTTTACTGGTGGTGCGTGCAATATTTAATATAACCGAGTAACTGTAGATATTGAAAGAGTTGAAAGTAATGCTACTTAAGGTTAGCAATCTTAAAAAAGCGGTGCAAAGTATTTATTTTTATTTTCACTACATGACCATTGTAGCATTTCCTTGGCCATAGGGTTTTCTACCCTTCTTTATATTTTTATTGGGGCTGTAATCTCTTTTTGATTCCCATCAGGGAGAAGACCTACATCATAATATGATCCCTGTACACGTAATGTTATGATACTTCCTCCTCTACCACTATTCAAATCCCTTCATATTGGATGATCCAATAAAAACTAAAAATGGTAATATTTTCCATAAAACTGTCACCCTTCCTATTCAACGTCTGCAGTCTCCAGAACAGGTAACCAGCTCAGTATTATGAATTTCATCTCAATAATTCATTGAGCTCTCTAAACGTAACAAGTTACTAACTAAACACAACAGGTAGAAATGCCATTAAATTCTTGCTGAAATTTACGACCATTTTACTACCAAGAACATAAAGTGTACAATTTAATGTTTGCTGTTTTTATGCGGCCAAAAAAGCTTCAAGAGGTGAAAGGCCTTTTGCAGAGATTTAAGATCCAGGTGTTTGCGAAAAGAAATCGCTAATAATTATTCAATATTTTTTAAAAAGATATTAAAAAATTTATATATATATATATATATATAAATATATATTTCTCTTCCGAAAGTAAAGCTAAATATTAGTAGGTAAAACCGATTCAGTAAATGGAGTTAGAAGAGATTGGGTTTGCTTTTGTTAATTTGAGTATAACAAAAGAAACGTACAATGATAGAAATTTTAAGTGTTTTGCTCTAACAAAATTAATGTTTTAGAATATTTAAATATATTAAAAATATTTAATAATAAAATATATTACATTCTTAATATTTAATAATAACATTATAATAATAGTAATAATTAGTTTACTATAAACTTTTTATAATAACGTTGCTTCATGTTATCATCTTGAATACATACTAAAACAAACTAAAAAACTAACAACTTTAGAAAAATACGAGATTTACAAACACTACGCAACAGACAAAGAAAATATATTAAATGATCACACACATTTTGAAGCCAATACCCTGTTCCATTACATAGCACACAACCAAAATGGACCCGGTCAAACTGGGTCTACAATCAAAACATCCCAAGGCGAATTACCGTCGACCCTCAAAGGGTCGGGGTTGAATTGGGTCCCTGGTCAGTCGTGAAACATTAGTTTTGTTAAGTGATCAGACATTTTTACTGAACGTACATTCGTTCTTATTTTAATGTACGACAGAATTAAAAACTAAAACATAATGGAAGCAAATAAATACAATACAAATTTGCTAAAACATTAAGAAATATAAAATTAATTTTAAAAAACTGTACTTTCATCTTTTAATTATTATTTAAACTTACGAATAATTTTACACAATAACGTGGCGCTCGCCAGGTCAAGCAAGGAGCCCATTACGTGTATAACCCTGGTACGGTGACATGCTGAACCGTCCTAATCCCCCTGGCAATGGTGTGGCCATTCATTTTGTGCATATATAACATAAAATATTATTACACGACTATTTATATGTACATAAGAAGGAGATGTTTCAATTGTCTAAAATAGACGTTTGTCCACCACCTGGCCATAAGCAAACGTATATTTTAGATGTTTGAATGTATTTAAAGCTAAGATGGATGCGATGGATTCCATTTTATAGGTTATGATTGTAGAGGCATGGGCCCAATTCGGCACTACCTCCGAATCGACCATGTACCCAATTCAACCGTCGTTTTTACGCCCCTAACAGACCGTGGGCCCAATTCAACATCACCCACCAAAATAACCCACCCCTTCCACACTCATAAATCTCATCCCGACAACCTTTGTACCTAACGCTCTGCCGCCAGTAGAGACTTTGCTTCGTAAAAGGAATGATTGGTTCGAAACGCGTCAGCAAATAAGCCCTCATGTATTCACTTATTTAAGTATCTTTTAATTAGAGTTTATATAATAAATATATATGAAATCTTTAATCATTGATTTTTTAATAAAACACACTCATACATTCAAACGAAATAGCATCTCATAAAAAAGTTGATTCATAAAGGCATTAATTCAGTGAAAGATTTTCCTATTTTTCCAATCAACGATTGGCAGTACTCGATGGCAACAGCCGCAAATTACTACCATTGCTTTCCATTATTGCAATTAGCGATTCTAGAAAACTCTGCTGGCCATTAATGAAAACGCAAATGAATGACGAAATTACGAAATTTTCTCACGATGCAATTTAAATAATCCTCAGGTAGTTATTAACCCAAGGTCGCCGAGGACGAAACTGAGTGGATAGTAAAAGGATTCAGGAAAATAAACTTGGATTAATGAATACCTTATGACAAATCATTACATAACCCTATTTACTTTTCGTGTTGATTCATATCATTTGCTCGTCCTTTACTCGTGATAAACACGCTGCCTAACAAGCACGGCTCATTGTGTATGCAAATTCAGCTCCATTCAGGGATTTAGCTATGATTCATTTGCCGACTATTGTCAATGCATGAAGCGTTCGCTGGAGAAAGAGATGTCTCCTCTAACTAATCTTAAGAAAACATTATAACTAAATAAATCAACATTTTTACAGGACATGTTAGTTTGTTCATTGAGTTCATTCTTTATAATGTAAGTATATTTATGAAAATGAATGAGTATTTATTATGCAGGAGGACTATAAGGTTCGGTGTAGTCAAAACGCTAACTCAGTTTTTATAAAGATTTTTCTAATATTTTCTCTAGGTAGGCATCCTAATTCTCTATTTATAATTTCTAACTCGCTGGAGATAAGTTTCGTCAGTTACAGGTTCTCTGTGACTGACAGAGATGCAAGTTAGTTCAGAGGTTCCAATCGCTAGCCTAAAATACAGACTTTATATTATTATAAATTATTATAAGTATAAATAACCTTACATTAACAAAAACCTAAACAGACATTTCACGAGATATATTTGCAAATTTTACCAAAATATGGTTTAGAAGCAAAAGTACTATTTTCAATGCCTTAAACTCTTATTATAAATGTATTTATTTAGTTTTCTAAAGTAAAACAATAGGTCCATGTTGTTTGAGAAACACTAATCCATTTCGGTACCCCTTCCTCTCTTTGGTTGGGAGTAGGTATACTCCGGCTGGTGTGACACCCCCTCTCTCTCTCTCTCTCACACACACACACTCTCTTTCTCTCTCTAACACACACACACACACACACACACACACACACACACACACACACACACTCACACTCACACACAAACACATACACACACACTCACACTCACACACATACAAACACATTCACACACATACAAACACACACACACTCACACTCACACACATACAAACACACACGCACACACACACACTCACATTCACACTCAAACAATCTCACACACATACAAAGACACACACACACACACACACACACACACACACATACACATACACTTTTTATACCGTCTGAGATTTATTTTCTAAATTTGTCTACAATTTAATGCCATAACAGGAAACAAACTAAGATCTTGATACATTTCTAAAACTTTTAATATTAAAATGGTATTTTTTCATGATACAAAACTTTAACCTCGTCTCCTAATACAAACAAATGCTATACTATTGGATATGTGTTTCATTGTTATAAAAACTCTTTATTCCAAATAGAGCCAACAATTAATAATTAAAAAGAGATTGAGAGTGAGAGAAGAACTTGGTAACCAGTACGGTGACAATATATGATCAAGGCGCCACATGTCAACCACTTAACCTGTATGAACAGTTGGCCAGACGTGGTGTTTGCAATTTATGTTTACAGTATTGCCAACTTAAATAAAATAATAGTCCCTCAGTGCTGCCAACTTTCACTGACGCTGTTTCACTTTGAAAGTAGATAACTGACATATCCCACTGTTCCAGTCACGTCTGGATATTACACGGCAACGGCGGAACGTGTTTTGGAAAAGCAGTTGAATATAAAAGTATAAAAAATCATTTACAATATACTAACTTTTTTGTAATCTAGAGGAGAATTATAAAAAGAAACAAAGATTCATTAAAATACTAATTAAAATGTAATAAATAAAATATTTAATTACTTATTTAAATCTAAATAAGTTTAAATGATCTTCACTCTAATTAAATAATAATTAAAAATGTATATATACGCAAGAAATATAAAAACGAAATTTTTTATTTTTAAAATATTTGTTATTGTCATTATTTTACTTGGTATCTCGGTTCAGAATTAAACTCAAATCTTACTTTCCGTAATTCTTCAAATGGTAGCGCTAACATTAAACAAGATTATAAGAATTGTATTATTAGAGTGAGAGAACCATATTTGCATTCATCCCTATCACAAATGTAATATTTTAAAGCAAGAGAACAGTGAGTATATATCTTCGTTCATGCCACAAGTGTAATCTTTTAAAGCAATAGATCCGCACGTTTAAATCTTCATCTTTTCCACAAATGTGGTATTTTAAATCGAGATCCGTGCGTTTAAATCTTCATCCATAACACTAATGTAATCTTTTACCGCAAGAGAACCGCGGGTTTAAATCTTCATCCATATCACAAATGTAATCTTTTAAAACCAGAGAACCGTGCGTTCAAATCTTTATCTCTGGCACAAATGTAAACCTTTAAAGCAAAAGAACCGTGCGTTTAAATCAATATGTCTAGCAAAATTGTAATCTCTTAAAGCAAGTGAGCACTAAACTTAAAAACTATAGTTAATTACTCGGTTAAAACTGTGTAAGTATTGTAACTAATAACTGTTGCTGGCAAACGACAGGAATCTTGAGTTCATGTGATATCATGGTAATTAACTGCAACAATAATAAATTCGTTTCGGTGAGAGTTCAGAGTTTAGCTCCACCTCCTGTTACCGTGACGTAGCACCAAGCTGGTTCACAGGTACTTTATAATGCACAACAGTGACAACACGCTGAGAGAAAGTGACTGACCTGGTGACGCCTTTCTGTGAATCTGCTGGCAGAGTTCACGCTCACATCACGTGAACAACCAACCCTCTCCATTACTGGCTACTGCCATGTCCAGTGAAAGTGTAGGTTGCAATGAGCTCTGAACATTCGATAGGATATTCAGATTAGGGTAAACAATGTATAGCTATCTAAGATCATAGGATTGCAAATCCATAGATTGTTATTTACTTCACGAAACGTACTTCGCCATAAATATATATATATTGTATATGTATATATATATATATATATATATATATATATATATATATATATATACTTAAACATAACAATACACACACACACACACACAAATACACACACACACACACACACACACACACACACACACACACACACACACACACACACACACACACATATATATATATATATATATATATATATATATATATATATATATAAAGAACTAAGTCAAAATACAAATACAAGAATTATAATTGAATTTACAATTCAAAGCTTTTCGTTGGCTAACAGAACCAACATCATCAGGAATATTAAAAGTAACATATGTGCAAATTAAATCAAATAAATAGCTATGCCAAATCAATTACAATTTTGTTAAAATTTTGTATTTTGCTGCCCTAACATTACAAACACTGAATATATTATCAAATTTAGTTTTTACTTGTATTTGTTCATTTATCAACTCATTATTAGTATTATATTTATGTATTTCTAAAGCTTCATAAATATTCATTCTCAGGCCTTTGTTAATTTCTTTTACAAGTATCATATTATCTATATTAGGAAATATGTGATTATTATTAATACAATGACTAGCAAAATTTGATTTATAAATTTCTGGATTTTTATATGCATTAAAATGTTGTTTATATCTATCTTTAAGTTTTTTCTTAGTTTGTCCTATATAAACTTTATTACAATAATCACATTCTAATTTATATACACCGTTTTTTTCGTGCATAGTGTTTTTTTATATAGGACAAACTAAGAAAAAACGATAGATAGAAAAAAAAGATAGATATAAAGAGCATTTTAATGCATATAAAAAGCCAGAAATTTATAAATCAAATTTTGCTAGTCATTGTATTAATAATAATCACATATTTCCTAATATAGATAATATGATACTTGTAAAAGAAATTAACAAAGGCCTGAGAATGAATATTTATGAAGCTTTAGAAATACATAAATATAATACTAATAATGAGTTGATAAATGAACAAATACAAGTAAAATCTAAATTTGATAATATATTCAGTGTTTGTAATGTTGGGGCAGCAAAGTAAAATTTTTTAACAACATTGTAATTGATTTGGCATAGCTATTTATTTGATCTAATTTACACATATGTTATTTTAATTGTTTAATATTCCTGATGATGTTGGTACTGTTAGCCAACGAAAAGCTTTGAATTGTAAATTCAATTATAATTCTTGTATTTGTATTTTGACTTAGTTCTTTATTAATACACAAGAATACATATTGCGATATATATATATATATATATATATATATATATATATATATATATTTTATTATTTATTTTTTAATTTTTTTTTCAAATTGTATATAATTTTTCTGATGACGGAACTGTGTTGGCTTAATGTACATTATGAATGTGTATATATTTGTAGCAAGGGATTATAATAGTTTTTTTTATTTATAAAAACGCTACTGTGTTCTCTATTGGTTTTCTATTTTAAAATGTTGAGTTTACTAATGTTGAAGCATTGTGGGGACGCGCCGTGACTCACCTGTTACCATAAGGTGCTTATCTTTACGATAAGGTGTTCTTTACGATTATGTAACAGTGGTGTGTATGTAAGTAGGTTACTCGCGCTTATTTTTCCCCGAGTAATTAATACCAGGTAGTTTTTCTTTACTAATTACCGCAGGATACAGATTCCATTCCCTCATTGTATTATTACACATTCATTTCTTGAATGGATAACTAAAGTAAACTGCGATGGGTTTCATGCTTTTGTTTTTACGATAGAAGAATGAGAGCATATGTGGGACATGTCAACAGCTGTGTGTGTTCGAAAGGGATTTGGTTTTCACAACTAAACAGCTGGATTTAACAGGTCTATTAATAGCAAAATATTATAGGAAACCGAAAAATTCCAAGCCGTGTGAAATACAGTCAAGTTAGAAAGTTAAGCGGGGATACCCCAAAGCTGGCGGTTTTACCACTCGTGCCGATTCTAGTTTTGGGGCCGGTAACAATGGCTTTGCTTGGCAAAGGACATCAATTAAACCAGATCGGAGATTAAAAACAGGAATGAAAAGAAGGAGTGGACGTTGAAATACCTGCTGTCGATCTGATATGACGTGTACAGTCTCGTGATCGTTTGCTAATGGGCTTTACTAGGTCAAATCAAAATACCTGTCTTAAGTGGAAAGGGGTGGAGTGAATGAAATTGTATTTTAAAAATTTTGTGTCAGAACAATTAAATATATGTCAGACGTAGTAGGATGGCAGCTCTTGGACGAAGGTAATGAAAATTGTTATTTTGTTGTTAATTGGATAATAAGCTCTTGAAATTGCTGACAATGTCGGTTAAAAGCTTAAAGCATTTTTTAATTTTGAAAAAAATGTTCATATACATATACACTTCACTTAGTTTCAGTTGATGCTCTAAGATACATTGGTCTTCGAAAGTTAACTCATATACATATCAAGTAAGATTCTTGTTCAAATACATTATATTGTAAGTGAAATAAATATATATATAAATATATAAATAATATTTTCATAAACAAGAATATATATTTTTATTATATATATGTGTGTGTGTGTGTGTGTGTGTGTGTGTGTGTGTGTGTGTGTGTGTGTGTGTGTGTGTGTGTGTGTGTGTGTGTGTGTGTGTGTGTGTGTGTGTGTGTGTGTGTGTGTGTGTGTGTGTGTGTGTGTGTGTAGGCTATATAGTGTACGTTTTTTGTTCAATTCCTTCTATTAGTCCACATTCTACTAATATATATATATATATATATATATATATATATATATATATATATATATATATATATATAATATATATATTAGATATATATATATATATATATATATATATATATATATTAGATATATATATATATATATATATATATATATATATATATATATATATATATAGTTCAAATTTTCAATCCGTAATAAAATACTTTTTATTCAACCACTCAAGTTCAAATACATTTTTTAAACTTGTAGTGGATGACACTTGATGTTAATACAGTTTATTAAAATACTAATTCATTAATTAAATTTAATAATAGATTAGTTTTAGTTTTATATGGGAGGAAAACCTTTTACAAATAAGGCAAGGTATGCAATATTGTTATTTCGTCCCATTTGGCTTAAAATAATTGATAACATATGATTTCATAAAACAGCTGATTTTAAGTTATGATATTATGTTATATGGTAGAACAGCTGTTTTAACGCTTGGTTTATGTTGTTTTATTTATTTTTTAATTACTTAATAAAAAGTAATTAAAATACATTTTTTGTTTTTCAATTAGAAGTTGACTAAACGAGTTTGGTTCATATTACTTGTTTATACATATTACTACAAACACTTCTTCATAAGGGTAAAACTGCATTAGACTTATACATATACGCTAAAGGAACTTTTTATTTTAATATTTAGATATAAATTTGGAAACATAATAGCTGTTTAAATATTTCTTTAAATAATGTTCTTTATTTTCAAGTTAGATAAGACGTTATTTTCCAAAATTTAAACAATAAAGTGCCGCTGAACGTCATGATAAACAATATTCACGAATAATCTCGTTTCACTAGAAGGGAATGAATGCCAGTCGAGTGGTAGCGACTGTGTGAATGCAGTCTACTGTCTGTAGGCGTCGCGTGACTTGCCTATTGCCCCTTTCTATTCCTCACGTGACATCAACAAGTCACGACGTTTTCGACCTATCCCTTTTCCAGTGATGTTTTCAAGTCGCAAAGAGTGCTTGTTTATTAAACACATCATTGAGAATATTTAATTACGTGTTGCCTTTAAAACGGTTCATCTCTCTAATTAATGGTTGTTTGTTTAAAGTTCCGTTTTAGAAACACTCGCGGAAATGTTTCTATTAATTGCGTTACATAAAGTTTGTAGTCTACGAACGTTTTTGCCGTTCAGTTCACGACCCTAAAAGATATAGAACACGATTTTCAGACGTTTAGGTGATAATCTCTCTGGATTGAGAAGGTTTATTTGTTAAACAAACTAAAATTCTTCGGCATGAAAAATTGTTTATGAATTTACATTAATGAAACAGAGTGGCTATTGAAAGGATAATACCTGTGAGAAACTAAAATGTTGAAGAGTAACTAAAAACAGATATAATAAAATATTTATTATATAGCAATTTCTAAAACCTGTAGGTCAGAAGAAAAATATGGGAAGAGGCCAAGATAAGGGTAAATAACACCAATAATCAATTAAACTCAACTTTAGATACTGAAGTAAAAATGACAAAAATAGATTATGCAAAATAGTATACATTCGTATCTGTGGGTTAAATGCAAAAGGAAAATACGTAATCGCAAAGAATCGAAGTAGTGGAGAAGTAGTAGGCTGACAGAACAGAAGAGATAAAACGAAGGGTTTCGAAGGCACCTGGAGGTAAACTGATGAAGAAAATGTTTTCTGTGTGGGTTCAGAGAAGAAAAGCGTTTTCTTTCCGTTTCGCTCAAGATGAGGAAATGAGGACGGCATAGACTTTTTGAATAACGTTTTTTGTGAGAAATGGATATAAAAGACTTGACTATGGAGATGGCAGAGCAGAAGGTGAAGACTTAGGTTGAAGGAGAAGAGTGGTGCGGTAACATAAGAAGAATGAGCCTGAAGCTGTTGCTAGGTTTCCAGAATAGAGGCCACGTGGAATGGGAAGACCCGAACGAAATGGAAAGGAGAGGATTGAGTCGTCATTTAAAAAAAGGAAGAGCTGAAGGTAGGTTAAGATAGTATTGAAGAAAGTGTACAATTTCTACACACACACACACAGACACGTATATATATATTCAACCCAAATTATTAGAAGACAAATATCATTGTAAAATGAATTTTTATCTAAATGAGAACTGTTCAGATCGAATCTACTTCTTGTACGGAATTCCTATACGTTAAAAAGTTTTTTTTCTAAACAATGATCCTGGGGAGATTGATATTGATATTCAAGGTATTGCTTTCTGATATTCTAAGAAAATATTCTCGTTTTCGTCTAATTAAACATTACTTTACTTGTTTTACATCTTTCTCTCTATTTGGCCTCTGATAATAGGGTTGGTCGTAATCTGGGGAGGTTAAAATACTGTTCTTTCTTTCCTTGGAGTCCCTTAGGTAATGTTGGTAAGACTTTCTTTCCTTGGGTCCCTTAGGTAATGTTGGTAAGACTTTCTTTCCTTGGAGTCCCTTAGGTAATCTTGGTAAGACTTTCTCTCCTTAGAGTCCCTTAGGTAATGTTGGTAAGACTTTCTTTCCTTGGAGTCCCTTAGGTAATGTTGGTAAGACTTTCTTTCCTTGGAGTCCTTTAGATAATCTTGGTAAGACTTTCTTTCCTTGGGTCCCTTAGGTAATGTTGGTAAGACTTTCTTTCCTTGGAGTCCCTTAGGTAATGTTGGTAAGACTTTCTTTCCTTGGAGTCCCTTAGGTAATCTTGGTAAGACTTTCTTTCCTTAGAGTCCCTTAGGTAATGTTGGTAAGACTTTCTTTCCTTGGAGTCCCTTAGGTAATCTTGGTAAGACTTTCTCTCCTTAGAGTCCCTTAGGTAATGTTGGTAAGACTTTCTTTCCTTGGAGTCCCTTAGGTAATGTTGGTAAGACTTTCTTTCCTTGGAATCCCTTAGGTAATGTTGGTAAGACTTTCTTTCCTTGTAGTCCCTTAGGTAATGTTGGTAAGACTTTCTTTCCTTGGAGTCCCTTAGGTAATGTCGGTAAGACTTTCTTTCCTTGGAATCCCTTAGGTAATGTTGGTAAGACTTTCTTTCCTTGGAGTCCCTTAGGTAATGTTGGTAAGACTTTCTTTCCTTGGAGTCCCTTAGGTAATGTCGGTAAGACTTTCTTTCCTTGGAATTCCTTAGGTAATGTTGGTAAGACTTTCTTTCCTTAGAGTCCCTTAGGTAATGTTGGTAAGACTTTCTTTCCTTGGAGTCCCTTAGGTAATGTTGGTAAGACTTTCTTTCCTTGGAGTCCCTTAGATAATCTTGGTAAGACTTTCTTTCCTTGGAGTCCTTTAGATAATCTTGGTAAGACTTTCTTTCCTTGGGTCCCTTAGGTAATGTTGGTAAGACTTTCTTTCCTTGGGTCCCTTAGGTAATGTTGGTAAGACTTTCTTTTCTTGGGTCCCTTAGGTAATGTTGGTAAGACTTTCTTTCCTTGGGTCCCTTAGGTAAGGTTGGTAAGACTTTCTTTCCTTAGAGTCCCTTAGGTAATCTTGGTAAGACAACGAGATTCTACGTCAGGAAAGATCAACGATCTATATCAGATTGAGTCAGATTCTACGTCTACTCCTACCATATATCTGACGTATTGTATTGCACTTACTTTACTTTAGTCAATACCAGCGCTCAATAACTCTGCCGAACATCACGATAAAGACAAGACGAGGCTGGCAATTGGTCGGTCGTTGTCGTCAGCTGTGCTTGGCAGATTGGGCGTCATCTCGCCACAGTTGCAGAGAGTTCAAGATGTTATCAGCCAGGACAACCCTGTGCACATGAGCTTGCAGATAGTCATCCCCTATACAGATTCGAAGGTTCGCAGCAGCAGTCGATATCCCCACAATACACGCGAGAGGCTTCTAGTGAGATGTTCTCCCTACATTTTCCTCTGCTGGCCTCTTCGTAGGTATTGTTGTTGATAATTCTGATGGAGGGTCTGTATTTTGACCGTGGATAGGCTCGATGGAATCGGAGGATGCTGCGTACGTAATCCTAGCTTTGCCAGCTTATCCACCTTCTGCCTCGTTTGTTATTAAGTGCAGACACAACAAAGTTTAACCTATACTTTCTTACAGTATGTTATAACCATCATGTGCCTATTATAATTTGCTGCTGGAATAAAAAAAAGATTCCTGTCAATACATCATTAACTTTATTTCTTGTGCAACAACGATTTTTAATTCTCGTGTATTTCAGAGAGAAACGACGAAACAATAATGTTATTGAACTAATTAACGGCTAAGAATCTGTGTTCAGGAAAATAAATTTCCAGGTCCCGTAAACTTAACGCTGCGTTAGAGAGGATGTTCACTAAGTGGATTAAAGTGTGTAATCCGCGAGTTTGTATAAGTGGCGCGAGTGATGCGAGATAAATCAACTCTCCCTCGTTAGATTCCTGATGGACTTATCTTCTGCAAGAGACTTCCTCCTTTCGAAGTTGGACAACCATCAGAGCCACTCGCATTTTCGATACTGTTGCCTTAAATAATTTGTTGGTGCCGCAACGATCGAACCAATCTCTCAATCTCTTCATCCAGGAGTAACCTTCTCCTAATGTTCCTTTTTAGAATAGTCCCAGTAGTCAGTAATGTCCTTGCATGACGTTATCACGAGTCTTTTCACTATCAGTGGAAATTTAAAGCAAAGTCTCTCTTTTTGCTAATGTTACTATGTTTCATTGCACTCATATTTTAATGGCAGTGACGAATAAATAATTAAGGAATTATGATGAGAGATATGTTCCACCCGTTAGAGGATTACCTGTTTTACTTTTCCACACTCTTAGTTCAAGGGAAACGTATGTCTTTTAGCCGCTTTTTTCATTGACTCCAATCCTATTAGAAGAGACTACACAATTTTTTTCGTGTAATATCAAGACGATCGACTTTTTCATATTTTTTGATTAGTAAACTTTGTGAGTACAGATAATAATATAAAGCCCTTGTTGAAGGACACAAGGAGGATGAGGTGGTCACGTGTGTAGGTTAGCTTCCTTGAAGAAGACCTGATATCTATCGGGGCCATACATTCCTGTCACGTGCATAACGCCAGAAAATAGTTCTAATTCAGTGGAAAGACACTGTTTCACCATAATCCTAATAATTAATAACAAACAATACCATATCGCCCTATATTAAAACTTGCAATTTTTGTGTTGTACATGTTGAGGTTTTTCTTATAAATTTTGATGACATTTGGCAAAAAAATTAATTTAGGCTATATTAGAAAAAATTATCGTCTGTTGTACCCAAAAATCTACCCTCACTGCTTTTAATTAAAAAAAAAAAAACACAGTAGGCCAAATAGAAAAATCTTCAAAATAGGCCTAAGTTCCATAAGTTAACAGTAAAGATAGTGAATTTTTTTATCAAAATGAGGACTCGCCTACTTCTAACGTCTTGACCAGGTTTATATCTAAGTATAAACAACTTAGATATTTATAGACATCGTATATATTTTTTAATCTGTCTACCAAATCATTACATGGATACTGTATATTTTCTCGACGAAAAAACCGTCATCATGAATTTACTTTCAGTACAAAACTGTTTTTTCCGGATAACGTTAAGCCAGTGAATGGATAAACGTGTTTTAACCCAGAGAATATTTCACGTTTGGTGTTTTACTACAAGCACTGTGCTTATCTTTATGTCACCGCTACGTTATATTTCTCGCAGTTATTTTTATCAGTTACTTTACCGGATATTTTTTGCTTAACAAAAATAACATGCCTCAACATTTGATTAGAATTATCAGAAAAATAGTAATAAAAATTGACAAATTTATTTACTATAAAAAAAACAATAATTAAAAAAATAAACTCACGAAAACAAAGCTAGAGATTCCAAGACAATAGAAACAGACGAAAATTACCTTAAAATGTTTAGACAATATGAAAACCTAACAAAAATTATTCCACAAGAGGAATATTGAAAGTAAAGGTCAGTGGCTAAAATAACATTCTTTATAATAACATTAACAGGCAAAATAAGTTAGAGTAAAACAATAACGTAATGTTAACGCCTGTACGAAGTGGAGTCTTAGTGGCTTCGACTGAGAGCTTCTGAGATGTAGCTTTAAGCTAGAGACGTATTTAGGGTACTGTGGATACAAAGAAGTGTTTCCTCTTTACGGATGAGAGAAAATTAGGAACTCATAGAACATGTGAAATCATGAACACCTAAGTCGTTTGAACATATCTTGCATAATAATAGCAGATATTAAGGGGGGGGGGTGTATTTGTGAAGAATGTGGGGGGACAAAGGTTCTGTTATAGAAACTTTGAAGCTCGCTCTCCACTCCCAGACGTACACGGCTGAAGTAAATAGTGTTACAATTAAAACGATATAACTTTTAGAAATAATGTTATAAAATAACAATAGAATTAAATATAATGTACAACCTTTAAACACCTCAAACATTAAACACTTTTAATGCCAATCTGTCTAGTGTATGAATACTCAATTTCTCCATTCGTGAACCGTTTTAAAGCACTTCCTATGCACTCTCAGTTGTTAATATTCAGACAATCCCTTAACCACGTAATTTTAAACTTAATATTCTAGTAATTAAATATGTTATACTACACACAGATAAATCGCACAACATTTTTAGACTGCAAGTAGGAAGAGGGAAGTGAATCAGATTTTATCAACGAAAACCACCCACATAAGTACTTCGTACAGTAATATTCTGCCACTCTCAGTAAACAAAACAATTCTCTTTCATGTATTCCCTTGCATTTAGTAAAGACGGCAATAAAAACACGCGTTGCCAACCTTGTAACGCTATAAAACAATGGGAGCTACTCGTTAGTAAATGGCACGTGTAAGTGACAAACAGGTTTATTACCGAGTAATAAATCATTTCAAAGAGAATAAGTGCTTTTTTAAGTTATGAAGCCTTGTAAGCCTTCATACTACCTGAGACTGTTTCTTGCAAATGATCATTACAATTATGTATTGAGCAAGTTGATATACCCATTGTAGGGTGGATATAAAATGTCCTTTAAATTACTCTGAAGGTTAAACAATTACGGACATATAGTTATATTTTATGGATTCAAAGTTATCTTGAGACAATATTTTGTGAAAAGGTTATGAGAAAATTGAAACTATTAATTATTGGCCATTAAAACTGACAATTTATTTTTCATAAAGTCCTTTATTACATTTTTCGCACTAAAGGATTTTCCGTTAATACATGTTAATACACGTTCTAGCATGTAGACACCCCTCTTCTCCCAGCTACATAACGATCTACTTCAGATAAGAAAACCACCCCAAGTGCTCAGTACTAGGATCCTGGGTTAAGGCTACAGGTCAAATATTATAACCTGCCGCTTGGCTCTTAGGTAGAAATTGTGTATTCGTCATCTAGAAAACATCAGGCTCTGTCGTCATCCCTCATCGGGACCATAAATCGAGGTTTACCCATCCCAACCCTTAGATAATCCTATTAGCACGCTTCTGTGAATGCCCTGTTATCATTTGTTGCTATTTTTACTATGCATTAAATAGTATTAATAAGTAACAAAGTAATGAGTCAGCGAAAGTTTATGGGTCGATGTTTTTGAAAATGACCTACGAGCACTTTTACCCTTCAAACTTCTTCGGCCTCTCCCCAAGACCCGCAATCTCCAAGTGCCAGGTTATGCAATGTTAACTTTACGTTAACCTTTTTCCCACGTTATTCCATCTAGCTTTCTTCTTAAAATAGCGTGCAGACATTTCTTTAAACCCCTACATGAAGCAAAGATTACCCTATATATTCTCTACCTTTGGCTTTACTTCCCTAACTAAATTCAAAAACGTTTCCTATCTTTTGTAGAATATAAGTATACTAGCTGATTTCCTTAAACTAAAAAAAACAACAACTCTTGATTTGTCTGAAACTAAAACTTCCTCGAAAAGCAATTGATTTATTAAAATAAAAATTGTAAAATGTTTAAAATTGTTCAAGTGTATTCAACCACTTTCTCTTTAATAGTCTTTCCAAAATATATTCAAGTAAATTGATTTAAAATGCGTCTAATAATCGTTTTTATCATATAAACCTGTAACGTTATAACTATATCGTAAATTTAATCGATATTTTCTGTTACAAATCCTTGTAAAGCAGTTCAAGGAGCTTACATTTTTTACAAATGAATATAATTTTATTTTTTTCATTTGAAATAGTTGTTTATTTATAATCACTTATTCAGTAAATTAAAATGTCTGTAAATAACAGAAAACTTACATTTTACTACGAATAAAAAATCAAGTGTCATCATTAAAGAGACATTTTCCTTCGAGAATAAAGTCGTGTTTTCGAGTCTATTATGTCGTCTAATTCGGACGAATCGTTTTCCCTAAGGACTGTAGCTACGGACATAAAGACGGTAGATTTGTGATAACCACTTTCTTGGCAATTTCACCGTGTATAGGAATACACTTTCTCGTCCCCGATATAACAACAGTGTCGTAATGACTTTCACTTTTAGACCATTTAGTTGAACATTCAGGGTGTACGGTAATGATCATATTGGATTAGATTTGTTGACAGCTCTCTGGATCACGACTTCATTGCGGACTTAATGACGACTCCATCACTATTATCGACTGTATTCAAGAAGAAATAGCTTTTTGCTATAGTCAATTTTATTTTTTATTTTTTTTAGGGGAAACAAATACATTTTTAAGTGGTGACTTTAACGGTCGGTTTGTTGTAATGTTTTAATTTGTGATAAGTAAATATAGATATATGAATGGTAAATCATTTTAATTTGTTACTGTTTTTTTATGCTACTAGCTACTTTTATGTAATTATTTTGTTTCTAACAACCATAGAAATTCAAACAATTTACTCTAAATCTTACTACACATTAGTTTCTTAAACCAGACTAGTTTCGATGACGATGTCGCCTTCATCAGTGCTTGGCTACTACTAACTGTTTTTAGTATTATTACTAACAGTACTTAGAAGTAACTAAACATTGATGAAGACGACATCGTCGTCGAAACTAGTCTGTTTTAATAAACTAATGAGTAGTGAGATTTAGAGCAAACTGTTTTAATTTTTATCGTTACGAATTGCTCTCACTAGCTAAGCTCTAATTAAATTAATATTTTGTTTTTGTTTTATTCTAATAAGAAAATAAAATTAAAATCTGTTGAACACTGCCAGAAAGCGTACTTAAGAATTATTGCTGCGATACTTCCTCATGTATTCTCAAGGTCTCCAGAATGGGGGCAAAGGACAGCCGAGACTTAGAACCGTTAGGGGAAATTCCAACGGAAGGTGAAACTTTCGATAATGGAATGACATTGAATTTTTTTAGTGAATAGAATATCTCTTAGCTCCGATATTATCAAGTGCTTTTCCTTACAACAAATTTGTTCCAGGATTGTAATAACGGGATTAGGGATATGTGAAGGTAAATTTTGAACTATTTTAGTTTTTAGGTAAAAGTGAAGGAAAATGAAAGATCGTGAGTTATGTGTATAGAAATACTTAAAATACATTGAATTTTATGGTTTTACCTTATTTCCTTTCACTTATAAAACCTTTTTAAAATTCCCATTAAACGTAATGATCATAATTTACGACAGTAAAATGTCTCTGGCGACGTTGTAAGCCTGCTTTTCCGTATAGGAAAAGTTTTCAATACAATTGAATATGTAAGTTAAATTTTTTTAAATGTAGGTTATGTTTTTTTAGATTACAAGTTATATTTTACCGATGTCCAAGAGTGTATTCATAGACCAAAAATTCTGTTATAGAAATGAAAATCACCTTTTCAGTAGCACCATACCAATATTCAGTATATAAAAAATAAATTTACCCTATTATATGTCTTCGTGTCGTACACAGCATTATAGAACATGTTTTCAAACACATTATTGTAGATTTCACACTAATTTAGTTTTAAAACTTCACTACACATTCAAATTCATGGCATTTCTTATTTTTTTAAACTAGTTTACCTTAAGAAAAACACAATATCTTAGTTCAAAATGTTAATAATAGGTTTATATTATAACCTCAAAAATCCCATTATTATAATGTACTTATAAATAATTAGAACAACGTAAGTCGATTATAGGCCCAAGTCTACGTCATAAGTTAAACTATAATTAAATAACTGTTTATTCAATTATTATTTTATGTTTTCCTAAGAGTTTTGACTATTTATTGACAAACAAGACTTGAAATACAATTTATTATTATAATGTAATAAATTGCTTCAGAAATTTGTGAGGTGGGATAGGAGCGAACAACAGATGTGTATTTTTTCAAATCCAAATGATCTAATATACACGGAGCCCACGTTAACTACTAACTCCAATAGAGGCGCAACTTATGTAGCTTACATGACACATTGAGTTTTCATTAACCCCAAAGCAGCGGCAACTACCCAGGCACTGATTACGATTCTATAGCGAGATTTGCACATCGCCACTCGACATTCGTTCACTGCTTTGATATATGTCGTTAGTTTGGCGCACTATTCATACTAACCAATACATCAGCAATAAGGCGCAATACAAAGGCAATACAATCGGATAAGGAGTGCACTAATTGGAAAGACACGTTGACATGTGCAGGCGTATATAAGCATTTGTGAGTCAAGCCTTTGTCTGCCACCTGTCTCTGTTTAGAGTAGAGAATAATATCAATTAACTGTTAGGAAAGTCCGAGCTTGTCATTCGCTGGCCAAGAGAAATAGCCTGTCATGCTACAGCCGTAAGGAAATCATAAAACCTTTAGCCATTCTGTTTAACCAGTTCTTATTACGTTACTTTGCAACATAAATTTATACTCTTATTGTGTTTATATTATTAACATTTCCTAGGACAAATATTTTTTAACCAAAAAACTCAAAAGCTTTTGCCAACTTTTATTGTTAGAGTTTTCTAGAGCTATTTAATCTGTTAGGCGACAACAGTAACGAACGTAGTGTTCAATAATGCTGACAATTAAAACTGGAGAAAAACTTTGAGCACCGTTGGTTAAAAACTATTATTATTACTTATAAATAATAATATTTACTTGTTTACATTATTACATAACAACAAGATAATACAGCTAGAAAATGTTCACACATACCTCTATAATACATCATGAAGTTTTAATTTTTTTGCTTTTACTTCTTCGATTGACAACAGAAAGATATTTTGATTGGCTGATCCTAGTCCCTCTACTGCGGAAGCCACTAGTTTAAGGTCGGATTGTTTGCACGATAATGTTTCATGTGCTGGGGTTTAGGTTATCCTCGTACTGCTATTTCTGTTTTTTAGTCGAAGAGATGGTGAGTTCTTCTTCAAGCTTTCTTCTCTTTTCGCTATCTCTTTTTTTCATTACACCTAGGCATCATCATTTTAGGTCAAGTTCTTTTTATATGAGACCAGTAGTTATGCAGAACATTAATGCTCTTTACGTTCTAATAGATAGGATAGAGAAATTTTAATGCTAGAACAAATCTGGATGATTTTAACCCTGCAAATTCAGTTATGTTTAACTATGACGAGTCTCTTAATACCTGTTTCATTCCAGAGCTAATTAGCATTCAGAGAGATTTCAACGCCGGGCAAATTTAATTGGCCATAATGCTTCTGGAAGTCCTTACTTTCAAAATCACCAGCGACCTGTATGCTTGGCACGAACAGTAACCTATTGTAATTAACATTTGTCAGTGGATAGACAACTGTGATATAATGACCACGAGAGTGTTAATTAAATTATTTGAATGTAATTATACCACGGTAGCACCTGAACGGATGACTAAGGAGAAGTAATCATGACTAAACAATACTCATGATGCGAAAGACACCCAGTGATGTCCTGCCAGATTGCCAAACCCCTTCGTTATGCAGAAACAATAAGATTTGCAATTAGTGTGAATAGTTCGGCTTGACTTTCTGTTCAGTGCAAATGCTTTTGTTACACAGCTCTTCTACTGAATTTGCCGACACCCGTCGAAGGTTGGAAATCCAATAGATTAAAATACTCTGGAAGTCACTGGCCTGATATGTCTAGCGAGTTACCTTACTACGAATTTTCTTTTTCTGTATTTTGTCCTAGATTATTATTCTTTAAATTTTGTACATTTACACTCTCCTCAGGTGCCCTCTACAATTCGTTTTTTCTTTTATTTTTACAATAATTTCTTTACTTTTTCATATTGAACATTCTGTTGTTCTCGATACCCACGCCCCATTCAGCGTACAATTGTACGGATACAAAAACACTGCTCGCCCAAATTAGCATCACTTCCGGAAAACTATCAAAACTATTACAAATGCAATTTTCATCGCGGTTGGTTTCGCAATGAAATCACTCACTATATTTTTATTTAATAATTCTTTTTACCAAATGTTAATAAATGTTGCTTTTCATATAGTTTGAGCATTAAATAGTTCTTAATTTTTATTGGTTTAAAGGTACAACAAACTGGTATAACGGATGTATCAGTGTTAACTAGCACTTGGGCCTAGCACGATCCCGATGGATAGGTGAGGGTAGATATACTCAACATCTTGCAAACATTAGAATTCAAAAACTCGGTGAATCATTATAACTCCTAATAAGACTAAAAGTACGTAATATTTCTCATAATAAATTGAATCGTAACTCAAGTGCTGTCTTGAAGTAGTGGAGCGTTAAACTCACCACTGTGCTGTAGCGAAGACAATGTTTTTTACCAAGGATAGTAAAGTTTTTCTAAAGCCAACTAAGCTGAATCAACTGTAGCTGTAGTTTTCAACATTTTTTTGTAAAGAAATGTATTTTTAATAGAAAAACTTATAGAATAAAAATTTATTTTAGCTATTAATTAACAAAATATTTTTCCTAATAATATAAGTACAAAACTTAATGACATTCAATAACAGCATAGAAACAACAAGAAATAACAGAGAGCTTTAAAAGCGTTTTGAACAATCATATTGGAGAATACTAACAGAAGCAATGTGTGTGCTGATCCCTAAACCTACAGCAAGCCCTGATTGTGTCTGATGTTTCTTGCTAACGATATTTTCAATGGGAGGTTTCTGAATATTAGACTTCGCAGACATCCTCCAAATAGGAAATAATCAAACAACTCTCCTAACCCTCTTCGCATCAAGCTCTTATTGGCTCTTTGATTTTCTAGTGATCTGGATATTTCTTAATACCTCAAAATTAAAAAAAAAGTATTTATGGCCAATTTGTAAAACATTATGAGTAAGGTGTGGAAAAATAACTAAAACTAGAATAGAAAACTATCAATTAAATCAATGAACCAATTAAATTTTTAAATACATTTTGATCCTTGTTTTGATTCTATAACCTTTTTAAAATTAATTTTGCTTCTGGCAACCTAAATTTGTTTAAATTATGCAAGTACTCATGATTCCATCTCACTGTTGTTGAAAATAAGTATTTTCTAATGATTTTATATTTGCCTTAATTTTCCAATTACTTCTATTAGCTCATTCTCTCCTGATATATCTTGTACAAATTTTAAATCGTTAATAAAGTACGTTTTTATTCCTCCAGTCTAGTGTTAATACAGTTTTTTTCAAATATTTATTCAATAATTAAATTATAAAAGTATGGGGCCTAGGTCGAATTCAAACTGAGTACCTTCAAGTTCGAAGTTTAGCTCTTTGGCACTGAGCCACCTATCCCGTAGCTAGAAATGTACTTCTTAAAGATATATTCCTATATGAACTTTTCTTTTAGCCCCATCTGATTATATAAACAAAACACAGACTCATAAGAAAAACACACATTAAAACTACAAAAGAAAACAAACCCATGTAGCCATTATAGTTTAATATTAGTAATATCGAGAGCTACTGTCTTTCGATAAACATTATGTGTTGTCGCTGTACACATTAAATACCTCTTGATAATGCTGACAATAAAACTTGCAGAAACAGCGACGGTTTAAAAATATTTTTCCTATAATATAAAAATAATATAAGCATAAATGTATCTTGTAATATGACCACAATAGGCTCTATGAACTGGTTAAACAGAATGGCTAAAGGTTTTATGATTTCCTTACGGCTGTAGCATGACAGGCTATTTCTCTTGGCCAGCGAATGACAAGCTCGGACTTTCCTAACAGTTAATTGATATTATTCTCTACTCTAAACAGAGACAGGTGGCAGACAAAAGCTTGACTCACAAATGCTTATATACGCCTGCACATGTCAACGTGTCTTTCCAATTAGTGCACTCCTTATCCGATTGTATTGCCTTTGTATTGGGCCTTATTGCTGATGTATTGGTTAGTAAGAATAGTGCGCCAAACTAACGACATATATCAAAGCAGTGAACGAATGTCGAGTGGCGATGTGCAAATCTCGCTATAGAATCGTAATCAGTGCCTGCGTAGTTGTCGCTGCTTTGAGGGTAATGAAAATTCAATGTCATGTAAGCTACACAATTTGCGCCTCTGTTGGAGTTAGTAGTTATCATGGCCTCCGTCTATATTAGAACATATGAATTTGAAAAAAGACACATCTGTTGTTCGCTCCTAGCCCACCTTACAAATTTCTAATGCAATTTAATGCAGTGAATAAATGTCGTCCCAAGACATTCAGTAACATACGATGTGGCGATGTGTCAGTAACATACGAGAAAATCATATTTGTCGTGGGATTTTGTGTCATTTAATGTGGCGCATTAAAAGAACCTCAAGGGGTGATTGGTAGGGGGAACTTTCTAAAACCCCGGAGTTTACATTTCTTCCAGAAGACCTCCCGCATTCCGGCCACGATCTCCTTACTGTCCGGTAATGAGTGGAAATAAATAAGGAAGTAACTCCATATATTCTCCGAACCTCTCTTACTGTTACAAAGGTTTGCTAACCAAGAGAGCTTGAATAATAAAAAAGACAAACAATTTGTTGACAGCTGCTCCCAGTGTTGCCAATATAAACCCAAACAATTACCAATTAACGAGGACACAAATATAATTATGAATTACAAGTGCATTAAGTAATTAAAGAAACAAATATAAATACAACAATTTTTCTTTACTGGCTAGTTTGGCAACGACAGTCTTCATCAGTGACTGACTAACACTGATGAAGGGAAAATAGTCGCCGAAACTACTGCATGGGAATAAACGTATGTTGAGTGAGATATTGAGTGTTATCTCTTAGTATTTTTCCTTGGCGAATGTAACTAACTAGCTACGCTATAATTAACTATATAAACGATCTTTTTTGGTCAGTTTAAACCATAGTATGATTATTTTAAAATTGTAATTACAAAAATAACATAATAATAAAAGTATATAACAACCGAACACCCGAATGAAATAGAGTTACAAACAAACTTTTGCTGTACTTGTGATATAACACTGACAGATCAAAGTTGAAACAAAGTTTATAACATCTCTTGTTCGGCTCAAACCACTTTAGCACGAGACCAGTCCAAAGCACCAAGCTATAAGTACGTCCTGCCCACCTTATCTGCAAGGCCGGTATGTAGACTAAACTCTGGAAAAATACAACTACCGTGTCCAAGTTACCTAGCGTAGGACGCAAGGTTCTGCTTGTTGACGTCACAGGTCTACCTGTTCTTCCGTATAGTTTTCGCACAAAGTCGTCGCGTCGTCCCATATCGGTTACAACGTTTAACTGTACGCAGTAACTGTTCCTTGCCGGAACATACGCCTTATAACATACTTGACATTTAAAATAACTTGAAATATATTAAAGTAATTTAAACCAATATAATTTAATTGGGTTTATGAAGGAATAAAATAAAAATTTAATATAAATATTATAAATATGATAAATATGATTATGTGATAAATATGATTTTAGTGTGAATGGCTGTTCGGTCTAAGCAATTTCACACTAATATTGGAAAAAACTCTGGTGATTGTTGTTTTGTTTTTTCTGTTAACCGTTCGTTCATAGATATTCATTCTCTCTCTCTCTCTCTCTCTCTCTCTCTCTCTCTATATATATATATATATATATATATATATATATATATATATATATATATATATATATATATATATATATATATATATAGGTGTTGTGCGCCTTTCTGTGTGTTCTTACTTATAATAAAGTGTTAACATATACCCGTAAGAGCACGTGGGATAGAGCATGTATATTGTAATACATAATTAATTAGTTACATGACGAAAATGTTGATCAACAATAATGTTGCGTCCGTGAGATTGTTCTCACAACATCAAAACACAGACAAACATAACACTAATGATATGGACCGTCATGGAAAGCTCGATCTATATTAAAGTGAATAAATATTGTAACTAATTAATTTCAAATACTTATGATGTAATAACATTAAATCCATACACACACTATATATATATATATATATATATATATATATATATATATATATATATATATATATATGTATGTGTGTGTGTGTGTGTGTGTGTGTGCGTGCGTGCGTGTACGTGTGTGTGTGTGTTAAAAGAGAAAGAGAGCGGCAGGCAAACAGACAGATAAACTTCTAGACAGACGGAATTATAGATAGACAGACAGACAGATAGATAGACAGACAGAGAGGGAGATTAAAACAAAAACGCATTATTTGTATTTAGTATATATTCACAACAAATAAAAATCATGACATCAACGAAATAATAACATGTATAACAGATAATGCATTCCCGAAATATTGATTTGACAATCAAATTGCAATGAATACCGACTTGGATAATTTGCGATGAGTGATGATACGATTTACTGGGAAGTGGATAGTCAATAAAGGCATGTACACATTCAATAAAATGTATATTATAATATGTTATTACTTATAGAAATATGAAAAACTGGACGTTTAAAATTATTCTGACTTTAAAATGTCAATAATTTTTTTTTTAATTCAGTATGTAAACTTGTTTGTTTTATGTAACTTCTGGCTCTGTTATTGTATAATTGAAAATGTTTAAAATATATTGTCGATATTATAATTGTATAAAATGATGTGGTATTGGTAAAATGGTTTTATAAATAAGTAAAAACATATGATTATAAACTAATTAATAATTTTTTGTTTTGTTTTAGGTAAGTCATTTTCAATTTTTCTCCTGGAGGTGAAACAACGCCATCTTTATTTGTAAGTTATTGTATGAAAAGAAATTAATGTTTATTTATAACGTTCGCTATAAACTGCTAGATAATATATATATATATATATATATATATATATATATATATATATATATATATATATACATTGCTGATGATGTTAATACTGTTAGCCAACGAAAAGCTTTGAATTGTAAATTCAATTATTATTCTTGTATTTGTATTTTGACTTAGTTCTTTATTAATTCACAGGAATACATATTGCGATATATATATATATATATATATATATATATATATATATATATATGTAATTAATAAATTAAAAATATTTCAAAAACCAGAATACTTTTAATGCATATATTATTCCATTAAAAAGAATATATATATTTCCATTTCCATTATATATATATATATATATATATATATATATATATTTGAAATATTTTTAACTTATTAACTATATTACAAGAAAACATATCACCATATTTAATATATATATATATATATATATATATATATATATATATATATATATATATATATATATATTAGTAACACCCTTTCTTAAAACTATAACATGCAGTAAAAACGGAAAAAATATAAATAAATATCCTGTTTGGGTTACTGTAATATGTTTTGGCCTTGACAACGGCCATAAGGAAGCAATAATTGGCTAACACTTTAAAGGAAGATTGAATTAAATTAACTGGTTATATATTGTCTTGTGCTATTTGTCTAAGTTGTGGGTAGACTACATGCAACACATCATATTCATTTTACTGGTATAATTAAAACTAAAGGCTAGAGACTTGTGTTAGGATAGAAATGTACACTATAAAAACACTCGAGTATTGGCCATTTTATAAATATCTCCCCGATACGGACCAGTCTATTCTGCTTTAAATCAATCTATAGTCATGACCAGTCAGGTTATGGTCTATTGGTCCCTTCCAGACAAGACTTTTCGACCGTTTTATATCCGATAGCTCCTTTAATAGATTTTTATTTCGTTTTTTGTGGCTGTTTTTGTAAGTGATTTGGTGGACTGGAGTGAACTCGGATGTCATGCTGGGGGAGGGTTGTCCATTGCTTGGATAGTTTTTAACTAAAATTAAATGTAACAACCATTGTTTTCATGGCCATATATATCTACTTTGAGGAAATAAGTTAATAGCATTGCATGCAACAATTTAATTGAAGCTATACTGGAACAACCTGTATAGAATATGTTTATATTTACAATTAATTATCATGTAGTGCTAATTATTCAATTATTATATTAATTATGTAGTACTATTATTGTTTAGGTTTTTGTTTGTCATTATCTTTCTTCTGCTGTCTTAACAATTAGTATCAATATTCAATTGACAATAGCCTGAAGATGTCTTTACTTAATGTCGAAACATGCTAAAATGTAAAATATTAATAAATAATATTCGAGCTGGCTTGTGAGTGAAAGTTATAATTAAAGAATAAAAATATGGTACAACTCACAAATATACAATTTTTTATTTCAAACGCGTTTCAACGACTAATTTGTCGTCATCCTCAGTGAAAATACACAAATGAAATTAACTAAAGTATATATATTTTTTAGTTAATTTCATTTGTGTATTTTCACTGAGGATGACGACAAATTAGTCGTTGAAACGCGTTTGAAATAAAAAATTGTATATTTGTGAGTTGTAGCATATTTTTATTCTTTAATGTAAAATATTGTTTGTATTTTACAATCATACGTAAATTTTCCTTTGCACTCCCCTAAACTATAAAACCTGCTTCAAATATTTTTCACCTAAATGAATTAAAATTATAATTAAATTATATTTATTTTCAAAAAATATTTTGGTCATTATAAAAGATCTTAAGTTAACAAAAACTCTTTATATTTCAAGTAGACTTTCTTAAAGCGAATAATAAAACAAATTGTAAGTATGTATTTTAGTATTAGACATTGATTTTTACATTAAAAATATTTTTTTAAACTATACTGACTTCTTGGAAATTGATTTTTAAATAAAATACTGTTTCCTTCAAACTATTTATGGCTCTTAGTATGGTTGCGTGTGCTTGTAGCGTGACCAGAGTTACTCCAATTGTTCACCAAATACAATATCTCTGTAACTTGAGACGTGCTTTGCGTGGCGTGTCATATTAATCGGCAGGAGGTCTCAAGGTCATACCGACTTTTTACCTGTTGGGGTTGACTCTTCGTTGACATTCTTGTGGCAAACAATTTCAGTAAACATTTTAGAAAGAAACAATTATTTAAAACTGTTGATGGTAAGTGAAGTGATTTGATTTCTTATTCTGGCTTGGTTAGTATTTTAAATAATTTGATCAAAACAGTAGAACCTCGATAATTCGGACTAACTCTGATCGTAGTCCATCCGGGTATCGAAAATCCGGATTAGCCGGAGAGTAAGGTAAACATTAAGTGAATACATTCTACTTACAGAAAAACTGCTTCATATTTATCAAACTAAGAGTAATATCTACAGTATATGAACGTACATATTGTATATATAGGTAAACTCCGTAGCAATTTACTTCTTGGCAAACAAATCTGTCAATTTTGGATGTTTAATTTTGTGAGGCGTTTCGTGCCTAGCGATCCCGTAGTCTTTTCAACATACTTTGTTTATCTGTAAGTCTTAGACGCTCTTATTGTTGTATTGGAAGTTTTATGTACAGTATGTACTGTACTTATTTGATTTGTATTATTTCTTACTTATTGTTTTTATTTTATTGTATTTAAAAATCATTACAGATTATTCGGAGATCCGAATTAACGGGGTCCGACTTATCGAAGTTCTACTGTATAATAAATTTCCCATATTAACTACATCAGATGTGTTTATTAGTTTGCGAGAAAACCAGGGTAGAATTTAAAATGCAAAATACATTATTCCATTGCAAGGCAAAGCGTTAAAACTATTTCATAATAATTCAATACAAGTGTTTTAAAGGTATAATTTATTGATAACTTATTAAATATATATCATTTATCAAGACTTTGTCCCGTTTTCAAAAGAAGCTCGATGGGACAAGTTTTAATAATAATAATAATAGCAAACATAATAATTAACAATTATAGTAATAAATAAAATAGTACGAATGAAATCCCCGTTGATAAATAACCCAACAACATTTATTATAAATTATTATCTAGTTCGTTGCCCTTATCAAGCCCGTTGTGCTAAAACAAAGCCCTCACACTTCACAATCAAACTTGTAATTTGAGGAGGTAAACTGTAAAAACTTTTACTCCTCATTAAAAATGCACTTAAAAAAATAATAATATATTACCTAATTATAATAGTAACAGCTGTATTTAGTATGATATTATTATAAACTTTGTTTTGACATAAATTTCACAAAACAAACAAGAATAATCGTAGCATATGGCAAAGTTAGTACAAACAAATTCGTAAATTTGTGTAATTAATTGTAAAATACTATTATATAATGATTATGAAAGGTACTCTTTATAATTTTAAAATTAAAAAACCACATTTTGTCAGTTTATGAAGTTCTCCTTAGTTTAATAGATGTGTAAAATGTATATTAACACAAATCTGCTGCCTACAGATCCATGCTCCATAGGCTTAACGAAGTTCCAATGACCACAGAAAACATAAACAAAGAAATAGACACCATTAAATATTTAGCATACACAAATGGATACAACACTACAATAATAGACAAAAAAACAATAATATCAAAAAATACTAAAAGTAACACTGCAGATAGGGAAAACAAATACATACAATGTCATACATAAACAGAATATAAAATAAAATAGCCCGCGAATTTCAAAAAAGCAGGTAAAATTAGCATACAAAACTAATAACAATTTAGAATACATAATACAACACGACGCCAACAACAAAGATGAACTACAAGCACCAGGCGTATTTAAACTAAACTGCAACAAGTGTAACAAATTCTACATTGAGCAAACAGGTTTCATCTTCAAACAAAGAGTCGAAGAACACAAACAGAACACCAACTCAAAGAAAAAGGACACAAATACACAGACATTTACCATAACCCTGAAATCTTACACATCAACTAGAAAGGACCACATCTCAACACACTAGAACAATATGAAATTTACAGACACACAAAGTACAAACATATTAAACGAACAAACACAATATAAATCAAACGTACTCTTTGATACTCTCGAAAACCTACCTTTAAAAACGTCACCGCTTGACCCGACATCTCCAAGCAGAAGACACTGATGAAGATCGCCACATAGCGATCGTAAACGTTCTGTCTCAGTGCGTTTTAACAAAGTTACGAAATTTTAAGTTCGGATAGTAATAAACTAATGTTAAATTGATGAATTAATATTTTTTATTTGGTGGGTTCGTTGTCCGAGACGTTTAATGGAACCCTGTTCGTGCCCTACTCATACCCTGCTCGTACTCAGTTCTTATCCTGCTCGTACCCTGTTCTTACCCTTTTCGTACCCTGCTCGTACCCTATTTTTCTTACTCTGCTCGTACCCCACTTGTAACTGACTCGTATCCTCTTCGCACCATACTCTCATGCTTCTTCTACACTGCTCGTGCCCTACTGATACCCTGCTCGTACCCAGTTCTTACCCTGCTCGTACCCTATTTTTCTTACTCTGCTCATACCCCACTTGTAACCGACTCGTATCCTCTTCGCGCCATAATCTCACGCTTCTCGTACCCTGCTCGTGCCCTACTCATACCCTGCTCGTACCAACTTCTTACCCTGTTCGTACGCTGTTCTTACCCTTCTCGTTCCTTGCTCATACCCTAATTTTCTTATTCTGCTAGTACCCCACTCGTAACCTACTCATAGTCTTCTTCAAACTGACTCGTATTCTGTGCATACCCTGTTCTCACGCTTTTCAAACCCGACTCGTACCTTGTTCTTAACCTTCTCGTACCTTTTCGTGTACCTTACATTCAGCCCTACTCGTGAAATTGTATTTGTATCTCAGACCAATAATAATAATAACAATAATTTATTTTTAATCGTAACTCTTGCCGTGTCAGCTGATGGCGCTTAGGTTGCATTGCAACAGCGTAACAAGACAGTAAACCGCCGACAGCGTTGGAAAGTAGAGCGGAAGTGGTACACGGCTGGAAACGGACCGGATGAAAGAAAAGAACTTGGAAATTATGTGTTCACTTGGTTAAATTGGAAACATTTTAACGTGGATGAAGTCTGTAAACATTCCAAAGTTATTTTGTAAACAAAGTAGAGTATCCAAGGAAAGGCGAGAAGGTAATTACTCCAATGTCGACGAGTGCTTTGAATATTTCTGTGCGCCCGCAATGGCCGACGTTTCTCTCAAAACTCAGAATAATTGAGAGTTTTTATTGTCAAAATAATTACACAGGTTAGAAAATTTCTCTCCCAATTTTCACCCCTTTAATTGGCTAAACGTATAATTTGCTTAACGCCTACGTCGAAACACATTCGACGGTTATTACCGTCGCGAGATTACGGCTATTTCGGGGAATTCCGGTCACACGCCATGCATATTAGAAAGCAGCTCCGATCCGGCCGGCATTCCACGAAGGCAGCCACTGCTAAAGGTTCGGGAGGTGTTTACGTACCAGACCAACGACAGACTTTCCTTCCGACAACATAATAGTCTAGTGGACGCGAAGAATTCCTCTTTCCTAAATAAACAAGTTATACAAACAAAAACTTATTAAAGTCAATTCCTACTTAGGTCAAGAAAAAAATATATTTTAGTTACATTTTATTAAATAATTACAATTAATATAAATGAAGTAACATAACCTAAGAGTTAAGATAGCTGTTCTACCACATAATCCATATCACAAAATCAGCTGTTTTACGAAATCATATGTTATTACTTATTTCAAGCCAAATGTGACAAAACAACTATATTGCATACCTTGCCCCTTTTGTGAAAATTTTCTCTCTTTATAAAACTTAAAGTAATTCATTATAAATTTAATTAAGGAATTAATATTTGAAAAAACTGTAATAACATTAAGTGTCATCACTACAAGTTAAAAAAAAATTATTTGCACTTGAGTAGATGAATAGAAAGTATTTTATTAACGATTGAAAAATTTAACAAGATATATATAAAGAGAGTTTGAACTAATAGAAGGAATTGAAAAATTGTGTATTGTTTAACAACCTCATTTATAGCAAGTCCTTAAAGCTATCTAGGGACCACGTTTTTTCATTTGAACCACGCCATAAAAAATAAACTCCTTATAATAAAAATACGACGAAACTATGTTCACATTAAATAATATTAAGTAATTAGCAAACAATTCCCATGTAGTGTTATTGTTAGAGAAAGATGTACATTATATACTTGAACCTACGTTTAAATTTGATTGTTTAAAATTTAAAAAATAATAATTTATACATATTATATGTAACAAACTTTAATACAGTTCATCACTCCTATAACATTCCTTTTCAATTATTTAGGGAGATTTTACCAAACTTAAAGTTGCTAGTAAAACGACTATTTAAACAATTGTTCCAATAGATAAACACAGATAAATATCTTCTACTGCTGATGTGCAACACAGAAAGTAACATAACCTACAAGTAATAAATACAACTGTTGTATGAAAGCATACTCAGTATTTCGTTTATCCATTTATATACACAATATGTCTAAATAAATGAGAAATTATATTTAAAATTTATTGAAACATAGCCTCAGATAACCTTTAACTAAAGACGAAAACAGCTGTTACCGTTAAACTAAAGTCATCTTTAGCTTTAGACATTTTTTTATCATTTTACGTCTTTTTATTCTTTTTAAGGGCGAATATTTCAATTTATGATTTTTTATACTTGAAGAAAATAATAAAATCTATGACAGTAAAAGTGTTTCATTCATTGACATTTTTCGAAAAATAATTGGAGTTTTATATTCACAATATTTATTATAATAAAATGTTTAATATAAGGCCTGATAATAAATAAGCAACTTCTTCCTTATAGCAAAAAGGTGAAGTAACTAGTTGTAACATTACTGAACTGAAAATCTCACGCGAAGAAGAAGGAAGACGAGCTGGAGATCTGGAACAGAAGGCTAGCGTGGCAGTATGCCGAGTTGAGTCCTTTCAATAATGTGTTGTGTACAAGCAAGTGCTGAAGCCTGTATAGGCATACGGGTTAAATGCTATCGAGCGCCTCCAAGATAAAGTGTAGAGGCCCATAGTGAGGGCTCCATGGTACGTCCGAAACTCTGGCATACATATGGACATCAGGAGGAGGTATCAGAGAAACCACTTGGAGTGACTCCAGCAACACAAGAACCCTGCCGCACTACGGCTGGTATACAGGGTGCAGTGCGCAGACTTGAGCCTTTACATATGGTTCCAAAGCAACATTAACTGCACAACTTCAGCATTAGTAGAATATCAAGTCGGTGTCACTCACTGGAATAAGCCTGACATTTCAACCGCCCTCAGAAAGCAAGCTGCTAGTTAGGACTGGTTCTAGTTTCAGACAATAAACGTATATATATATAATTAATAAATTAAAAATATTTCATAAACAAGAATACTTTTAATGAATATATTTATTCAAAGCTTTTCGCCGATAAAATAGTATCAGCATCTTCAGGAAAATAATTATCTATTATTAGATAATAATCTTCAGGATTAGATAATTATTTCCTGAAGATGCTGATACTATTTTATCGGCGAAAAGCTTTGAATAAATATATTCATTGAAAGTATTCTTGTTTATGAAATATTTTTAATTTATTAACTATATTACAAGAAAACATATCACCATATTTAATATATATATATATATATATATATATATATATATATATATATATATATATATATATAACCGTCGTACTCTACTTGTGAATAATTGTTTAAAAACAAAAATGTTATACAAACTAATAAGATAACATTTTTATTTTAATTTCTAAATAAAGGTAATTTGTCTAGTGACGTCATTTTAGTACAGGAAATTTCTAAGAGTTTGTTGTCAGTGTACTCGGCAATGAGTAAAATAAGCTGTGAGGTCATACTTAGCTGTAAGCAAAGAATGTTTCAGACAGACTATAGTGTTGTCGATGATTGTTCCAACTATTGATGAGATTTCTACGCATAAAGTATAGTATTTCCTTAAGGAAGTAAGCAATCCCCCTCCCCTATGTACAATGAATAATGCCAATAACAATCAGATATTTTCCCCCTTTGGACCCTGTGAGCTCCTAAGATATATCGCAACTGGCGTTGCTTTCTGGGAAACCCCCGAGTGTAATTATTCCAGGCGTAACAATGGAGCGCCGAGGGCGTTAGGCACTCAGACAATAGTGAGCTGCCCACTCTTGTAGGCCTAATCGGCACCCAACATTCCTAATTTGCATTAACCCTGTTTCAATATGAAGTAAGTGTTTAATCTTCAATATACATTACAAATAATTACACATTTGCTAATAATTAATGATTTATACAAAAACGATTGAGTTTTAAGTAATTTACAATTTAATTTACCAAATCTAATACAAAAGTAATTGCTCTCTCGTGTAGTTAAAAAGTAAAAAGGTATTTATATTATTACAAATCAAGCCAACTATCGCATTTACAACAACAAGATTAGCAATTGTGTACAATTTATCTCTACTGTAGAAAACATAGGGCTATGTATTTGTTAGTCTTAGTATAATAATCAATTTGTAGACTTGAAATGGTTTGATAAACCTCTAGTTCTCTGACGATTCCAACAATGTTGGCGCTCTAGGAAACGTTTAGTTGTGTTTGCTCAACTAAACTAAATTAAACTTTTTTATTTTATAAATTTCAATTATACATTCAATTATAAATTTTTCTATTGTGGATAAATATTTATTGTTGATTAGTGTAGTTCAGGAACAATGTTAATTAACTCCTTTTGTAATTAAATAAAAATTAATCAACACGCTATTAACAAATTATTTCCTCGTACGCGTTTCAATTACCGAGTCATCATCATCAGAGAGTATAATAAATTTTTACCTAAGTCTATTATAGTTCAGATCCATTCATTGAATTGATCTCTGAAACGCATTTGAGGAAATAATTTTTTTATTGGTTGGGGGTCGTTTCTATCCAACTATTGGCTCTTCTGTCACGTTAAGATCAAATTTATGTATAAATCATATCGTAATATTAATAAATGATTTAGTTACTTGTGTTCTTTATCTTTGTAAGGTGATAAGATGAAAGGGCGAACCGTCCTTCAAACTGAATTTGTCTGTACAAATGGTTGGTTATAAATCAACCGCTAGAAACATCGTTTATAATACAGGGAGATCCACATTTTAGAAGCCCATTTAATTAACAACACTTTCTACAATATTCTATATGCACTTCTACGATTTTGCGCCACTGGTAGGGAAAATGTCAGAAATGTTTCTAACCTCAGAATTTCCCAAACCTTTTTCTTTATCTTTGGAATGTTTGTTGTGTTAATTTCGTTATTTCTTTTCATGAGTGCGAAGTTTACTTTGACACCAAAGTACGTTTGAGCCACCGCTCCAACGAAATCAAGATTATCTGTAACAATCATATCCAACCTAAATTACATTCTTTCAAGCTATTTTAGGTAGGAGAGTTCTGGAAAATATCCAACATTTATAGGTTTATAGTCATAGAAATTTATAATGGAGACTTCAACGATCTTGAATATTTTTGAAATATTAGGTAAGTATAAACTTTAAAATTCTCATTAAACATAAACAAACAGGCGCTATATATTTCCTGCCACAACAATACGGATCATGTTATTGAAAAAATTACCCCAAGTAATTTGTTTATATCTTGTAAATATTACATTTTTATCTTTCATTACAAATACCAGAGGATGAGTTTCTTGATACCCTTGTAATACTTCATTCTATGGAATTTTATTTTATGCAAAGGCAAACCTTGTATTAAAATGTGCATAATTAAGTTGAACAAACACGAGAGACTGCAACAGTGGGTATTGCTGCAGGCACATATCCTTCCCACAAACCATTTGTCTTCCGCAGGGTTTAAACTCATATGCTTTTAATTATTATATTAGTTAATTTTCAAATGTCTGGATATAAGTTATACTTGAATGTAAGCGAAAAATACCTTTGCATTTTAAAAGCCAGTGCATTAAGATTATTTTAAATATTAAAAAACAAATATGATGATGTTAAATTTTTATGATTTTCTTTAAATCCTTAAAAATAGTCATTTATCCAACAATTTATTTTTACGCAGTCACAAAATATTTGGTTATTGGTTATAACTAAGAAAACGAGACAAGTTGCTCAAAAAGAAAATCTCATCTAAGGCAGTAAAGAAATTTTATGAAATAAGATCATATTATAGACGTTTTAAAAAAATTGTCCATTCTAGTATGCATGAAGGGCTTAAATACCCCCCCCCCGGTGCCCTAACGCAGCATAATGAGATGCATCCCTATCTAGTAACCCCTTTCCACCCCTCACCTAATCATATTTGTTTATGGTACTTCATTGAATTTGGTGTTTAGGAGAGTTTTGTCTTGGCATTAACGCTAATGCCGTTGTAGAAATCCCCGGTAGGGCTCGCTTTGTTCATTTTCATCTCAGCTTTCCCGCACTGAAGAAATTAGTTTATGGAAATTATTTTCGAAAGTTGATAAATAGCGTTTTAGCCAAGAGAAAAACCTGATCCCTCATTGTTGAAAGTTTTTTAAAGTATGATTACGTCTTGAAATTAAATTCGTATTTACTACTTACTGTGTTTTTCTACTAGAAATTCATAAAAGCTGGGTTTTTAACAATGGCTAACATTATTGTTGTTGTATACTTTTCCAGTAATGTTCGACTCAACTATTAAAAGTAAAAAATGTAATCAAATACGTTGAAATTTTATTGAAAATTATTTTTCATGTGTTTATAATTTTGTTCATTCATCTCCTAGCGCTCCTTGAACCCACACGGGGAGGGGCGGGTGCTATCTACGGCACTGGGGTAGACATCTATTCATCCCAAATCTACATTAGCCTCGCGTTGTCATAATCCGCCAATATTCCCAGTAACAAAGTGTATTTATATTTTTTCTTAGACCCAACCAGTTCCACTTACTTGCTTCCACGTCATGTTTCTTCTTACAACAAAGTATATTATGTAGAAACTTCTATAGAAAGTAGAGTACGTCTACTTCACACACGTGTTTCTATACACGCCATCCCTTGATCCCAACTACATTATCTACCAAGGTTTTACTTCTCTACTTATATTCACAATACAACGTCTATTGACTGTGGCTCGAATTGTTGTGGATGATCGCCTTGGAACTATTATAAACCTTTAGGGGTAGGAAAATAGCGGTGGTTTTGTATTTTTCATAAAATGAGATTAGTTCTTTAGAGAACAGTTTGAGAGTATAAAAATTGTAACTTAGACACGTCTGTAAAATCATATGACTAAAACAAGTAGTATAATTAATTTATATTATAGTAATATAATAGTAATATTATTATAATATAGTAATTTATAAATATAATATTTATAGTAATATTATATTTTTTTAAAAAGTCAATTACTACTGAAATCAACAAATAAAAATTGTATTTTAGTTTCTTTTTATTTTATAATTACAATAAATATAAGTATGTATGTATAGGAGAATAACAATATTAAAAGGCAAAATACGTAGAAAGCGAGCTTTTACAATTTTTTCCGTTCTATGTATGGTGTTGGACTATTACTTTTCATTTTCTGCTAATAATACACATTCTTTTTTTCGTCGCTTGCATTGTGCTGCAGTTTCTTTTCGCTTTCCTTTCGCATTGTCCGTTTATGAAGCAAGGGTCGATACTGTTAATCCAGTTTGTTTGTTTATTTTATTCTTTTCATTCATTATTATACCTATAGCATTATTTATGACATTGTGTGGTAACCATGGAAACCATTTAAGGTTATACAATAGACGTTTTTCATATAGATTTTACTGAAGTTCATTTCTAGCTATGGAAAGATGGCTCAGTGCCATAAAGAGCTAAACATTGTACATGAAGATACTCAGTTCGAATCCGACCTAGACTCCCAAATTTTTATAATTTAATTATTAAATAAATATTTGCAAAAACTGTATTAACATCAGGTGTCATCCACTCCAAGTTAAACAATTTTATTTGAACTTGATTGGACGAATAAAAACATATTTTATTAAGGATTGAAAATTTGTAGAAGAAATATAACAGGAGAGTGTGCGCTAATCTAAGGAGAGTGTTAGATAATGTAAGGAGAGTGTGAGCTAATGTAAGGAGAGTGTGAGCTAATGTAAGGAGAATGTGAGCTAATGTAAGGAGAGTATGAGCTAATGTAAAGAGAGTGTGAGCTAATATTAGGAGATTATGAGCTAATGTAAGGGGAGTGTGAGCTAATGTAAGGAGAGTGTGAGCTAATGTAAGAAGAGTGTGAGATAATGTAAAGAGAGTGTGAGCTAATGTAAGGAGAGTGTGAGCTAATGTAAGGAGAGTGTGAGTTAATGTAAAGAGAGTGTGAGCTAATGTAAGGAGAGTGTGAGCTAATGTAAGGAGAGTGTGAGTTAATGTAAGGAGAGTGTGAGTTAATGTAAAGAGAGTGTGAGCTAATGTAAGGAGAGTGTGAGCTAATGTAAGGAGAGTGTGAGCTAATGTAAGGAGAGTGTGAGCTAATGTAAGGAGAATGTGAGCTAATGTAAGGAGAGTATGAGCTAATGTAAGGAGAATGTGAGCTAATGTAAGGAGAGTGTGAACTAATGTAAGGAGAGTGTGAGCTAATGTAAGGAGAGTGTGAGCTAATGTAAGGAGAATGTGAGCTAATGTAAGGAGAGTATGAGCTAATGTAAGGAGAATGTGAGTTAATGTAAGGAGAGTGTGAGTTAATGTAAAGAGAGTGTGAGATAATGTAAGGAGAGTGTGAGCTAATGTAAGGAGAGTGTGAGCTAATGTAAGGAGAATGTGAGCTAATGTAAGGAGAGTATGAGCTAATGTAAGGAGAATGTGAGTTAATGTAAGGAGAGTGTGAGTTAATGTAAAGAGAGTGTGAGATAATGTAAAGAGAGTGTGAGCTAATGTAAGGAGAGTGTGAGTTAATGTAAGGAGAGTGTGAGCTAATGTAAGGAGAATGTGAGCTAATGTAAGGAGAGTATGAGCTAATGTAAGGAGAGTGTGAGCTAATGTAAGGAGAGTGTGAGATAATGTAAAGAGAGTGTGAGCTAATGTAAGGAGAGTGTGAGCTAATGTAAGGAGAGTGTGAGCTAATGTAAGGAGAGTGTGAGCTAATGTAAGGAGAATGTGAGCTAATGTAAGGAGAGTATGAGCTAATGTAAGGAGAATGTGAGTTAATGTAAGGAGAGTGTGAGTTAATGTAAAGAGAGTGTGAGATAATGTAAAGAGAGTGTGAGCTAATGTAAGGAGAGTGTGAGTTAATGTAAGGAGAGTGTGAGCTAATGTAAGGAGAGTGTGAGCTAATGTAAGGAGAATGTGAGCTAATGTAAGGAGAGTATGAGCTAATGTAAGGAGAATGTGAGCTAATGTAAGGAGAGTGTGAACTAATGTAAGGAGATTATGAGCTAATGTAAGGAGAGTGTGAGCTAATATAAGGAGATTATGAGCTAATGTAAGGAGAGTGTGAGCTAATGTAAGGAGAGTGTGAACTAATATAAGGAGATTATGTGCTAATGTAAGGAGAGTGTGAGTTATTGTAAGGAGATTATGAGCTAATGTAAGGAGAGTGTAAGCTAATTTAAAGAGAGTGTGAGCTAATGTAAGGAGATTATGAGATAATGTAAGGAGAGTGTGAGCTAATGTAAGGAGATTATGAGCTAATGTAAGGAGAGTGTGATCTAATGAAAGGAGAATGTGAGCTAATGTAAGGATAGTGTGAGCTACTGTAAGGAGAGTGTGAGCTGACATAAGAAATTTAATAAACGAAAAGTATTCTGAATCACCTCGCCTTTTCTTAAGTAAAACTTGCGACCATCAGTGCACGTGTATAATTATACTTAGGTGTGTATAAAGCGCTGGCAACAATGTAACTAGTTACTTTAACGAGAGGCAGATGCGGCCCCACATTACCGGGTCTGATTAATTATCTGTTCCTCGATGAAGGTAAGCCATGTCGGGAGTTAATGAGTGGCAGGCTATTTGCTTTTATTGGCCCGTTTCTGTCGACGTTTGCTTTGAAATTTTGCAACCAGACGTGTGTGGAATAAATACAGAAACCTTGAGCCTAATACACGAAAACGTGTGCTCGCTGAGTGTTTGGGACTTCTGACAACACAGGTTTATTACATCGGGTTGTGACGTCACATTCACCGCAACAAATGAATTTGTAAAACTTATATGAAAAGTAAATACTGCTTAGAAACTAGATGTAAAAAGATTTATTTGAATCAATCTAAACAGAAAAACTGGTTTTACAACATAATACATACAATACCAACCAAAATAATTCAGAGAAAAGTGAATTTAATAATATTAATATTATTATACTTAATAATATGTTATGTTTTATTTTAATATGTCCAAATTATAAAAATTAATGAGCACAGAAATCGGAATTTAAAAAGATTAATAAAGCACGAATAAAGCAACCTTAATAAATAATAATATATAAAAATAACCTTAAAATACAATAACAACACCTTTACATTAATTTCGCAATATTTTTTTCGAAAATATAACAATATTAAGGGGAAAAATAGAAAGCAGTTTTCTTAGTAATTTTCAAATTTCCTTTCCTATGTATGGCGTGGACTATTATTTATGTTTGTTACTATTTACACGCTTTATTTATTTCGTTGCTTGCATTGTGCTGTAGTTTCTTTTCGCTTTCCTTTCGCATTGTCCGTTTCTGAAGCGAGGTTCGATAACGTTAATCCAGTTTGATTGTTTATTTTATTCTTTTCATTCATTTTTAATCCATGAGCATTATTTATGACATTGTTTGGTAACCATGGAAACCATTTAAGGTTATACAAAATAAACGTTTTTCATATAGATTTTAGAGAAGTTCATTTCTAGCTATGGAAAGATGGCTCAGTGTCATAAAGAGCTAGAAATTGTACATGAAGATACTCAGTTCGAATCCGACCTAGACCCCCAAATTGTTATAATTTAATTATTGAATAAAGAATGAAAAAACTGTATTAACATCAGGTGTCATCCACTATAGGTAAAAAAAGCATTGAATTTGATTAAATAAATACAAACATATTTTATTAGTGATTGAAAATTTGTACAAGATATATATAAGGAGAGCATAAGCTAATAGAAATAATTTAACAAACAAACAAAATATTATTTTAATTCTGGCGCTAGGAAATATTGTGACATATTTTTAAATTTGTCAACTCATCCATGATATAAAGGTACAAGCCTGTCCAGTACATGTTTATACACACATTCTAACTACGTCACCATGTTACTTACACGCTTTCTAGATTACATTATTGTTAGAAAATTAATTTCATGAGAGGTACTTGATGATTCATATTTAGTAAATATGTAAACACACACGCTGCTCTCATAACCTGTTCTTAGAGGCTGACTCACTGATCCAATTGATTTGTAACAATAATTGTGAAACTTGTAGAAGCTAATGAACTGGTTGCGACGATCGGCGTAGGTTAGGTTAGTCACAGAATAGGTTGGGTTGTTGTTTATTCACTAATTACCAAAGTAAGCGTGGTGTGTGTGTGTGTGTGTGTGTGTGTGTGTGTGTGTGTGTGTGTGTGTGTGTGTGTCTGTGTGTGTGTGTGTGTGTGTGTGTGAGTGTGTGTGTCTTTGTGTGTGTGTGTGTGTGTGTGTCTGTGTGTGTGTGTGTGTGTCTGTGTGTGTGTGTGTGTCTGTGTGTGTGTGTGTGTGTGTAAAGAAAAAAAATAATTTTCAATATACGAGTATTATTATTAGACTATTGTTGTTAATTAGAGCGTATTTAGTGAGGTTAATTTACAAAGGTAAATACAGAAACCGTAAACTCAATTCACACTCATCATCATTTTACTAAACAGACTAGCTTTGGTGACGATATCGCCATCATCACTGTTGGTGTAAAATACAAAGAGAATGAGATTTAAATGGTAGATCAGAAAATTATCCTAACTTATATTTGTAATGCCAAAGGAGGCTGTTTTTTTGTTGTTCTTATTATCACTAACATTTATTTATCCACTAAAATTTACTTATAAATTCTTTTCGTTGTGAATAAAGTTTAGAAATTCTTAGTTTTTGTAAACATGAAAATTTTTTGAACTAAAAATACATATCCTTTTTTGAGGTTTTTACGTAACTTCTATTTTTTAAAGACCGATTTTGGTTTGGTGTTACATTGTAGCAAACCAATTACAAATCTCTTGGTTTCTTTAAACATTACATTTAGTATTCCGTGAAATCTATTCAGTTTTTGTTATAAATTATTTTATAATTCGTAACCCTTTATCTCTAAACACAACGCAGTAAACTGGCTTCAATAGAAGATTTCTCCTTTTGCCACGTCAACGTTGGCGCAGGAATGCGAAAATTTCTTAAGACACGCGAGGTGCACAAACCTTCGAGTGGTTGCTAAAACCTGACGCCACTCAAGATCAAAACAAACTCTCCAAGACAGAGCTCGCCTATCTCTCTGACGTTGCGAGATATCTGCGCGTCAGCGGGTTTTGGCAACCATTAATTATGCTAAGACGCACAACAGATGACTGGCAGTATCTGAGACATGCTGAACTGAATTCCGACCGCGCAAAGAGAGCGGCTTTACTGACAGCTCCCTCTACAGCCAAGGTTGGACCTTTTCTCTTGTAAGGACGTAACATGAAGTGGAAAGGCAGGTCAGTAGACAGACGAGAATCGACTATACACTTACGCAACTAAAAGTCTTTGATTGAAATCATTTTAGAGGACACATTGTTTGAGATTGTGCTCGATTACTTTTTAACACTTTTCTTTAAAATAATATGAGTATATTTAAACCAATAAGGGTTTGTTTTCCTTTATAATAATTATCAGCTTTTAAAAGAATCAAGACAGGAACAACTGATAATGACGAAATCGTCGCTGAAACGCGTATGGTAAGTAAACTGTTTATTAGTGAGAATTGAGTCCTAGTTTCTTGTATTTACGTTTATTATTTTAAAGGAATAAAAGTATGCTTTAAATTACCTATTAAAGTTAAATTCAATTATGGCTTTTACTTCCATTAGACTTTCTTTGAGATAAAATGTATTTAAATGTGTTAACCATTCATACTGCACAATAGGTCTTCAATTTCTAATATAGCCTCTTTGTGTTTAAAATATTTGTGTTTAATGACTATTGACGCTTTTACTTTTAAAGAGTAAAATGACAATTGAATTAAAATTAGAAAGGTATTTAGAAATTGTTCTTAATTTAAATATTACAATCTTATTTGATCGTT
>JBAIZL010000001.1:309933561-309946061 GCA_036971475.1 Prosapia bicincta | reverse complement strand
AAGTCTAGGAATTTTCTTTCTTTAGCTAACCCGTTGACGAGTCCCTCCCATGCATTTCGATTTGGTACCTAGGGATTTTCTAGGTTATGTGGAAAGTGTATATAAAAAAGGGTTTATGTCTCTACCTTTATCCTAAGTATATACTAACATCCAAACCTAACATTCATCGCCAATAACAGTCATCTAGCTGATTGCCTTAAAAAAACAAAAAAACTGGTATTCATCCGATATAACCTTCACCCAGAAATTACAATTAAGAAAATATACCTAAAGTTTTTCCCCGTTGAAATTAATGTTTACGCGTTGAGACATTAATCCACGCACTAACGCGCATCGTAGTCAGCTGATGTTTCCGATTGGGCAATTGAAACATCATTGGCATTGAGAGCGATTCCTAGGAAGGCGTGTTTAATTTAGACCAGGTGTGCCCTAATTTGATTAACAAAAGCATAATACACCTGCTCATAATCTTTCACTTGTAAACAGTTTTTTTAGTGACGTAAACGATTGAAATAAATTTTGATTGATATTATTTCATTACAAAGAAATTGTCGTTCGTGAAAACCGTTTAATGGCTTTAATTAAACTAAACGAAAATAGGAAACGTATATACAATTCGAATAAGAAGGAAATATATTCTTAGAACTGGCTGATAGAATAAAACTTTAATGCAAATGTGATCAGGCGTAGTAAGTTTAAGTAGATCTTGAAAATCGTACTAAATAAAAAAGTGATTTAACTAAATAATTTTAAGGTACTTCTCCAACATACGCGCCTAAAAATTGTTTGCTTGAAAACTCGAAACACAAATATATTATTTTATTGCATTAAATTATTATTTGAAAAAACTCAGAAATAAAGTTGAATCATTTTGAAGAAACAAAGCATAAAGAAAGTATTTGAAACATCAGTTGTATGAAATCATAACTTATCTCACAGCTTAATAAAAATAACATTTCCCTAAATATAAAAGAAATATAATATTGAATATAATTTGAACATAACCTCCAAATAACCTCTAAGTTAAGACGAAAGCTATCATTGTGTTGATAAAGCCGTGTTTATTATCGATAGTTTTAAGGGCCAATCTTCAAAAACGTAGTTTTTATGAACGCTTTTTTCCCAACACAAAGATTATCATACGCGTCGATAGGCGATTTTGTTTCAAAACCGAGTAGCTCTGCTGTTGTGTAGGATATTGCTATGGAAGTATCGTGTGTAATGTTCACATTGTCCATGAAGCTCATAATTCAAGTTTGCTATATTTTCCATCAAATAACTACGATTTAAACTAGCTTATATGTAACATAAGTGAAATTTTTTCGTCAAATTTCATTATTTTTTGATTGAGTTGTTTAATTTTCGAAAAAGGTTTCAATTTAAAATAATAGAGGAAAGTGCCCAAAAGCGGACCCCCATTTTGTTTTTGATTATTTAAACTTATGAAAAAAAGTGACAAAGATTTTTTTAAAGCATATAATGATTGCTTATAATGTTTTGCATCTTTTAAATCTTACTTATATAAAATATCACAAACTATAAGTGAGAAAAAAATGATTTTCCAAAACCTTGCATTTTGGCAATTTAAAAAAAGGTTGCTAAAAGTGGACCCCTTGTAAAAATTACGTAAATAACACTTAAATAAATGGAAAAATGGGATTAAATCACTGAAAGCATTTTTAAGTTAAAAGTAAATCTTTAATAACAGTATAATATTGATTAATGATTAGTTACATATCAATTAACAACAACAAACAAAATTAAAAGCCAGTTTTAAAAAGCTACAGGAAATTTAAAGACGGTTTCTAGAAGGTTATAAAATTTCTCTATATTCTCTTTGCTGTATCCAAGGGCTCTGCTGTAGGACGTTCCAGTAGGTTTCCTTTCTGACAGCGTTGCTTTATGTCGCTTAAGAAAAAGGCTTACCCACTTTTTACAAGCAATGTTGTCTTTAAAAGGATGGTCTAAGTTATTATTTTCTGCCACTTGTACGGCCATTCTTCTCAAGTCCAAAAAAGGAAGCCTCCATAGCAAGGCAATATTGAACTAATTCCTTTTCGAGATCTTACCCTAGAACTGTAGCCCTACCTGTTTTTGCTTTAGCAGCATCCTCAGGAGTACCATATTTCATTTTTGACAACCTCATGAGGGTGGTCTTCGGTACATTAAATTGTTTAGAAGCCTTCTTCCAGCCATCTTATTTTTACTAACTGCGTCAATGGCCTTAGCCATTTTAGACGGACTCCACTTTCTATGTTCAACCTTCCCCATTATTCTCTTAAAATCTGAAACCAAATAGCCTACCAAGAGAATAAGATCGTGTAAAGACACATACACAGGTATTCAAACATGAAATATAAGGGGTCCACTTTAGGAAATTTATGGGGGTCCACTTTAAGCGACTGCAACCAAATTATTTTTTACGAAATAAATGTTTAGCGGAACATTGAAATGAGAAGGTTTGGTAATAAATATTAACTGTATTCCTTACTGTTTAAGAATATATATATGTTAAAAGTCTTACTTATAATAATGTAGTAGAAATGTCCAGTAACATACAACACTGTAAAAAGTTTGTCTATCAACAAATCACGTAATGGCGGACTGACAGCCGGCAGGTGAAGCAGGTGCCGTAAGCACTCCACCTTGTAGTGGCAGAAGTATAAACTAATAGTTACATTTAGTTTCGATCGAGTTCAGCATCGTACAGAGCAACAAAGCCAGGGGTCCACTTTAGGGGGAGGGGTCCGCTTTTGGGCACTTTCCTCTATTTAAATAAAAAGGTCATAGGCTATGAAACTATAAAAAGTTGAGATGCTATAAAAACTGACTTTTATAGTTATTATAGAGTTGTGGAATGATTTCATTTTTAGGCGGGAAAAATATTTTAAGAAATTGCAGTATATATACATATATATTGTTTATTTTTAGAGCAAATCAAGTTCGCGTCTACGTACAATACGAGGGTGGTAATCATTACGACCCCCGTTCCAGGGGTTTATTCAGGAGAAAATACGGGAATAACTCCCATCCCTAGAGTACTATGCTTGTCTTTTATTATTATTTTTTTTAAATTCCTTCTATTAGTTCACACTCTTCTTATATATATATCTTGTACAAATTTTTAATCGATAATAAAATACGTTTTTATTCATCCACTCAAGTTCAAATACGTTTTTTTAACCTACAGTGGATGACAATTCATGCTACTACAATTTTTTCAAATATTTATTCAATAAATTAAATTGTAAAAAATTTGGGGTCCAGGATGGATTCGAAGATCTTTCATGTTCGAAGTCTAGCACTTTTTGGGACTGAGTCGACGTTCCATAGCTATAAATGAACTTCTCAAAGATTTATATGAAAAGCCTCCATTATATATTCTTGAATGGTTGTCTTGTTTACCTCGCAATATCGTAATAAAATGCTGTAGGATTAAAAACGAATGAAAAGAATAAAATAAACAAATAAACTAAATTAACGGTATCGAACCTTGCTTCACAAACGGACAATGCGAATGCAAAAGGAAAAGAAACTAAACACAATGGAAGCGATGAAAAAAAATGATTATAAATAGTAACAAATGCAAATAATAGTCCACTATACATAAAAAGGAAAATTGAAAATTGTAAGGAAATTCGCCTTCTATTTTACCACTTAATATTGTTATCCTGACAAATGTATATACATATTTATATTATTTGTAATTATAAGATATAAAGAAATTAAAATTTTCTTTGTTGATTTTAGTAGGAATTAACTTTAAATTTTTTTCATATTACTTGTTTATGTTATAGTTATAAGTTGACATAAATTTCTATTTAGGAAGGTATTTAGTTATATTAGCAAAATCTGACCCAAAGAATGAATTACAAACAATATTACATAACGTGAATTTATTCTGTAATTTTTTAGGTTAGGTTTTTATGTGTATGGAGATTAAATCAATGCCGTTTTGACTATTTACCACAATTGTCTTTTTTTTACATGAATCATTTTCAGTATTCTTCTATTCACATTTACACTAATCCTACTACAGTCCTATCTCGCTAGTCTTCTTGTCCTCCGCATGTCTTTGTAATCGAGCTCCAAGTTTTTATTGCAATCTTGTACATTCTTCCCATATTTTCTCTCTCTAGTCTATAGTTTATCAGACTACTTTTTTGTTGCATTTTCTACATATATTTGTTCTCTGATTCTAACCTCTTTTACGTAATCTTGTAAGCCGTATCTGTAGCATCTTCGCAAAAAAACAATTTTCTACTTCATTTATTCGGTTCTTCATGCACTTGTTTACTGTTTAGGCTTACTATTTACATTTCAGTGAATTTAGTCTGACTACCTACTAATACATTCAAGTCAATGTATTTCCTATCAGTGTTGGTGGTGTATTTTTATTATTATTTTGTAAATCTTTATTCCGTATTAATTGAAACAACTGTTTTGTGTTGGCACTTCCTCTATCTATTTCGTGCAACACATGCTTTCTATCGTTTAAATCTCCAGCCACTTCCACGGTCAGATACTTATATTCTTTAGAATCACGTTTCCTTGATCAGGTTATCATAATGTTAAACTCTTGTCCTCCATTGCAAATTTTTTTATTACCTTGAAATTTTCTCAGTAATTCTTCAACTGACGTAATTATCTTATAGTCCTTAGTACTAGTGCACACTAAAAGTTATTTTGTTTTTGTTTTTACAATAAAACTGCAGGAATTTTCTTCCAGTTAGATACAATAGTAGCAAAACATTTATCTTAATGAAGTTCTGCCTGAGCCCAATGACAAAGCTTTAATATTATTGACCGCACAGTGGCTCAATACAATAGATTTTCCACAAGCTTATTTAAAATTTATTTCCACGTACATAAATTTGTTGACGAATAACGAGTCAGGAAATGTTGATGAAAACTCTGGAAGGAAATAATTGCTAATTTTATAATTGGCTTCTTTACGTCATGGCGGTGTCCATTGACCGCAACTAATCCTGGATTAATGTCTGCTTTGTGGGTGCTCGCGTATGAACTGTCAAGGTTGTGAAGAACCTGCTACGTTATGACGGTCTATTATACACACAAAAGCTTTGGGAAAGACTTTGCAACGGCTTGTTCAAAACAAAATAAATTTTGAAAGACATATTTTCCTCGAAGCTATCCGAAGATTTCCACTGGACTTGTGGAAGATCTTGTGTATGTGTGTGTGTATATATATATATATATATATATATATATATATATGTGTGTGTGTGTGTGTGTGTGTGTGTGTGTGTGTGTGTGTGTGTGTGTGTGTGTGTGTGTGTGTGTGTGTGTGTGTGTGTGTCCATGTGTGCTTGTATGTGTGTGTGTGTCCATGTGTGCTTGTATGTGTGTGTGTGTCCATGTGTGCTTGTATGTGTGTGTGTGTGTCCATGTGTGCTTGTATGTGTAAAACTATATTGTGAATTTTAGACTAAAATGGGTAATAGTAAATTGAAATATTGTTTATATATGTGTGTGTATATATATATATATATATATATATATATTTTAAACGTAATTGTAGTAAACATTTACTCACATTATCTGTTTTTTTATAATAAGCTACAGACAATATACGGCGCTGTGTAGGCAATTATTGTCATATTTGACACACTCACTGTATATCTGTTTTAGGCAGTTTTGCCAGAAATATCTGGTAATATCTTTTGCCTTGAATGAACACTTTTCCTCGACGATACAGAAAAGGATCGTAGCAAAAAAAAAACTAATTGACGATTGATCGACGAGTTTTTACGGACGCTGATGATTCATGTTATATTGATCCGGAAGCCTTGGCGAGCTCTCTCATTCTTCCCCTCATGTTTCCAAAACAATTGGCCACGAAGAGAATCTGATTTGTCCGCCGTGCTTTGATTTAATATTTATCGCCGTGTGATTTCTTCCCCAACACAAGGACGTAGGCATTCGTGCCAGGTATATCTACACGTGTGCGTTATCGTGGGACTTATCTCGATGTATTCAAACGCAATCGTGAAACGTTTGTCGTGGCCACTGCCACCTGTAGCAACACTAAGGAGCTGATTTGCATGCCATATGAATACCGTGCAATATTGTAATTAGGTAATAAATAAGTTATTCACAAACATTTTTTTTATTTGTAATTATAAATATATTTACAATATAAAGTGCTCAGTGGGAATGGCCTTGATGGGAACCAGTTTGTTCAGGTTCGAACCGGTTTAAGTGCGCGCCTTCAGCATGATTTCATCTAGCAACGGTACTTTTTTTTATAAATATATCATTTTGTTGTTTCGATATAAAAAGTAAATAGTGATTATTAAAAATTTTAATTAAATTTGAAATTATTTTGTCTAAGTAGAATTCTTAAAAAATGTAAATTCATTTAATTATTATTGCTTTTATTGATCGTAAAATTAGTTTAGACAATTTTCTCTTAGAATGGATTTATTGACAATGGTGGGAACTGATTTCGCATCGGTTTGGAGTTAAAATTTAAATAGAGAGTCAGATTTTTGTGGGGAATAGAAAAATTCATGTTGCAAATAAAAATACAAAATCATAAAAGGCAATATTCTAAATCAAGGGTTCTCACACTGTGGTACGCGTACCCCTTGGGGGTTTTGGATCGAGGTTGGACAAGAATACCAAGAACTTTCAAATACTGCTGTAAAGATTCTTAATGGGGTTTCAAACTACATTCCCAAGTGAAAGAAGGTTTTCGAGCCAACATATCTAAAACGTAAGCACAGATACAAGCTTAATGTTGAGGACTATTTAAGGTTGTACTTAACAAAACTTGAGCCGAACATTGAGGAACTATGTAAAAAAAAGCAAGCTCATCCTTCTCTTTAGTTTTTTGCAATAAGTTTCAAATATATTTCCAAACATATTGTGTTTCTTATGTCAAACGGTTTTTAATCCCCTTCTCCCCAGCAAAAAGGGCAACGAACAATTTTAATTTTTCACTAAGGGTTACAGACTTTGAACAAGATTAAGAACCCCTAAAAATGAAAGTATATTTGCGGAGAAACTTTATAGAGACGGGATCAAATCCAGAAGAGGGTCAAGATTTTTCTTGATGTTTAACAAATCCTGGTAGAATGAACCACGACAATCTATTTTGAATTTTCTTTTCAAGTACGTAAATTATTTTTTCAGTAAAACTTAAAATCCTGTCAAGTAAGTTTTACCCAGAAGAACCTTCTTGTAATAAGCAGAAGTTACTCTCTAACTGCACACAAACAATGCAATTATTTATTTATTTTTTCAATTTTCTCGATCCCCTTTGTACTTGTAGCATTCAAGGAGCATGACGCATTGGTTTCATACATTCTAGCGTCCTTCAACAAGTCTTCTGGTTGCCTAACGACCGCCAAGGACTCCTCCACTCGCAGCAATTGCATACCGTATTAAAATAACATATCATTTTAATGAGAAAATATTCATGTAATATAATGAGGAAATAACAGTTCCATTCGCTTGGAACATGTTGGGAACACGTTGTGTGGAGAAAGCTATCTAGAGAACGTTTTGACGGAATGAGATTCCCATAGCTTGGCACCACCACAGGATTATGACTTGTAGAGGAACTGTTATAAGTTATGCAATTTTTTATTGTTGTTTATTGTGTTTATCAATTTATTGAAGCGAGCTGTTTGAAATTAAAAGCTATCAACTGCAAACTTATATATATATTTTACCTCATACCTAATTATTCATACAAAATCTATACAGAGCACAGTAGCGTAATTATAATAAAATAACAACAATAAACCTTGCTACAAATATTTAAACATTATTGATGTACATTTCGCCAACTCTGTTAGCATCATCAGGAGGTTACAAATATACTGATGATGCTAACAGTGTTAGCGAAATGTACATCAATGATGTTTAAACATTTATTATTGTTGATTTATTGTAATTAATTATTGCAAAAATATTTTTTCACCATCTAATTGTTTTACGTTGTTTCTATACCGCTTAACTAACCACATCAGATTATTTTATTATTTAATGATAGTAATAATTATTAATGATAACAAATTGTTTATTATTTCAATCATTGTTAATACTGATCCAATTTATAGCATAAAAGTGGCATAAAAGACGGGTTAGAGCTCCCCTACTTGGTGATACGGTATGCAAAGAGAGAAACATGCCCAGCACGCTTTAACCATCCCTTATTACTCCAGATATGACAACACACTTACTCATACCTCATACTATAAACTAACACGGAGGCTGAAAAAGCACAGAAACCTTTGATGCCACGGTGATCAAACCCAGCAAACGTAGGTTACAGACAAGTGCTCTATCTATTAGACCACTCGGTCGCCTTGTTTTATACTGGTCAAATCCTCATCGGGATTTAATGATTTGGGGTGGGACTACAGTGCTGATAGTAGAAGAGGCTTGAATGTGGTGGGAATTAATAATGAGAGAGAGTTTGGCAACGCAGGAGATAGTATTAGAAAGAATGGGAAAACATAGGTTAAATACAAGGATGTTTTCTCCCCAGTTAAACGAGAGCTAGTGGCCGTGAAAGAGGTTTCGAAGGTGTACTATACTTAGAGCTCTTAAGAGGAGGAAGAGGCACGTATCAGAAATATTAGAAAGATGATTTTTCTATTGTTGGTGTGAGGGATTAGTATGAAAAGTGCAAGACTTCCACACGTAATAAAACATGCTTGACATTTAAAGCAAATGACACCTTTGAGGAAGATGATTACAAACTATTACTTTTTGTCAAAGAGTCAACGTAATATATATATATATATATATACATACCTGAATTTAAAAAAAAAATTAATAAACTGTACTCTTTTCTCTCTCTCTGTACTCTCTCTCTCATACACGCTCTGTCTCTTTCTGTCTCTCTATCTTTTTATGTGACTATCTGCCTTTATTCTCTCTCTTTCTCTCTCACACACTAATATATATATATATATATATATATATATATATATGAAGTTAATATATTACTATGTAAGTAATTTTATCCACCATTAAGTGCAATAATTTTACCTTGAGTGATGAGGCACCTTTCGGTCAATGGACCATTGTCGAATCACTGATGTTTTTCTGTTGTAGATGTTCGGTCTGTGAAGTAGGTGTTTGTTGACGTTACGCGCACTTTTTCTTGATCTGTGTGTATAATATTTCTATATAGTATGTCTTCTGTATATGTTGTTTGTAGATTCATTAAATTGTTGTGTAAGTTTTTATAAATGTGGTATTTTTCTAGTGAGTTTAGTTCTATTGGGTTATTATTTATTTCAAGTATGGTTAGGTTATTTTCGTAATTTGTTATTTCGTGTTTATGGGATATTAGGTGTGCTGCAACATTTGATACTTTAGAATTTTTGTTTTTGAATGCTCTATAATGTTCTTCAAATCTTATTTTAAATGTTCTGGTTGTTTTTCCTATGTAAAAAGCGTTACAGTTGTTGCATGTGATTTTGTAAATTCCTGATAGGTTATGTTTTTCTGAATTTGTTTTGTGGTTTGTGTTATTAAGATATTTTATTATTTTGTTGTTTGGTTTGTAAGTTGGAGTGTAGTATTCTTTGTTGTATATATTTGTTATTTTTTCTATTTTGTTATTGGTGTATTTATATTTTAGGTAGATTTTTTTATTTTCATTATTTTCGTGTTCCGGTTGTAGTGTTGTGTTGAGGTTAGGTTTTTTTGTGAATTTATTGTATATATTTTTTATAATGTGTTTGTTGTATCCATTTTCTATTGCTATTTTTGTAATGTTATCTAATTCTTCATTTAATTTTTGTTTGTTATCCTGTGTGTATTTTATTGCTTTATTTATCATGTTACTGTAAGTGTTAATTTTGTGTGTCCAGGGGTGGTTAGATTTGTAGTGTATTGTGGTGTTGTTGGAAGTAGGTTTCCTGTATACTGTAGTTTCTATTTTATTATCATTTATATTTAAAGTAATGTCGAGGAAGTTGATTGTTCTATTTGTTTCTGTTTCAACGGTGAATTGTATGTTTTCGTTGTATGTATTTAGTTTGTTTAATATTATGACGTGTTCGTTGTGAATGGTAGGTTGGTATGTTACAAGTATATCGTCTACATACCTTGTCCATAGTGAGATATTGTGTGTGTTTATTATAGGTTTAATTATTATTTGTTCAAAGTGTTGTAAATATATTTCTGACATGACAGATGATATGGGTGAACCCATGGGGAGTCCTGTTGTTTGTTTATAATATTTATTGTTAAATTGGAAGTAATTTTGGTTACATATGTGTTTGGTTAGCGTAATGATACTATCTATTATGTTTCTTTTTTCGTTATTGTGTATCAGTTTGTTTTTTATTATTTCTATGGTTTCTTCTATTGGGATACTAGGGTACATGTTAGTTATGTCATAACTTATTATTTTTGTGTTGCTGTTTGTTTTTATCGTTTTTATTTTATTAATTAATTCGTATCCATTTTTTATATTGTATGTGTTGTTGATATGTATTTTAGATCTTAGGATTTTGTCTAGAATTTTTGCGATTATGTAAGATGGTGCTGTTGTGAAATTTATTAGTGGTCTAAATGGTGTGTTGGGTTTGTGGATTTTAGGTATCCCTGATAATACTGGTGCGCATGGTTTGAATGGGTATAATCTTGTGTGGTATTTTAATTTATTGTTATAGTTTAGGGTGTTACGGTGAGTGACAATTAAGTTTTTTATTGTAATAAGGTATTTGTTAGTTGGGTCTGGGATTTGTTCGTATTTATTTTCTTTTATGTAGTTAGTCATTGAATCGATATATTTGGTATTTTCTATTATTACTGGAGTATTTGTTTTATCTGATTTTAATATTAAGTAGTCGTTGTTTTCTAGTTTTTCTCTGAGTTTTATGATTTCTTTTTTATTAATATATTGTTCCGTTTTTTTGTTTTTTTCCGTTTTTATTAGGTTAATTTTATTATTAATATTATTTCTTATGTGTTCAGTATTTTGGTGGGTAATTTTGTGGATGTTAGATTCTGTGTCAACTATTAGGTTTTTTATTATTTGTTTTTTGTTGAAGTTAGGTAGGTTATATTTGAAGGAATTTGTTATTATTATTTTTTCTTTTTCAGTAAATTGTGTTTTAGTTAAGTTTATGAATTTATTATTGTTAGAGGTGTGGGTTGGTTCTAGGCTATTTTTTAGGTTATTTTTTAGGATATGTTGTTGTTTTGATGTGTGGATTGGTTTTAGGCTATTTTTTAGGTTAAGTTGTTTTGATAAATTTTCGATTTTTTTGTTTTGTCTGTTAATAGTGTTTGTTTTATGTTTTATTATAATTTGTTGTGTTTTTTCGTGAATAATAGGTGTGAGAGTGTCAAAAGTTTTCATTATTTCCAAATTGGTTGTGTATAGTTGTAAATTGATTTGGCTTTTTTTATGGTAGGCAGATTTAATGTTTTGTTTAATAATGTGAGATTCTGCTATTTTTGTTGCTTTATTGATAATAGTGTTTTGTTTATTTTTTATGTGTAATTTTGCGTATTTTGGTGTTATATTAAGTGTTAAGCATTTTTTATTAAACTGTATTTTGTTGATGCAATTCTGGAGTTTAATTTTTAGGTTAAGATATTTACGGTACAGTTGTTTACCTTGGTAGGTATAACGTTAAATATCAAGAATATATATATATATATATATATATATATATATATATATATATATATTAAAAACAACTATATACCTATGTTTTATATCTTGCATTATTGTATTATTCATTCCAGATGATGTTAGTACTCTTTGCCAACGAAACGCTTTCAATATAAATTAATAACTAATTATTGTATTCGAATAACCTTAGTTGTTTTTGATTATTAAATAAGAAAACGTATTATATATATATATATATATATATATATATATATATATATATGTGTGTGTGTGTGTGTGTGTGTGTGTGTGTGTGTGTGTGTGTGTGTGTGTGTGTGTGTGTGTGTGTGTGTGTGTGTTAGTGTGTGTGTGTTTGTATGTGTGTGTGTGTGTGTGTGTGTGTGTGTGTGTGTGTTGTCTAAATGTCTAATTCTCTCTTTCTTTTTTCTCAACTTCAATTTCTGAAACATCGCTAAACCATTAACATAACCATTTTAGTTTTTATTATTTTTACTACGTCTCCTTATTATTCTCCGACACTTAATTCAAGGTCTACTTGCCGCCGATACAAACAGTTGAATTACCAAAGGGAAACATCTTGGTTAACATAACAATCCCAGAACAAAATCCCCAAGAACATAGTGCCCCAGGGACAAGAACACTTACATCGATTACCGACCCCACGTCGTGTGTTTCTGGCAATGAAACAGTGTAGCCAACATTCGGCCTTTAAATAACAATGGATCTTATGCGTGAATAACGTAAATAGCGCAACTATGGGGCCAGAGGAACGGTGTGGTGCAACTGGCTCGGCCAAGGACAATTCTTTGCCGCTTAATCTGAATGATATGAGGTTACTACCGTTTCCAACGACGGACGTCATTCC
>JBAIZL010000001.1:309873561-309928561 GCA_036971475.1 Prosapia bicincta | reverse complement strand
GTGTTGCCGGCCCAGTGCAGTATCAATAGGAAGAGAGCATGTGAGACTGTGCCTTCAGCTCGGCAGATTCACAGAAAAGCGCCACCAGTCAGTGCTGTTATTGTTGCGCAGTACAAAGTACTTGTGAATTAGCCTATCACCACGTGACTCTAAAAAGAGGCGGAGCTAAGCTCTGAACTCTTGCTGAAACAAGTATTAGTCTACTTTTAAATAGTTTAAATTGTTCCTAACCACTTGGCGGCAATATTCACTCATAATGTTTGTACCAAACTTTAAATTCGAATTCTCATGGACGCCATTTAAGGTTACATATTATCTCGGAATTGTGTCGCGGTTACTTTTGACCGAAGCTGCGAACTAGTTCGTTTAGTTTCTAAATTTTCTTTACACTCTGTTTCAGCAACCAACTTTGTAAGAACATCTGACAAGTATTGTACGTAAGTGACTCATTGTTGGCTGTCAGCTGTGATTTTCTTCCAATCATGCTATATAATTCTTTGTCCTGTTGACCCGGTTAATTCACTTACTTAACGTGTTTTTGCCACGTCAAAACCTTCTGTCCGAATGATTTTCAAGGTACTTGCACCATGTACTTGTCTGAACTGTTGGTAGTTAAACACAATAACCAGTTCTCTCTCCCAACGAACGTGGCGGGAACAGACGTTGCTTTAAGACGCCATTGTCTATTCAACTGTAAAAATTGATTGAATTTTTGTTGTTTTTATTTTTTAATATTATTTCTTCTAATAATTTTTAAAATTATTTTTGAATTATTGCTGAATAACTCAACTACACAGACTTCGTTTACAAGTCTTCACAAAGTTTGTATATCCAAATGCAAAGAACTTCTGTATAACAACCGTGGTATATTTTTATTTATGTAAAATATATTAAACCTCTTAACCACTAATAAAACCTTTTATTTAATCCCTTATGTACATTTCGATTGTAATTTAGTCATGTTCAAAAGAAATCGCTACAAAAATAACTACTATATCTCTATATTTAAAAAGTACCTGACTAAGTGAGTACCTAATGGCTTACTTGCTGACTCGTTTCAAAACATTCGTTCCTTTTACGAAGCTAACCCTCTACTCCGTAAAAGGAACGAATGTTTTGGAACGCGTCAGCAAGTAAGCAATTATGTATTCACTTAGCTGTATTTTTTAAATATAGTTTAATCAGTGAGTTTAAGATGATTGGTTCTACTATATTGGTTGTTATTATTATGATAGTGTTTTCTGAACGTTAGAGAGCGACGAATAAAGGATGGGGTTTCAATTTGGAAGAATCTTTATCAGTCTGGGTCGAACAAAAGGTGGTGTTAATGCCTGGGGCTATTTTTAAATAACCTGTCTACCTAACGGTTTTCTATTTTTATTTGGTTATTTACCTGTACTGGAAATATACTTATAATTACTTGACCTAAAGGCCAACAATGTGACACAAAGATCGGGTCGCAATTTAGAAAGGCTAATTACAAATTAACACAAAAGGTTTGACACCATTTTCTTAACCTAAAAGGTTTAAGGGAACAAAGGAAGAGTAGAAATACTACTGTGGTGTGAGATATTATGGTGAGGTCTGGACATTGAGGGGGGTACATTTAATACCCTCTTATAGCACAGTTTTCAATAATAACAAATTTCAGGTTTTTTCATTAAGAATCATTACGTAAATATGTTTTTAAAAAAGTGTTCATTAAATTCAAATTATTTTATTTAAAAAGTCTCATACTTTATACGCGTTCTGGAAAGCTGAAAGGGGTCAGAGGAAGAATGAGAGAGAGAGAGAGGGGCAGAGAGGCGGACAGACAGAGTAAAACAGACAGACAGAGAGAGAGAGAGAGAGAGAGAGAGAGAGAGAGAGAGAGAGAGAGAGAGAGAGAGTCAGACAAACAGACAGAGAGAGAAAGTTAGACAGACAGAGAGTCAGACAGACAGACAGAGAGAGAGAGTCAGACAAACAGACAGAGAGAGACAGAGAGAGGGAGAGAGAGATAGAGAGTGAATTACACAGACAGATAGAGGGAGAGACAGGGAGAGAGAGAGAGAGTTAGACAGACAGAGAGAGAGACAGAGAGAGAGAGAGAGAGAGTTAGACAGACAGAGAGTCAGACAGACAGACAGAGAGAGACAGGGAGAGGGAGAGAGAGAGAGAGAGAGTGAATTACACAGACAGACAGAGGGAGAGACAGGGAGAGAGAGAGACAGAGAGAGAGAGAGAGAGACAGAGAGAGAGAGAGAGAGTTAGACAGGCAGAGAGACAGACAGACAGACAGAGAGAGATAGAGAGTGAATTACACAGACAGACAGAGGGAGAGACAGTGAGAAAGAGAGAGAGAGAGTTAGACAGACAGAGAGAGAGTGAGAGACAGACAAACAAACAGAGAGAGAGAGAGAGAGAGAGAGAGAGAGAGAGACTACGTATTTGCATAGTTGTTTAAATATGACATCCATTAACACTGATTTCGATGTATTTGTTTAGGTCATGAACATGCCTTTCAAAAATAAACACAAGTGAAATTTGCATAATCTATTAACCTAGTGCTGTCTTGATATTGACACTTTCTATAAACATGCTTAAAAATTTATTCGGTTACATTGCACAGTATGATAAACAACCAAACCGCTAAGCTATTAACAATAAAAAAAATGTATTAAACGAAACTAATTGGCGACTGGTCGAACTTAAGGATGCTTCTGAACAACTTCTTGAGACTAAACCTGTTGGTTAGGCGATCTTCCTCAGTGTCTCAGCAATGTATTCAGACATTTACCAAAATTTTAAGAAAGCCATAAATCAGTTTACAATAAAAATATTGAAAAGAACCCCAATACCACAAAAATAATCAAAAATAACAAATAAGACAAGTTACTTAAGATTAAACCCTTATGTACATTTCGATGACCATGTCATCATCATCAGAGGGTCTAGTTACAAAACACAATCTAGCACACAAGAAGTTACAAACTAGAATGATACCAATCGTTCTCCGCGGTCTCTATATATAGGCGTGAGGTAAGCCCCGCCCCCTCTCCGCCCTCGACCGACAAATAACGATCGGCCATCAGGAACCAAATAGGTTATGTCAAAAATTACATTATAATAATACATATGTAATAAAAACTACAGCAATAACAATTAATAAACTAAAAGTAATTAGATTAAAACATCGTAATTTGAAGAAAGCTATTTAAGTAAAGTATATAATGGTGAGTAAGGAATAGGTCCTTTATCTGCATTCATTAATTTACAATTTGATTTGACTATAAAAACACTTTCATAACTATTAAGTAACTTTTTTGAGTTTATATATTTAGCTAAAATAACATTTTTATCTAAATCATGCTGATTACTAAGGACATGTTCTGCTACACTTGATTTTTCTGGTCTTTCATATTTAATATGGGCAAGATGTTCTTTAAATCTGGTTACAATTTTTCTTTTAGTTTGACCTATATACATCTCGTTACAAGTACTACAAATTATCTTATAAATACCTGATTTTTCCAACATTGGAATTTTATCTTTCGGGTTACACAATAAATGCTTGAGTTTATTTTGAGTTTTATAGGCTATCTTAACATTTACCTTTTTAAAAATAGAGTCTAACCCTTTTGTTAAAATATTATCGAAAGGTAAACTAATAAAAGTACATTTTTTAACTTCTTTTTGAAGAGTGGTAGTTGTGTTCAAAACATATTTTAATCTTTGTTTTCTAACAATATTATCTATAATTTTAGCATCAAAATCGTTATATCTAGCCACTCCTTTGATATAATTAATTTCCTTATAAAAACGTCTAGGACTAAGTGGTACATTGATAGCTCTGTTAACCAAACTGTTAAATGCTGCTATTTTATGTGTATAACAATGGTTGGAACTATTTAAAATATATCTGTTATTGTTAGTAGGTTTCCTGTAGGGTTAGACTCTATTTTTAAAAAGGTAAATGTTAAGATAGCCAATAAAACTCAAAATAAACTCAAGCATTTATTGTGTAACCCGAAAGATAAAATTCCAATGTTGGAAAAATCAGGTATTTATAAGATAATTTGTAGTACTTGTAACGAGATGTATATAGGTCAAACTAAAAGAAAAATTGTAACCAGATTTAAAGAACATCTTGCCCATATTAAATATGAAAGACCAGAAAAATCAAGTGTAGCAGAACATGTCCTTAGTAATCAGCATGATTTAGATAAAAATGTTATTTTAGCTAAATATATAAACTCAAAAAAGTTACTTAATAGTTATGAAAGTGTTTTTATAGTCAAATCAAATTGTAAATTAATGAATGCAGATAAAGGACCTATTCCTTACTCACCATTATATACTTTACTTAAATAGCTTTCTTCAAATTACGATGTTTTAATCTAATTACTTTTAGTTTATTAATTGTTATTGCTGTAGTTTTTATTACATATGTATTATTATAATGTAATTTTTGACATAACCTATTTGGTTCCTGATGGCCGATCGTTATTTGTCGGTCGAGGGCGGAGAGGGGGCGGGGCTTACCTCACGCCTATATATAGAGACCGCGGAGAACGATTGGTATCATTCTAGTTTGTAACTTCTTGTGTGCTAGATTGTGTTTTGTAACTAGACCCTCTGATGATGATGACATGGTCATCGAAATGTACATAAGGGTTTAATCTTAAGTAACTTGTCTTATTTGTTATTTTTGATTATTTTTGTGGTATTGGGGTTCTTTTCAATATTTTTATTGTAATATATTGTACCACTGTGCTCTTGATATTGTGCATAAATCAGTTTAGTTTAAACATTAGAGTTATGGACTATAAAAGCCTAGAAAATATATGTTCAGCGTTAATAAATGTGGCCCAGGTTTCGATAACTATCTTCAGAAACTTAAAAACAAAAACCGAAAATTCCTTTTACGCTTTTACTACTTTAATATAGTTTGACATCTCTAAAGATGAGAAACTCCTTAGTTATCACGGTTTCATACTTTATTGAAAATTTAGGCAAAGTTTTGTGACTTTCTTTTATTTGTAATATACTTTTATCGTCATAAAACTATTCTTTTATTTTATTATTATTTCTATTCGAATTCCTAGAATACGAGATATCTGACCAATGCAATAAACAGTTTTATACAATTATTCTGCAAATGATTGCCCTGAAATTATCTGGAATTCTTGTTACTGGAACACAAAATTAGATAATTACAAATAACAGTATTAACATGTTTAAATTGCTCCCGCCAGTACGCGCCCGCACGTATATATAGTATATATATATATGTGTGTGTGTGTGTATGTGTGTGTGTGTGTGTGTGTGTGTGTGTGTTTGTGTGTGTATGATTGTGTGTGTGTATGTGTGTGTGTGTGTGTGTGTGTGTTTGTGTGTGTGTGTGTGTGTGTGTGTGTTTGTGTGTGTGTGCGTGTGTGTGTGTGTGTGTTTGTTTGTGTGTGTGTGTGTGTGTGTGTGTGTGTGTGTGTGTGTGTGTCTGTCTGTGTGTGTTTGTGTTGAGTGCGTGTGTGTATGTATGTGTGTGTTTGTGAATAGGTGTATGATTGGTCTGTATGTGTGTGTTTGTATGTGGCGTCTTGTGTGTGCATTTGTGTGCGTGTGTGTGTGTCTGTGTCTGTCTGTCTGTGTGTGTTTGTGTTGAGTGCTGCGTGTGTTTGTCTGTTTATGTTTATCTTCTAACAATAAATACCCTTCTAATAAAACAATTTACTCCTTAATAGAGTTTGTTCAAATAAAATAGTAAATCCTGTATTTGTAACACAAAACAAACAAACCTATGAAGGGGTAAATAGAAAACATTATTTTCTTAAGTACACCGAAGCATACAAAAGAGTTAATATTAATACCAAGTGCGTTTTTCAACTCCTAAAGTATTTCTGTTTACACGGATGCCTAACTATATTTACAGGCATAAAAGACTCTGAAATTACATGTTCATCCAATTTTTAATAGCCCTCCACTTTCGTCTTCATTAGGCAACACGCGATACTTAATCAGGCTTGCCTCATTACTAGGCTAGTCATTGCATCCCAGAACTTTCAGTCGGTTTCCCGAGGCGCTAGATTCGCATCTCTTTGTTCACAATATAATTTATACTGCAATAGTGAGGAGCTTTGACCAAGGCTGCTGTTTTAATTTCTCAAAAACCAGCACTATTTTTAATAAGCAAGGTCAAATTCGATGTTCGCTCTTTGCGTCCCCCTCCACTTTATACCTCAGATTCCCCATAAATTCCCCTTCCCTCGGCCACTTGCACGAAGAATCGACCCATTGAATAATTATACGATGTACGTGAAACAATAGTACTCTGATCCTCTCAAGGCTGTTCCAAGGTTTCTTATCAATTATGTGAACAGATGCCTTCCTGCGCCCGGCACATACGGTTCTCATCGGCCCTAATTGCGCAGTAAATCACCGAAAGTTCTCCACACCTGACGAAGGACGCGCCGTGCTACTTAGTCTCATCTCCGACTTGTGCAAGCACGGATGTGCCAAGCGCGGATGTGCGTGCGGTCAATGTGCAGTTTCGTGTGTTTTAATGTGCATGTGCGAGTTTGGACAGTGTTTATTGTAAAATAACTGAATCTGTTTGTAAAATACTGTAACAGAAATGGGGTCACCTGAACAGCGTGAAGAGATCAGGACCAGAGTGCGAAGCCAAAGCCTCTGGTACGGACAAGTGCCTTCAATAATAGGTACACTCTTTGTCCTCTGTAGCGAAATCTCTCGTAGTTTTAGCTTTCAAGTAAAACCAATTCACAACACTTTACAATAATTTTATCAATAAAAAATATGTTAACATTTGTCCGATCCTAATTAAAATTTTATTACAGGAAAAATGTGATAAAAAATTAACTCTTTAATTATTACTATCACAATAATGCCGTCTCTGTGGGAAAATATACTGTCAGGAAAACAATTTCTTGATACTTGTAAAAATATTGAAATAGTTATATTATTTTTGTTTAACCCCGGAATACTTTAAAACTTGTTTTGAGCCTTTTAAAATTTTAGTAACTTATTCATCCATAATTTTATTTTTCTTTAAATAATTTTTAAAAAATATTTACATTTTTCAACATAAAAATTACAAAATTAGTTCGTTTAAAAAATTGTGTTCAATTGAAAATAATAAATTTGGAATTTAAAAAATTAGAATTAAGAAAAATATTGCATTTATTTAAATTTATTTTTGTTCTTTTTACACAAAATATTGTAAACTACCATGTAGTAAATATATTTGGAATACTGCAGTTGTGGGGAATTAAATATTTAAAAATATTCAAATAGGTAAATTATTTTTATTCAACTTAGAAATTCTTTAAAACTAAATTTGAGCTTTTCTAAATTTTAGTATCTTATTCATCCATAATTTTATTTTTCTTTAAATATTTTTTTAAAAATATTTACATGGTTCAAGTTAAATATTACAAAATTAGTTTATTTCAACAGATTTTTATTCAATTCAAAATAATAAATTTGGAATTTTTTTTTAAATTGAAACTAAAAAAATATTGAATTTAATTAAATTGATGTTTGTTGTTTTTACACATTTACAATGTAATGTGAGCTACCATGAGGTAAGTATACTTGGAATAGCAGCTGTGGGAAAATTGTAATACACGATTACAATTACCAATTTTAACTACACGTGAATTTGTTGACTTTTTCTGTTATATTTCTATTTTTGCAATACTCTTTTTATTTTGCGTACAATGATATTTTATTTTTAAACAATAATGAACTTCTGTAAATTCTTAATGCTTCCTTTTTCTTTAATAAGTCATCATTATATATACATATAATTTACTTCAATATAATTTATTTTGAAACATGTTTTAAAAACAGGATTTTTATTAAACTATTAAAAACAGATTTTAATTATATTTAATTTAGAAACCCTGCAATGGCTTTCCTTAAAAACTTTTTTTATTATTTGGCATTTCCCAAATTTAATTTCATATTAATTCTTTCATCTTGTAAATTCTAAATACTAGCTATATTTATAAAAATATCTATAAACTTTTAATGTTGCATGTTTTCGAAGTTTTAATAGTGTTAATTATAGTTTGGCAATTCGTTTATTTAGTTCTGTATAGATTTTAATATCATTATAGCTAAATAAAGCCATAATAAAAATCCAAAAAATTGTATTTAACAATAGACGTTAGATTTCTTTCAGTGAATAAAAATAATTAAACTAAGCATATTTTTATTCTTAATAAAAAAGAGCACTCAGAGCGAAAAAGATTCGTAATAGCAATACCATCTTTTTAATTCCGTTTTTCCATTCAAAATTGTTTTCTTGGTTTCTATTCACGAATTTATAATAAATAGATTTTACATTCTATTCCGTTAGTATTTACTACTGTATTATATATTTTGTCTTATATTAAAGTCACATTGTTGCTCACGTTCTTATAAATTGTAATTTTTCTTCTTCTTCAGGACTCGCCTGACTAATCTATAATTACGTAATGACTATTTCTGCAGGATGCACACAATTACATTCAGTGCAACTATCTTGGCGTTAACATCTCCATTTGTAAATCTGACGAGCGTCGGAAAACCCCTCATTTTCAAAAGCTGTAGATTTGTTCATAATTAATGTTCATAAATGTAATAAAAAGTACCATTAAATTCCATTTGGGAAGAGCTTTTATTCACAGCGTCTAACTTTCCACTATTTTATTTAGAAATATTACTTCAAGTGGTTTTAAAATGAATACAATTATTGAGCTAATTTAAAATTATTTCGTTAAATTTATTTTCTTAATATTATGATTGTAGTTACAATAATTTTATATGATTAATAACTGTTTGATGTGTGTGTGTGTGTGTGCGCGGTATTGTACGGTTGGATAATGTAAGTTTCTACCTTACGGCCTTATTTACTATCCAAGTTTTAAGAGCCTACTTTCGGGGTCTATAACTATCTAGATAAATTAAATAATGAATATAATTAATTAATATACATTAAATAAATATAGGTTTATATTTTAATTTTATTTTATATATCATTATATTATTATTATGTATAATATAATATCTAATAAATAATATAAATATTAGAATATATATTAATAAAATTATTGAAAGACAAGCTAATTTTTTTTTCAATTAATATTCAACTGGACAAGTTAGTCATAATAATACAATATTACAACCCTTTAACTTACAGTAGAACCTCAATAAGCCGGACCCCGTTAACTCGGATCTCAGGATAACCTTTTATAATTTTGAAATACAACAAATAAGAAATAACAGAAACCAAATAAGTACAGTACAAACATATAAAGTCTAACACAACAATAAAAAATGTCTACAGTTAAACAAAATAATGAACGTAATGTTTCGTGCGTCTTACGTTGAAAAGCCTAATGAATCGCACAGCGCGAAAGCGGCTCACAATATTCAACCAAAATTGACAGATTTGTTTGTCGAGAAATAAGTTGCAATGGAATTCCATTGTATATACAATACGTTATTATGTAATATGTACAAATCATACTGTGGGTAGTACTCTTTGTTTAGTAAACATAAAGGGGTGTTTCCTGTAACTACAATATCTTCATTTAATTTGTCCTTAGTGTCCGGCTAATCCGGATTTTCGGTAACCCAGATGGGCCACGGTACCCGTTAGTCCGAGTTATCGACGTTCTACTGTATGTAAAAGTAATAAAAGGTTTTCCGCAGCGTTAAAGCTCTGAGAACGTATAACGTATGTCATTATCTACGAAGGAGGGAACAGGATTTTGAGTATAGGTTAAATAGATTAAATAGTATAGATTAAATTAGCAATATAACACATATCTTGCATGATTGAGGAAGAAATCAAATCACGCTAGCAACGTCGCGTTCCCATATGAAATATACTTTCTATAGGAGCTATAAATAGGTGTCTACCCATTGCACTCCTTGTACGAAAAGGCTAAGAAAGTTCAGATGGAATTGCATAAGGAAAAATGAACAGTGGTGGTGCTGGGAATTACATAGGGGAAGATGATCCCCTGGTGCTGGGATTAGAGGGCAGTTTTGCGTAGGAGTCTACCCTCGACCTACTTTACACTCGGACCTGCTCTACCCTCGACCTGCTCTACCCTAGACCTGCTCAACTCTCGACCTGCTCAACCCTCAGACCTGCTTAACAATCGATCTGCTCTTTCTTCGACCTCTACCTGTTCCAACCCCTACTCAACTGGTGGTTCTCGTACAATAAACCAAATTACAAGTTGTGTGTACAATTTATATGCTTTGTATCTCGTAGTTGCTATATAATTAACTTATTCTTCTGTTCTGTTACAGCCGCTGCTTGGGAACTGTCAGAATTCAACAAAATGGTAGCGGAGGCCGAGAAGAAGGCTGGAGGGCAGAAGGGAAAAGGGAAAGGAAAAGACGATAACGATGTGGCTGTGATATCAGTTAGCGGAGGCTACACGAACGAAGCGTTCAAAGATGACGGGGACACAAGAGGTTTCAACAAACCTCCGCCCAGCCAGGCGGACGAAGACAACGTGCCCAAAGGGAAATTCAAAATGTCCAGGGCGGAAAAATGGAGAATTTTGAAGAACGTTGCCGCAATCAGTTTAGCTTTTATGGTACAGTTTACCGCGTTCCAAGGAACGGCAAACTTACAGAGTTCCATCAACGCCAAGGAAGGCCTGGGCACGGTATCGCTCTCGGCCATCTACGCCGCGCTCGTGGTGTCCTGCATCTTTGTGCCTACGTTCCTCATCAAGAGGCTGACGGTCAAGTGGACCTTGTGCTTCTCACTGCTGTGCTACGCTCCCTACATAGGGGCCCAGTTCTACCCGAGGTTCTACACGCTCGTACCCGCGGGAGTGCTGCTCGGCTTCGGCGCGGCCCCTATGTGGGCGGCCAAGGCGACTTACTTGACTCAAGTAGCCGGCGTTTACGCCAAAGTCACAGATGAAGCTGTCGATGGAATTATCGTGCGTTTTTTCGGATTTTTCTTCTTGGCTTGGCAGACAGCTGAGTTGTGGGGCAACCTGATTTCTTCATTAGGTAAGTCTGGTTTACTGCATTTTTATAGCTAGTATTAAATTTTCTACCCATCAGTGTATAAGTGAATATACAAGTAACAGTGTATAAAAAATATCGAGTGCGTACGTGCGCGCACAATAACACTTTTGTAAAAATAACCTTAAAAATGTTGCTTTTAAACTTGAATATTTTCACTCACTTTTGTAATATTTTCAATTAAATGGCTTGTTATTATTTTTATGACTTCAATTTTTACGTATCTATATCGAACCCAGAATCTACGATATAAAAAAAAAATTACTGGCGGTGGAGACAATTCTATAAACAAAAACAAAAATCGTGTCCACTCCCCAAAAATTTACAATTTTCAAAACTATAACCTCACACTTGACGGCACTTTTGTCGTTTTTTCTAACCTTAAATCTATTTTTTTTAACATGCGTCTAAATCTCTTCCAACTTTAAAACTTTACAACTAACAACAGACAAACAAGGCCTTTTTACATAGACAGGGTTAGGTAATGTTAGGTTGTGTTAGGTTACGGTAGGTTAGGGTAGATTATTGTTATATTTTGTGTGTAATAGTGTTTGTCTTGTCTCTTGAAGCCATTTTGCAACTGCGTATCGGTAAAGTAGTCATTTTATATAGTTTCCAAGTGGTCTAGTGCTAGTTTGTTTTTTTTTTCAATCTGTAAATTTTCGAAACGGAAACTGAAATGACTTTTATAGTTTTCTTAGAACTCTGCATAGCCCAATACATGGTTTTCTCCTATTTATATATTTACTTGCTTTCCTTTAATAAGAGTGTGTCGACGGTATTTTAAAACAAAACAGTAAAATACGTAACACAAAATCATTGCAAAATCATAAAACCTAAGTTGTGTTCCACCATTTAAAATAATATATACAACATTCATTTAATTTTTAAACTGAAATATTTTCTAAATCTTTTATAAATTTACAAAGTTTGCATTATTAAATAACCCTAAGAATATAACATTTTTATCTATTAAACTACGATAATGCTATTCCGAGTAATAGTTGACATTCAGAACATTAACATTTTTATGTTGAGATTGTTGTCTTTATAATGTTGACCTTTATAAAATTCTAATTTAATAAAACCTCCAATAAATTAAATAGGAAACTTTAACACCGTGGAAACTGAGATTGTCTTGTGAAAGTATTAAATTATAAGATGCATATAATTATTAAATAAACATTAATAAATTGTTTTTTACATTTATTTTACACGGATTTATCGAATGAGTTTACTTCCAAATTTCCCTTTGAATGTGAATATATTAACTAATGAATATTTTATCAGTATATAGGCCTATAATTTATCATATTAAATTCGAAATTACGTCATTGTTGTGCCCTTCGTATTAGATATTCTGTTTTTATTGAAAAACATGAGATCATAACTTTAAAACCTAAGGTCAGATAGTTCTAATAAAAATTATCAGCTTTGGTTGTTCGTATTAATGTCACACCACAATGATTTTAAATATTTTATTGAAATAATAAGCATGATAGCTAGCGATGTGAAAAGAACTGTAACAGTTCCGAGTCAGGGATTCGGCTCTAATACTTGTAACCGTTCCTAGTACTGGGAAGGGGAGTGAAATTGTGACGCACATTAGAAAGGAGGCTTTAGAATTTACGAAGGGGTTACAATCTTGCTTACTAAAATTATTTATTTAAGGACTTCATCAACTTAAAAACAGTTAATTTTTAAATTTCTTGATAAAACAAGTACTTTTTACTACGCAATTTTTTATGTGAAAAATTGCTTCTGTATTTTGCCTCACCCGTCAGATTACCATGCGCAAAATTCTGAACCGTCATATTCACAGATCAGCTGATTTAGGATATTCGCTTGAGAGATTACATACGATAGCAGTTTTACACGTAATTTACAGGTTAGCCTATGTTTTGCTTACTTTCTTATGCAATTTCATCAGAATTGTTCCTTTCAGGTAATTACACTCTGTTTGCAGATATGTATTTAAAAATCAATCTATTAAGCAATAAAATTTAACACTAAAATTTTAAAATGTAAATTACGGGGAACTTAAAATTTTACGTAAATAGGGCGTTTACGGAAGCGTGATAATATGATTGTCAACCATTAGGTTGGGACTGTTACGTCGCGATTTATGGCCCCAATGAGGAATAACGACAGTGCCTGATGTTTTCTAGACGACGAATACACAATTTCTACCTAAGAGCCAAGTGGCAGCTTATAAAATTTGCTTTTCAACATTTAAAGGCTTCACTTTCGTCTTTTGGTCTGAATCACTCAAAATTGTTTCCTGGCTTGAACCATCAAATAGACACAAAATACACACCACATTATGTGATCATAAACCACTAGAAAGCCAATTCACAAGCATGCTGTTATCACCCTACTGCCACTGCATAAAGTGAATCTGCCTTAATGTCCACAGCTATGAAACGACGAGCATCCAATGCTTCTAATCTCTACACCTACTGACTAATATAATGGAATAGTCGATCGCCTTTTGGTATTCAACGCTTCTATAAATTAACTATCTCTATAAAACGCCTAATTTTAAAATGCCTTACCTGTTTCGGTGAAAGAGTGTAAAATTTGAAAATTCAAACATTTCAAAATAAATATTACCTAGACAATACATTTATCTGGTTGTGACTCTTTAGACTCAGAAGGGAAAATGTTATTTGATAGCAAGTAAGTTATTGAAAAAGAAGGAAGCAATTTAATAAATAACAACTTGGACCTACTGTGGGGTAATTTTTTTAATTTCAAATAGATAAAACCTCTTAACCACAAAAACGTTTTATTTATATCCTTATGTACCTTTCGATTGCCAAGAAACCATCTTCAGAGGATAATTTCTGAGATAATAGTAATAATATTATTACAATTTAAACTCTGATGATGATTTCTTTGCAATCATAATGTACATAACAATTTAAATAAAAACCTGTTGTGCTTAGGGGGGTTTATTTATAAAAAAGCAATATATTTAGTTACAGTTATTTCTTTTAAAAATGTTAAATTCAATATGGCCTTATAATTTTTCACACTGTTAAAAAATGTATGCATTTTTTAAAAAATTTAATAAATATGGCAAAAATTCTTTGAAGTCATGTTTTTTTTCAAAAACCATACACTATGGTTACTGAATACACTATCTTTACTAAGCTTAATGTTAATTTAGTAAAATGTTATTCTGTTTTTAGGATAACTATCATAATAACTAGAGGAGTAGTAATAACAATTTGTTTTTACCAAAAACATCGCATTAAATAAAAGAAAATAAATGAACAATAAGGATATGCTACAGGTTTGACTAAAAAATAAAATGTCTGTTTCAGTACGTGTAGGCCATTTTGGCAGCGTTCTGTATAAAGTTCTAGTGGCTTAGGTCAATAGATGAAAGTTTGGTTATGTAAAGTGCTGGCACCGGTGTAGCCTAGGACGCGACCTAACTCTAATCTATTCTCATCACCTCCATATTGTCATGCAATTTTCTTCCTTAATGTATAATTGCACTTTGGGTATATTCATGGATAGATCGCATTTAATGGTTAATAACCATTAATGGTTGAATCGCTGGTGTGTAATTTTACGCTACATTTTTTTAAAGAAACGTTCCTAACCAATTCTGTAGGATTTTTTATAATTTTTCTACTTTTCAATTGACCAGTTCCACTAGTTTAGTTTGCAATATTTGTGGATTCAAATTCGTTAACTTAAGTTTTTTTAAACAGTTTTCTCCACTGCCTATAAATTATTAACCTCAAAAAAAATTGGAACTTTGTCTCTGTGCTTATAAAGCCAGCGTTGTGACCACTAATCCCATCTAATGTCCTAAATTATTTTTTAAAATTTAACAACTGATGTTTTAATTCATTTTATTCTTATCCTTAACAATATCGGCGGTGCCCACTTATATTTTGAGCGACACCACTTTAGCATTAAAACTACTTCACTAGTTTGACAGGTTTGGTTTTTAAATATCTATACAATGTACATAATGAAAGAGACTAATTGGTGTAAACACGGATTGGTTTGTTGAGGAGTTTGGTACTTTTATGAGTTTAGGTTGGCATCACTGAAATCAGCTGAAAATATTTAGAAAGTAAAAATTGTTTTGTTTATAAATTCAAAATTTCATTTAACAATGACAGGTTCTGCTGATACGTTTGATATTTTTATCAATTTAGGTTGGCATCACTGGAATCAGCTAAGAATAGTTAGCAATTAAAGTGCTTTATTTATAACCTCAAAGCATTAAACAATGGTTTGTCCAGTCGAGGTTTCCACAATAGTTTAGTGAACACACTCAAGTAGCCACAATGAGAAGGTCAAAGAATTTGTGGGAAAGTGGCTCAAACGACAAGACAAAGACTTCTTTGCTCGGTGTATAAAAAAACTAGTTCATTGTTGGGACAATGTGTTAATGTTGTTAGAGATTATGTTGAGAGGCAATAAAAGTCTCTTTGTAAAAAAATAGTTTTGTCAACATCAAATTTCTCTTTATTTATTGAATTTCATTTTAAAATTAATTAAAATCAGTTAATTCCTTTATTGGGTATTGCCTTCTGTTTAGTTTGTAGAAATATAAAGGAATACTCTAAGGCATTCAAAGGGGTTGAGCGCACTTAAGTAATTGTTGCGTAATCCGAGCTATGTTAAAATAATTCCCAATTAATAAATATTAATGTTATGTTAATATTAATATTATGTTATTAATGTTATTAATTCTAATATTATGTAAAAATATTAAATCTATAACAACTGATTTTCTAAAAATCAATAACAAAATAAATTTTATTAAATGGGACTATATTGGACATATTTTACACTTCTAAGGGATAACAGAACACACTGAAGATGATTATCATGTAACAGAAATGTACACTTCGGGCTAAAATAGGCCCCTTCAATGTAAGTAATAAAAGCAATGTTACCAACATGAACCAGTGTAAACTAGTTTTATAAAACAAAAATTCAATTCGTTCGACAGTCAGTTTATTTATTGAAAATTATTCTCTTTAACCGAGTGGTGTAGCGGATAGAGTACCTGGGTACTAACCTCTATATTCCGGGTTCGATTCTCGGTAGTGTCTAAACGTTTTAGCAGTTTTTCCCAGGTTGGTAGTAATGTAGAGCTTGGAATTGGCGGTTGAAGGTTAGTGAACGCTATATTACATTTCTTAAATACGATATGGGCCAAGGGAAACAGTCAATCTGTCAACTTATTATACATGTAGATGTACATAGTGCAAAAGTACAGCTATCACAGCTAACACATAGGCATAATAAGATTTTTTTCTCAGCGCAGTAGATGATACTATAATAAACCAAATTATAAAAGCCGTAAAGAGGGTCACAACAGAAATTCATAATATAGAAATATTATAGAAATTTATAGAAATATTATATATATATTTGAATACATTTTCTGCCTTTCCTATCAATAAAATGTGTTCCTTTGTTGACGCGTTTCGAAATAACTCAATTATCAAAAGTTAAGTAGTACTCCCACACTCAAAACGTAAGTAGTAAGTACTCCCACACTCAAAACTTAAGTAGTACTCTCATACTCAAAACCCAAGTAGTAGTTAAGAAGTTCTATTCAAGTTTTGAGAATGGAATTATTCCGAAATCCGACAACAAAGGAAGACATTTTAACTAAAAACACTTTTAAATTGTTATACTTGTCTATAGTAGCACTTACTTTATATAGTTGAGGACGGCCGTTTAGGGAGATGTGTCCCATTATCAACTCTGACCGTAAGTCTGTCAACTGAGTTATGGTCTGAGTTGACAATGAGACACATCTCCCGAAACGGCCGTCCTCAACTATATAAAGTAAGTGCTACTATAGACAAGTGTAATATATTTACAAGTGTTTTTAGTTAAAACTAGTTGCTGACGTCGAGATGGAATCTACAAATATGAAAATATTTTAATATTAGGAAATACAGAAAAATGTAATCAAAAGCTTAGCAACTGCAGTAAATTTAACCAAATTTTTCCTGACGTCGAATGAAAGTTTCAATACAAATTTAAAACATGTTTACCATTCTAACCCTTAGAAGTTTGCTTCCTTTTTATTTATTTATTTAGAATTTACTTTTACAACAAACAGCCTTGGCGTGTATTCGAGCTTTCGTATCTACGAAGCTGTTCGTCCCACTGTAGGAAGTTCCCTACACCAAGGACTGGCTGATAAAATCAGTAACACCATAATTATCATGTAAAATAAATAAATATAAAAATGTTAAAGTTGGCCTCAAGGTCACACAACAATGTTCTTTGGCTAACGAGTTCCCACGAGGGACAACAATTCCCATACAACCATTAACCCTGTCTCTGGCCAGCAGATAAAACATCGTTTTATAGTATCCCGACGCTGTCAATTCTTTATTTTCTGTTAAATCCAATTAAAAATATACGAATGAAAGGTTGATATTTTAAACTTTCATTTTTATTTACAATATTTTCACATAGGGTCGTTACTACTACACAAACCTTCCCACGGAATATCGATCTTTACTGAATATTATGAAGTCTTATGAACACTATTACACCTTTCTTCTGTAATAATTCCTTTACTACTTTTTTTGTAAAACTTTATATTTTACGAATCCTAAAAATCCCTAAAAATGTGTGTCTTTGAATTTTGTTTAACTATCTTTAGAAACTAGATAAATAAACAAAAATTGTTTAGAGTCGATACCTACTTAGGGCAAAGGGCAAAAATTTAAGTTAGTTATCCTCTATTACATAATTACAAATAATTTAAATAAAGTGACATAACCTTTGCGTTAAAATAGTTGTTCTATCACATGACCTACAACATTAAATCAGCTGTTTAGTGAAATCATAGGTTATCACTTATTTTAGGCCAAATGGGATGAAATGACTCTGTTGCATACCTTACCCTTTTTGTGAAAAGCTTTTATAAAATTAAACTAAAATTAATAAATATAATTAATGAATTAATATTTCAAAACAACTATTAACATCAAGTGTCACCCACTACAAGTTTTACAAAATGTATTTATACTTGAGTGGATGAATAAAGAGTGTTTTATTAACAATTGAAATTTCGTACAAGTTACATAGGACGAATGTGAACTAATATAGGAAATTGAAGGAATATCAGGTTGAATAGACAATATATTTACAATTTTCTACCTATCCAAAATTCTAATTTCTTTGTTAGTTTTCATAAATTTAACAAAGAGGATAAACATAATATGTTTACTTTATTTCAATTTATTATTATACGAGAAAATATCTATATTATATCGAATACCTAGTTATTTTGCTTTGTCATGGTGTTATTTTATTTTTTGCAATTTTGCTTCAAAAATGTTAACAATTATTATTTACCATTGAAAAATAGTAATTTTTATAAACTGTTATGTTTTTAAGTAAAACTAAATTTTGCCTTTTATAAAAATTGTTATAAAAATATAACCGTAAATTTGATTTAACTCTACTTAGTCTCACAATTTTTCATTTTAAAAAATCATAGATTTTCCAGTTTTAAAATATATGTATATATATATATATATATATATATATATATATATATATATATATATATATATATATATATAATTAATAAATTAAAAATATTTCAAAAACAAGAATACTTTTATTGCATATATTATTCTTGTTTTTGAAATACTTTTAATTTATTAAATATATTACAAGAAAACATATCACCATATTTAATATATATATATATATATATATATATATATATATATATTTTTTAAAACAACACAGGTTATTCAAATACAAGAATATTCTTGTATTTGAATAACCTGTGTTGTTTTAAATTATTAAACAAGAAAACGTATTATATATATATATATGTATATATATAAATTATACCACTGTATTTTACACACATTCCCTATACAGAATATATACACATATGCATACATAAACAAAATAGGTGTTTCATCATTTAATGTAACAACTACAACTTCTTACCACTACGGACCATACACCATTGCCACATTAAAGTTAAGTATTTATTTCTAATATTTTAATATTTGCAGTTCTATTGTTGAGCAATGTACTAAGTTTGTTGTTTGTTTGTGGTGCGCAGTGCTATCAGCCGGCGGTCACGGCGGAGGCAGTGGCAACTTCACCATAGCTTCTGAAGAAACGTTGAAACACTGCGGCTCGGAATTCTGCGTGACGGCCCAACATGGCAACGACAACTTGGAACGGCCTCCAGACTCGGAGATATTCACTATCAGCACCATATATCTGGTGTGCGTTGGCTCTGCTGCGATCATGGTGGCGCTGCTGGTCGATCCTCTCTCTAGGTGAGTCGAATATTTTTAACGTAATATATCGATCTAATTGCGAAACTTTTATGCGCGGATAGGACAGAGGCAGTTCGGAAAACATTGTCCGAAGCAGTCGTGTCTGATATTTGTGAAATGTTGAATGGTCAATATTCCCTGGAAATAAGGTTAAATAACAAAGAATTCGTGAAATGCAATTGCTTTTCCTCTACGAAAATGAGTTTTTTTTATTGTTATGAGACATTAGATTTGAAATAAAACGTTTGTCGTTATGCCAATAATTTAAAACAAACAGTGATATAAAATTATAACAAATAACGCAAAACATTCAATCACAATAATGTTTTAATAACCCTACGTAAATTTCAGTTGCAAGCAACCATCCACATAAGCATCGAAGGCAAAATAAGAGTTTGTTTTATTTCCGTACGAGGTGCATTGTTACAGAAATGTACAGGTTACTAATAAATTGTTATAGTTGTGGAGTTTTGTGTTTATAAAGTCACTGATTTAAAATCCTTGTTATAAATAATTACTTTACAAGAAATTGAAACTCGTTATATTAAAATAATATGTGAAATCAATCTTGTCGTTAAGATCGTACCAATAATTACCAACTCTTATACATTATAACATCATCTATATATGTTATATATAAATGATTGTATGCATGTATGAACCTTATGCATTACTAAACTACTGATCCAATCGCCATGAAACTTTGGGAAATTGTTGAGTACATTTCTGGGAAGGTTTTTGGCATAATAAATTTCAGAGGCGTAGCTAGGAGGAGCACAGAGGGCTTATGATCTCTCCAAATTTAAAAAAAAAACGAAAAATATTAACATTTAAAACGGAGCTAGGTTTTTAGCAAAACAACTTCCCGACGGCATTAACTTTTTTCTCAAAATTTATTTTTGAAGTACCAAAATAGCATGAAATATGATTTTCTATCTTATCTTATCCTAAGACATTTCTTGTATTTCGGTTGCTAGGCAACACTCAACAATTTAAAATTATTTTCCAACACATTTCAAACAATATACAACAAATATTGTATATCCGAATGCACTTCAATAAATAACGTTTATTGTCACACTTTTCTCGATCGACTACTCTAAGTTGAGCTAAAGTTAACTGACCGTTCATTGACTTTTAGTCAGCTAGTAAGTAACAATTAAACACTGTCAATAGTTATTTAGAACTCAGTGAGTTGAATCAGTATAATTCACGTCCTCATGCTGGCAACGGGCACGCTCGTGTGTTTATAAAATAAAGACATAAAGTAAATATTTACTGTAATAATACTATTACGTTTCTAAATAAATAACATTCAATGAAGAGCAATTATTGTCACACTTTTCTCGACTACTATAGGTTCAGCTAATATTGTGTTAATAAAATACTAAATTAAGTTTAGCTAATGTTAACACGCCATTACTGATTTTTAGGCGGTACGAAGTACTCCTGGTCGGCTAATATTTAATAAATAACGACAAATACTGTATTTTCCTTCGTATAATTCTTTATTTGTAATGTATATATTTTTCTATAACAATCATATTTTCACGCGTAGTTTGTATTTCCTCAAGTCAATAAAGATATTTAAATTATAATTCTACTCAACGCTTGACCTTTGCTTATTGGTTCAGCCAATAATTAAGTAATAACACCAACTCACAATCATTCATTTATTCCTCAAAATCATCATCATTGGGGAGGATATGATATCTAATACAATATATAAACTGCAATTGAAATATAGTTTAGTTCAACTTTATTAATTATTTGAACCTAATTTCATTTGCATAGCTGTTGTATTTGCTATTCTCTGTGATGATGATTTTGTATCGAAACGCGTTTAAGGCATAAACAATTGTACGTTTTTGTTACTTGTTATAATTTGCTTCGGTTACTATGAGTACCTGGGTCAAACTTTGGGAAATAGAGGTGATAAGAGCTGAACGCTAGGTAGTGAAGCCATGCTCACAAGTCTGTCAGGAACAATGTCCTGAAATGGTACCTCTGCAAAGTTTAGATACTTTTCTGTCGGTAATACCTAGGAAATATTTGTCACTTTTTCCATTTCCTGCTATTAGCACACACACTCCGTGTATATATATATATATAATATATATATATAAATATATATATATATATATATATATATATATATATATATATATATATATATATATATCTTGTTCAAATACTTAATCGTTAATAAAATACGTTTGTATTCATCCTGTCAAGTTCAAGTACATTTCTATTAACCTATAGAAGATGACAATTGATTTTAATAAAGGTTTTTTCAAATATTTATCCAGTATTATAATTTATAAATATTTAAGGGGTCTAGGTCGAATTCGAACTGAGTATCTTCATGTTCAAAGTTTAGTGCTTTGGCACTGAGTCAACTATCCCTAGCTAGAAATCTATTTCTCAAAGAATTATACGAATTTTATTTTCACCACCTTTGTCGTTGAAACCTCCATTGCACAACCTTTAATTGCTCCCATGGTTACCACATAGAATCATAAATAATGCTCTATGATTGAAAATGGATGAAAGGAATAAAATAAACAAAGTGGAATAACGATATCGAACCATGTTTTACAAAAGGACAATGCGGAAAGAAAGCGAAAAGAAACTAGAACACAATGCAAGCGACGAAAAACGTGTATAAACAGTAACAAACAAAAATAATAGTCCAACACCATACATAGAAAGGAAAATGGAAAACTACATGGAAATTCACTTTACAATTTTTCAAATAATATTGCTGTTCATGTACATTAACACATGTACATACATATTTATAATAATTGTAATTATAATATATATATATATATATATATATATATATATATATATATATATATATATATATATATTTTAAATATGGTGATTTTTTCTTCTAATATAGTGAATAAATTTACAATATTTCAAAAATATGTATTAAACTATTCTTGTTTTTGAAATATGTGTGTATATATATAAATGACTGTGTTCTATGTATGTATGTATGTATGTGTGTGTGTGTATGTATGAGCCTTATGCATTACTAAACTACTAATCCGATCGCCATGACACTTTGGAAAATTGTTGAGTACATACATTTCTTGGAAGGTTTCTGGCGACATACATATTTTTTCCACCATATAATTTTTAAGTGCCAAAATATCATAAAATATTACTTTCCACCTTATTTTATCTTACGACGTTTCATTGAATTCATTCCAAATGTCGGTTGCTGGGCAACACTCAACAATCTAAAATTATTTTCCAACACTTTTCAAGCAATATATAACAAATATTGTATATCCGAATGCACTTCAATAAATAACATTCAACCAAAAACATTTATTGTCAAACTTTTTTGATCGACTACTATAACTTCAGGTATTATTATGATAATAAAATACTAAATTAAGTTTAGCTAATGTTAACACGTCATTTATTTACTTTTAGGCGGTACGAAGGTCGGTGGGGTCAGCTAGTCGTAAAATAAAAAAAAGGTCGACCAGACGGTGAATGAAATGTTTATAGTGTAGATAATAGATTGTAATTATAAATTTGATGTATTTTAACATTTCTAGAAGACAATAATCAATTTGAAATATAGCCTACAACTGTTCATGTTTCTTCATATACTGTATTTCATTATTAAGGCAATACGAAGTTTCCCGGGTAAGCTATTTATAAAATAAAAAGTAACTAAAATAAAATGTTTCTTTGTTGAGTTAAGTAGAAATTGACATTTAAAAAAATTATATAACTTGTTATGCCTCAGTTCTACTAGGCGCCTGAGTGGTCTGCGAGAAGAGCACTTGATTGCTAACCTCGCCATATATCCCATTTGGGATTGGACCAGCAATGTTTGCGAACTGATTATAGAATGTAGTGTTGAACACAAATCAAATAATATTAGGTGGCTGAGTGGCGCAATGGATGTAGCATTTCGCTATTGATTGGATATGCTGGATTCCATGCACTGTAGCACTTATCTAGCCTCCAGACAGCCAGTCTGTAAAAGTCAATACCCAGAAGCAAACGTAAAGAATAATAGACGGTTCAAGTGTATTGCCTACATTGTATACTGTATTGATCAAGAAATCTTTATTCTGTCTCTCCTAGGCCAAATTAAAGGAATAAAAAAGAGTTATTAATAATTATATAAAATTTTTTAGTTATATCGCTATAGAATAATTACCATTAGAGAAGAACTACAGAAATACAGAGTGTTCCAAAAAGAATGCAGGGATTTTTAACGAGCGATACTGAAAGATTGTCCAACATTACTAAACGATTTAACATCAATCTGAAATTGAAATAAGTAAGTTTTGTTCGCCGTGTTTGCCAGTTTCATGATCGATCAGATTAATGATAATCCTAAATTTCTTTAAAGAGTACTGTTTTAGACAAAGCTACATTCAACACAAATGGTGTTTTTAATCGTCACAATTGTCCGTGATGGGGTTGATACCAACTCAACGTTATGCAAAAACATTTACGCTATTCGCCAAAAGTGAACGTGTGGTCTGAGTTAATGTATGACCAAGTGATAGGCACTATCTTTTAATGCATAATTTATCTTGTAATGCTAGAAAACTTTTTGTTTCCTCAAATCAAAGACATTGAACAACATAATATGGCGTGATAAAAACCTTGTTCTTTTCCCTTCAATTTGGCATTAAAGTCGTTTAGTCATCTCGATCAGTTTTTCAGTACCGCCCGTTCAAATTTCCAGCATTCTTCTGTATAACGTCAGAGAGAATGCTTTTGAACGTGTCCTTGTAACATTGTTCTGGATACCGAAATGTTGGTACAGATGTACTCTTCCACCAACGCTACCTGCTGGCAACAAGAGGTAAACCACGAAAACCAATTGAAACACTAACCCAAAGTCGCAGTAAAGGATTTGTTTATTTTCTACGCTTCAGTCTGTGGCCAAGCCTGTGATTATTTCCACCAATAAAAATTGATGGTACAAGATTGTACACGAGCCTTTTAATTGCAGCCATCCCAACCAGAAATTAATTCCGAAGGAGGAGGATTCTCCTAAGAACCGGTTCTGCTGTAAGGTCAGACGAGCCGACTTCGGGGAGGCATTTCAGCGAACTCTCCTCGCGCTGTCAAACAATTATTTTAGCTTTTTATTTATTTTTCTTTTTATAATAACCGAAGGTCGTTTTTAATCTTTATTTTTTGTTGGTTCTTAAGTTTGATTCTTCTAATCGGTTACGCATTTACGTTCTAACAGAAACCCTCTACTATTCTACATAACAAACAAATAGAGTTGAGAGAATATTATATTTATTTTAGAGTGGCGTGAATACTACAGCAACTAATATCAACAAAAATTGTTTAAAGTCAATTTCTACTGAGGTAAAAAATTTATTTTGTTACTTTTTATTTTATAATTACAATTAATATAAATATGTAGGCTATATACACGTGACAGAATCGCAATATTAAGTGTCAAATTAGAAAACGAATTTCCCAGCAATTTTCAATTTCCTCCTCTATACAGTTTATGGTGTTGGACTATTATTTTTGTTTGTTACTGTTCATTTCCTTCTAATTTAAGAAGCTGATGATGGTCTATGGTTTCTCATTCTATCCATCTCTTGTAATGCTTCATTATTGCAAGGATCCTTTCTCTTATAATCTCACATATGTCTTTAAGTAATAGATTTCCAGCTATGGGAATGTTGGCTCCGTGTCAAAGTGCTGGATTTCAAACATGTAATCATTTAGGTCGAATCTTACCGAGATATCAACCTTTTTAAATTTAATTATTGAATAAATATTTGAAAAAGTTCTATTAACATCAACTGTCATCCACTGTAGGTAAACAAGTGTGTTTGAACTTGATTGGATGAATGAAAATATAATTTATTAACGATTGAAAATGTGTACAAAATGTATTTCAGGAGAGTGTGAGCTAATAGAAGGAATTGGAAAAATCATATGAAAAGGATTTAAATGAAAACATTTTAAAGTTCTAGAGCGTTGTTATTTACAGACACCATTATAAACTTCACATTGGTAATATAAATAATAATTAAATTTACACTAAAGAGCAGCGGTTTCATTCAGTTAAGAGGATGAGGGAGATGGTGCAACATTTTCTGAAAAAAAATACAAATGTTTGTTAATAATTGTAACTAGAAATTTAGAATTTATTTAAAAAATTCCAAATTAGAAATATTTTTCTTAAATCGTCTTTAAAAATGTCTTCAAATTTGATGTATTATACTGTAATTATTTTTTTAAACTCTTCAAGACACTTAACATTGGGCCTATTAATCATATATAAGTCTGAAAAGTATAAAAGTGACGTATACAGTTCAAATAATAAGAGCTGTTTAAGGGCAAGTGACTTTTTAGTGCAAGTAGATTCGACACTACGCTTTCCCCGCACTCCAGGGTATATTCATTGCCTCCTCCCTAATAACGCATATTCCACCTGTTCTATATTACCTGGACACATCTGTTTGTGGTTACATTCCGCTATAACTCCGAAAGAGAGTAGGTTACTTTCTCTGAGTAGGGGTGCGACCTCCTACTCACTTTATTATTCTCACTTTATCTTCCATTCAGGGGCGGATTTAGGATTTTTAAAGATAGAACAAAAAAGGAAAATTTTCTTGATAAGAAATACAGCTAATGGAATTATTCCAGCGTAAATGTTTAATCATGTATTTTTGTAGGTCTATTTAACATCAAAGATAACATTACTATATAAAGTCTTACAAAATAATTTTCTATTTATAAGCTATACTTAAATTAAAGTTATTTTAACCACACAAAACGTAAATAATTTGTCATTGTTTTTATTTGCCAAATTAATCGACGACATTGCAATGTTCCCTGTAATATCGCTATGAATGCGAACGTCAGGACGGCTTGTAAACGTTTGTCCGTCTTCCTCCAGCTCATCCACGCTTCAGCTTCTCCAAGGACACTGCGTGCCTCTCTAGCAACACAAAAACCTAAGTTATAACTGTATAAAACAACTGTGGCGTAATGTTTAACATAAATAAATGAAACCTCACAACCACAAATAACTTTCTTCTTTTATTTAAAACCTTATGTACATTTCGATTGCATGGCAATCATCCTCAGAGGTAATTAACAGTTAAAACACTTCTGAGGATTTATTTAATTGTAAATTACCTCTGAGGATGATTGCTATGCAATCGAAATGTACATAAGGTTTTAAATAAAAGAAGAAAGTTATTTGTGGTTGTGAGTTTTCATTTATTTATGTTAGAAAAGATAAATGTTGACAATAGCTTTAACAATTTTCCTTCACGTAGTCATGTTTTTTCTTAGTCTTACTCTTGGCAATTGGAACTTTTATCAATGAATAATATTACTTATAAAAGTTTATTTTTTACTTTTAGAGTTTCTGTTCATACAAAGAAGGTTATTCTACAGCGATAGGGTCTGTTATTCTGTGTAACGTTTGTAAACTAAGTGGGATATTTTTTTTTTAATTTATAAGAAATAATGCGCATTTAGTGGGAAACTTTTAATTTGTGAATGTAGAACCTTGATTTCGAGTCAGTTCCATCGAGAATGGTAATACTGTACATGTGTTTAACTTTAAATGCGTTAACGTCTGAGTTTAGTATTGTAAGGTTTATTATTTTACTTGCACCTGTTCCACTGTACACTGCATCGCAGTAGAATTTCACGATAAAGGGTTTAAAAAATAATTCTAAAAAATTGCAAGTTGAAAACTTTTCTCGAGTCGCTAAAATGTCAGTACAAAATTATAGTTAAGAAATATATAATACTGGAACAAATATTCTTTGAGCTTAGCTTGTGAGGTTATGTTAAAAACAAATAAAAACATACACAAACTCACAAATTAATCATTTATTCACTCACACGCGTTTCAATGACAACGTCATCATCATCAGTGAGGTTACTACTACAAACTCTAACTTACAACTAGGGTGAAAGTATAAATACGGAAGTGTAACCTTACTTTCACCCTAGTTGTAAGTTAGAGTTTGTAGTAGTAACACTCACTGATGATGATGACGTTGTCATTGAAACGCGTATGAGTAAACAAATGAATAATTTGTAAGTTTTGTGTATGTTTTTATTTGTTTTTAGTATAATACTCGTATTTTATAAAATAAATGATAAAATAGTTGAGTATCATCGAGTCTGTGATATTTATTTTAACAATGCAACGTTTCGGCAAGTAGTTCTTAGTGAAGTGTAAGGATTTGATATTTTGCCTCCTCACTTTACACATTTGAATGTTAAATGTATGGACTTTGTTTTTTATAGCACAGCAGGATTGATGAGGACGACAAACTAGCTGCCGAAACGTTGCTTTATTAAAATAATTATCTTTGACTAGATGATAAACCACTTTGTCATTTTTTTCATATTTAATTTCAGTTCTTTAATAAATAATATTTTATATTTCAATATTGTTGGTTGTTTTAAAAATTATCACTTTTAAGGATAACTTTCCCCTGTGTTTTACCTGAAATGTTCTCTAGATCTGTGCCCTGAGAGGCACGCTCCCTCTGCGCCCTTGCTGGATCCGATTCGTTGGGAGATTTATTATTCTATATTTTAATCATACCTATTATTTTACGCTTTCCGACCAGAAGGGAAATATTTTCCCCTTTCGTTGAAATACTCTTTTAATTTTAAACGTTTAATTCGCAACTTCTGCGTTGGAAACGTTATAATCACATTGGCCTTTCAGAGACGCTCGGTAAACGATTTTTTTAATTACTACTTTGCAACAACTGTCCAGGAAACGCCTGATTGTTGCCATATACGGCCGTCGTCTTGTGGCAATACTTCAAACACCCTACAACTATATTTCCACACGTCATATTCATTGCGCTGTCAAGGTCAGACGGATATCTGTGTAACTGCTCGCGCAAGATCGGTCGTGTTTCCATATTCCCCGGACAACTTACGCCATACCTTCTGAAAACCGAATATTACGCCAGTCGTGACGTCACTTCTAACCTTAAACGGTACCGCCCACTTTTTCGTTACAGTAAACAAAGTGTATTTCTTTCTCTTAATTACCCCTTTCACTTCTAACCTATCGTAGAATGTTCTCGACCGTGTGCAACAGTCCCGCCATTGTTTCGAGAGCTGTGTTGTCCAATCTCTTTATTTGCATCTCTCAATGAGAGCATTTTTTTCTCATCTGTGAATCATGTGAATACATCGTAGCAAATGTGTGTTCGTTATGAAATTTTAATTGTCTAAATGGTTTAATGCTCGATGGTTTATGAAGTTGTATAAGCTTTTGAAAGTACAACGTACGCGATGTAGCAAATGTAACTCTAGCAATAAGACTTTGGTCCGTGCAGAAACAAAGTAAATTAAGTATTTATTTTTTATTCGTTACCTCTATTTACCATTATATTATTTTGCTTCCTATGTATAGATTTTTTTTAGGTGGATGTGTGCTATTGGAATAGAGTAATTTAACGCTAGTCTAAAGATCCTAGGTTCGATTCCCGGTAATACCAAATAATTTTCGTGTACTTTTCAGCCATCAGGTCTCCTTATCCTGTCAAAATGAGAACCTAGGGGAACAATGAACGATTGAAGTGTCTTAGTGGCCGCATTACCACTTCTTCTTCTTCTTATTATTATTATTATTAGGGTTATTATCATTATTATAATTACTAATACTACTCTCATCATCTGCATTATTATTATTATTATTTATAAATTTTTATCCAAACAATATTTATCACTGTTCAAATCAGGAACTAAGCCTTTGAGAACAACTAACCTCTGCAAACACTCAAATAACTCACATTTAGTTAAACACTTAAATATCACATTAGTTTCAGTAACACTATAGAAACATTTATAGCGTTAAATAAGTTTAACCACTTAGTAAGAGTTGAGTTATTTAAGTGTGCTTCAGTTATATTATTGTTTAAAATATTTGTTAAATGAAAACTTCTTTAGGCAAACCGTACAGTATTTCTATGTAAGAATAACCATTGTCTGGCTAGTTATAAAACGTATTGAGTTCGGAAACGTTCGAGAGAGGTCGGACAAGCTCGGAAACTGAGCGTGTACCGGACGGAGGCAGTGAGAATTGGTGATTGAAAATAGTTACGATTATTCCAGTTTATAAACATTGATATGCGTTTAAAAATGTTATTAGTTTTTCAGAAAACAATTAAAATCAATAAAAGAAGGAATATGGTCTGTCAAGTTATTAGCAGTACTAGAGTCAGGAAAGAAACGACTGTCTTGACTTGGAAACCTACGTCCGTGCTTTGGGAAAGTAGCAAGGAGCGTTAATACAACTAAGGTAGCAATGATGAAACCCAAGGAGGAAGGTTTAAGGAGGTATTATAAATAATATCAACTCTGAATAATGAAAAAAACATTTTGGTTTAGGCAAGACATTGGTAGGAAGATAAAAAGTCTTGGTAGAGGATTTAGGAGAAACCATGGCTGATGCACTTTTGTGGTCATAAAAAGGTCTCTAACCGTTATCTTCTTGTGAGGAGAAGGATAAGGAATTGGGCAGGACAAAGGGAAAGCCATATGGTACCCTGGTACTGGGCATAGGGTACACTATGGTATCGATGTGTTCATGATGCTTTCCTGAGCTAGACGTAATATCAAACGGGTTGAAGAGAAGTGCATGGTTTATGCAGGATTTCTTTCACCTGGCTTCGCAGGAAACTTAATTACTCCAAGCCCATTTAAAACCTCTAATAGCTAAAGTTAGGAGATTCCGACAGTAATTGACTTCAACCGTCACTTCTAGCGATAAATAATTTAACAAGTCGATTAAATCTCATCTACCACCAGCGCAATTAGTTCAGTTATTCAATCATCGGCTAATACAGTGTTTATAGAAAATGTCAAGGCCGTGGATATTTAGGTTGCAAACACAATCCTTGAGCACACCGCACGTGTAATCGCGAGTAATCAACAATACCAGCAGGCGCCTGTTTCTCCTGACGAGTAGTTCTGCTGTCATGTGTTGGTCGGTCTTTGTGTTACGTCATATTCATCCATTGCGTTTATGTACAATATACGATACAACGTGGAGTGCCGCTTGCTTTATTTTTGCATATAAACAAAATTAAAGTTTTCTTTGCCTGTTTTCTTTCAAATACACTTGCTATGTAAAGATGAACATATGAACACATGCGCGCGCGCCTGTGTGTGTGTGTGTGTGTGTGTGTGTCTCTTTGTCTATATATATTTTCATGAATGTGTGTGTGTGTGTGTGTGTGTGTGTGTGTGTGTGTGTGTGTTTGTGTGTGTGTGTGTGTGTGTGTGTGTGTGTGTGTGTGTGTGTATGTGTGTGTGTGTGTATGTAAATATATACTAATTTTATTTTATGTTTATCATTTGAATATTTGAAAGTTTATTCTTATTATAAATTTAAATAAAATCAAAAGATAATTTTAGTAGCATTTAGGAATATTTAGTAAAGTTTGACTATCGATTTTATTCGACGAATTATATTCCCGTGTATTTGTAATATTTATACTGCGATAGTATCGAACAAATTGTTTCTTGACATATTTTGTTATAATCCAAATACTGTACCTTTAAATACATCTCACAACCTTAAGCTCTATTTACATTATAAATTTTTTAAAACAATTATTATTTACAATATAAAATCAGTTTTTTAAATTTACCATTAATAAGACTTTAAACTTTTTTTAAATTTACTTAAAAACATATTAAGTATAGTAAAATAAGCACTATAAATATCTACAATAAATAACGACCAACATCCAGCCTTTTTATTATTCATAATTTTAAATTTTAAAAACTTTATTTTAATAATTATTTAATTAATATAACTTTTAAATGTGTTTAGTTTTGCGTATATTTAACTAAATCGTGTAATTTATAAGTAATTGATTTGCCATTTAAATAAACATAACCTCTAAATCAGTAGAAAAACAGCTGTGTTATGAAATCATATGTTAAACGATTTCTGAATATCAGAATTTTATGTGTTGACATCTGTCAAGCGAATAATAATTTACCTAAAACAAAATTTTATAGTGTGACTGTAGATGTTATCAAACTAAGAATAATAAAATATTTCGACAGTAAGATTTACAGTTATAAGAATTTTAATGTTTTAAATATATTTGATAAAGCCTGTTCAATATAAGCACTTCATTAAGGATTATTGCTAACCGAGAGCAACGAACTGGAATTTTTCTGATTAGTTTTGTTTTTTGTTATGAATAACGTTTAACTACATGCTTGTAAAGACGTTTCTCCTTTTCTACAGCCGCAAAAACACATTTTATTAAGTTATAAAACAAAACACAATTAGCAATCGACACTCACTTCCTACCGTGAAGAAAGTTTCCTCGTCGAAGAGCGCATTAACTGCAAAACTATTTCTAATATAATTATTGTAATGATACTGGAAGTCGTAGCGCATGGGTGGCGAGGACAGTCTTCCTGCTTCCTCCAGGAAATCCGATAGGTCGGATTTGTATCGGAAAAACGTGCTGAATTACTAGAACAATCGTGGATAAACAGTTTAAAGTCGAAAACAATCGCAATGATGGAATTTCAATTGACAAGCGGTCAAAGCTTCCAATGTTAAGGTTACTAACGTAATAAAGGATATAAGGAAATGCACAAAGGTAGTAAATATTCTTTCAAGAAGTGAGTTTCTTTAAATATAATGATAATTGGTAATTTCTTTATATTAAACACAAAAGCGAAAACAATTAATATTGCTCTTCACGAAATATTTAGAGTAAACGTTTATATAAAATACACAATACATTTTTGTTCAGTGAGCAGAGGAAGGAGTGAAGCTCCGAAGAACGTTCTACAACTCTCGAATAATTCGTTTGTTCAATCATAAATATTAATAATACAACACCTAATTCATTTTTGAGCTAAGCTTGGGGGGAACAATAAGAGCTGCAAAAATTCAAAATAACTCAAATCTCTAAAATATATATTTTTTTAAATGCTTTATGTCATACATGTTTCAAAAGCCAAACTGTCATTATCAGTAACAAGTGAACGTTCACTGATGATGAAAGCTTGTCTATTAAAACATGTGTGACAGCCATTTAAAAAAATAAACTTGTGAAATATCAGTTATTTTGGATATTTGCTGCGCCTAACTTGAACAAAATCCATCCTTGTTGTGATCATCTTGAGTTCATTGATTAAACTATAAGTAATTATTGCGTCACTAAGAGAATGCTTTAGAACTTACTTGCTGACGTTTCGTAAATGAAACGATTTTTTTCGAAACACGTCAGCAAGTAAGTTTAAAAGTACTCACTTAGCTACGCAATAAGCAACACTTAATATTACTTACAGCAAAATCCTTCCCTGAGTTTCATCTAAAACTCTATTTAGGTAACCTGTTCTCATTAAAACCACTGTATTCCCCTGGTGTGAGTTACGTGTGTGAACATTTAAATAGTTTTAAAAAGGAATAGATGTGAAATTATTAGTTATATTAAACTTGATTTTGTTGAGGTTTATTCTGCAAAACTTTGAACTTAATTAATTCTTATTACACTTTTGCTATTACTTGCGACCAGACTTTTTGTTAACTAAAAGTTGTTAAATTGTTAACTTACACTTGTAGGAAACGTTTTCGTCTTACTACTTCTCCAGCCTCGTATTTTTGCCGCTAAGAATGCTGCAGTTGTGCTTCCTCGGTACCATTTTTTTTGAAAGTTAGAAGTGATGTGATCGAAGAGTATGTGTGATCTGTGCCGTGTTTGTTCATTTAGGATGTCATTTTTATGTGTGTTGCTATGTCTATATATTTCATACTGTTCTAGTGTGTTTAATGTATGGCCTTTGTTGGATGTGTGGAGGATGCTCATGTTATTTTACATACTTTTGCATGAGTGTTTAGTGTCCATGAGGTGATTTGCGAAGGTGGATTCAACAGTAGTGTGCAGTGCCCTTTCGTGTTCTTTATATCTTTCGGCAAAAGATCTGCCTGTTTGTCCAATATAGAACTTATTGCAGTTGTTGCATTTTAGTTTGTATACTCCTGGGTTATTGTATGTGTTGGTATTGTTTTTAAAGCTGTGTCTGATAGCTGTTTGGCTTTTATTTGTTGTTCTGTAAGCTACATTGTATCCTGCTTTTTTGAATTGGTGCGCTATCTTATTAGTGAGTTCGTTTATGTATGTGAGGGTGATGAATTTGTTTGTGTTCGTGTTTTTGTTGTTTGTGTTGTTGTTACTGTTCTTGTTGAGCATTTTTCTGTGTAGTTTGTCTATCAAATGATTATCATATCCATTTTTGTGAGCTAATTATTACTGTGAGCTAAAAATTAATTATAGTTTTACAATTAGATTATTTTTATTTGATTTTATCTCCATATTAAATTCTGGGAAAATAATCCGCTTCAAACCATTTTAAACAATTCTTTTTCATTGCAAAACTAAATTGTCGACTTTGGTTTTCTGTAAATTTACAAAGTCACACTATAAATTTCGTTGCCTCTACGAACACGGCTCTAGGTGGCAGTGTATTCACTACGAACACGGCTCTAGGTGGCAGTGTATTCACAGATCATCGCAACATTCTCTGCACTAAAAGTAGCACAGGCTCCATTGTTTCACCATCTCATCGTTGATGAAGCTTACAGTGGCCGTGGTTTCATGAAACTTTGCTATTTACTTTTGCCGTAGTCCGAATGACTCTGTGCGCGACCTTACAAGGCAACCTGTGAGTTGTTAAGGCCACGGAGTCTCCCATGAACTCGTGACCAACACCTTACACAGCCATCGACGGGCAATTTATTTTGCACTTTAGATCCACGAATCTGTAATCATTAAAATTACAGTTTAGGTTAATGTAATTTATAATTACAGCTTTCGCGTACCTGTGAAGTTATGGCTTTAGTATCCACCTTGACTCTGTGATGGAGTTTGTGTTATATACTACTTTCGAATTGGCTTACGTTTTCAGTCTTACCCAACACATTTATACTCACGAATTTACACTCCAGTATATATAGATATACTTATTAAGCAGTACTTAATAACTTATGTAAATAAGTATATTATACTTTTAGGTTGTTAATTTCAGTACATATTATATGCGGCAGTAGTATCATGTTTTGGCAATGATAAATCAGAAATAAGCAGTGATAATATGTGGTGATGAAAGAAATTTTTTTTATCCAAACGAAAAGTATTTAATATAATCTTATTGAGTATTTATTGTCATTTTTAAATGTAATATTTTTCAATATTTGTAAATTATTAATATTATAATGCATAACATTTCTTCTGTAAAAGATTTCGTCTGTTAATTATATGTGAAGTATTTTGTATAAATATGTGAAATAACAGGCAAAAGTGGTTTTTATGCGCTTTCTGATATAATATATAGGCCTATATATATATATATATATATATATGAATGTATATTTGTATGTATGAGCCTTATGCGTTACTAAACCACTGATCAGATCGCCATGGGAAATTGTTGAGTACATTTCTGTTTAAGTTTCTGGCATAGTTAGTCTTAGGGTTGTAGCCAGAATGGCACAAGAGGCTCGTGACCCCCCAAACCAATAAATTTCAGCAGAAAAATATTAACCTATAAAACGGTTCTAGGTTTCTACCAAAACACCTTCCCGACGACATAACAATTTTTTTTCAACATGTGTTTTTCAAGTACCAAAATAGCATAACCTGATTTTCTATTTTATTTTCTCCTAAGACATTTCATTCAATTCATTCAAAATTTTGGTTGCTTAGCAACACTCAACAAATTTAAATTATTCGGACTTAATTTTGAAAACTATGCTTCCCACATTAACAGCTGTATGTGGCTTTCTCACGCGTGGATAACCTTTTATTTGTGTACACGCCAGAGAGAAAAACCAATAATATTGTATATCTGAGTGCACTTCAATAAATAACATTTAATCAAGAGCTTTTATTGTTGCACTTTTCTCGATCGACTACTATAAGTTCAGCTAATATTGTGTCAATAAAATACTAAATTAAGTTTAGTTAATGTTAACACGTCATTCATTTACTTTTAGGTGGTACGATGTTCGCTGTGTCAGGCAATAATATATAATTTTGACCATAGCTTTACGATAACAATAGACTTGTAGGTTTTTAGAAAAATGTTTAACGCTTTATTTTCATCAAAAAGTTAGTAAATTTGCAGTGGGTTTGGACAGTGATAAAATTTTCTGACAATATCCCCTGGTTAATTTTGGTTTTATTTAATTAATTAACAAATATTATTCTAACATTTCTTGACCACTAGTTTTATATTTTACCTCTATTCGTCCGTACATTACCTCGTCATCCATATCTAGATAAATTTCTAAAGAATGTGTCACTACAATACTCTCGCAATCATATTACAAATAAATATTCACCGTGGATTCAGTTAAACAAGTGTTTATTGGAGAGACATAACTTTTACTCAGCACATTGTCGTCAGTCTTAAGCACCTGGCATTAATGAATCACAATTGTTACCTCTCCAAACACTGATATCCACTTCCTTGAATGCATCCAATTTGCCGGCATGTACGGTATGACGCTGCAGATCTAACAATGGAGATGCGGCTCCAGCTCTAGCCATTGTTGTCAGTGTCCTTGACACATGGTATCATTACTAGTGCAAGAAAGGGTCGTTTTGTACTTCTTGTTTTCACGACCTTGGATAGTGATTCCGCTTGACTCTTGACGGACGTTCTCACAGATCCTGGTAATAATGCGGCTTTAATTAAAACGCTTGCCTTTCTGTCAATGGCGTCGTAATTAGCGCCTCTTTATTGTTATTTTAATTGTTGGCGTGTGTTTACAGGAATATAGTTTCTGTGATCGTAAGGTATGGCAATCGTTTTATAACCTATCTTCAGTAGGTTTTATCCTACGACGTGTGTAATTGTGCGTGCGTGCTTTTTTGTATGCATGTGTGTGTTTGTGCGTGTAACAGATACAAAACTGTTAAACTATTCGAGTCTGAATACGTGGATAATCGTGATTTCAGTGCTGAAACAATACAGGGCAGCAGGTGAGAATGTGTGAATGCAAAACACTTGTGAATATTCCGGGCCTTTTACACTTTTAAAAATATACTCAAGTTGTTATAAGAGTACGGCAGAGATACGCCCACTATAAACTTGGGCGGATACGGCTCCTAAACAGCCGAAAGCAAATACCTAAACACCTATTCACATAAACACCTGTACACCTTTTAGGAAACTAAGTATCGTATTTTTAAAAATGTAAAAATTAATATTTAAATCAGAGATGGAGACCAATGACGTTAGATTAATTTGTCTAAAACAAAACAACTCTCAGATCAAAACCTACAGATATTCTGTTTTGTGCGAAAAGCACAGATAAATATAAGCGTATTTTTCAGTTTCATTGTACTTTAACCCGATAAAAATTGATATCTTCAAATAACGGGTAAGGTAATAAGCCATGTATATTTACTTTCAACGGTTTAAAAGCTAACCTAGCCTTGCTTGATATATCTAACCTAACCTAACCTGATAACATCTAACCTAACCTGATAGTATCTAACCTAACCTGATATTATCAAACCTAACCTGATATTACCTAACTTAACCTGATATGATCTAGCCTATCCTGATATTAGCTAACCTAACCTGATAGTATCTAACCTAACCTGATATTATCAAACCTAACCTGATATTATCAAACCTAACCTGATATTACCAAACCTAACCTGATATTACCTAACCTAACCTGATATTACCAAACCTAGCCTGATATTACCAAACCTAACCTAATATTATCTAACCTAACCTGATAGTATCTAACCTAACCTGATATTACCAAACCTAACCTGATATTACCTAACTTAACCTGATATTATCTAACGTAACCTGATAGCATCTAACCTAACCTGATATTATCTAATCTAACCTGATAGTATCTAACCTAACCTGATATAACCTAGCCTGAAATAGTCTAACTTGACCTGTTACGACTAAAACCCTCATAAAAGTAACTAAAGACTCTCTGAATAGGTAAAATAAATCGAAATGTGTTGACTAAAACAGAATCACATTCACTCACACATGAACGCTTTTACGAGCGGCAATCGTCTTCTACAAAGAGCCCCAGTAATTGCACAATAAAATCAATAACTCCGATTTCATAAGATCGGTTGCGCAACCGTCCCGCGACTAAAATTTAAGAAGCTGGAAAGATTCGCAGATTAAGCACGGATAAAGTATTTCGCAACACACACAACATTGCTAATAACGGAACCAATCGATTGAACAGCCGAGATGGTTTCCTCCAAGGCCAAGGACTCCTGCATGATCTCATTTTAAGTAGCGGAATCGAAGCTACTCGCCACAGAACAAAAAGCGTTTGTCTTTTAAAATTGCCCACTTTTTTATTTTAATTGCCTCATTTTTTATAACTTTGATTCAAGAATTTCTTGAAGGTTGTACGCCTAAACAAATTATTATCTGTGAGTCTGAAACATTCATTGCTTCTTTGTAAGGCATTGCATAAGACTCATGTAGGCCTTGTTGCCAGCTGGGCCTCCGGTTCTCTTCTTTATTGGGTTATGCGACCGTGATACGCGTCTCTATAACAAGCATCCCTTCTGTGTCTCTACAACAAGACCATCACAAAAATACCTGTGTAAAGAAACAATCTCTGGACCGATACGTCCCAGGAGAACCTTCATGGCTCATCTGTAACGAGGAAAACTCTTTCTAATAGCTTTTGACATTAATAATATCTTCTTCCCCTACAATATGCAATGTTAAACATTGAATTCCTTCAGTGGTCAATTTCAAACTCTTTTTCCGTTCTTAAGTTTGTATTCCTGTCTATATTTTGCTGGAAAATTCTGCAAACGCAAGATTCTCAATTACTGTAATAAAGTTGTTAACCTAATTATATAATTAAAAAGACAATTTTACGTAATATAACTGACAAATTAGTCATTTTCACATCCCACATATTCCTTTGACATTCATCTGTTCCATTTAGAAATTTTCAACAGGTAGTTTCTTAAATTTATTTTAATTAATAAATTTGAACATAAGTGTATATAAACAATATTCGAGCAGGCTTGTGAGTTAAGGTTATAAACACATTTTTTAAATTAAAAATATTATAGGTTATGTTCCATTACTTTAATTAATACGAAGTATATGTTTGTGATAGAAACACTGATGATGATGACACATGTCATTGAAACGCGTTTGATATTAAAGTTTTATAATTGTTTGTTGTGATATATTTCTTGTGTTTATAAGTGTATATATTAAGGAGTAACTTGATATCGCATATAAAATAGCTATACGAACGTGATGTCATTAACAAGAATTTTTAAAAAGAATGTGTAACCATTTCACATTCTCTACTCAATACCTTATATACGACTTATACCTAATTGTTTCCACAGCCAAAAATTATGGTAGGTTAACGCTAAACGCCATTTTCCGTCTTAATTTGGAGGTTATTTAGAGGTTATGTTTAAATACTTTATAATGCAATTTCTTATATAGAAATACATATCGTTTGTTAGATTTTTTATATATGTCAACGTATGATTTTATACAACTACTGTCTTTTTTACTCGTTGGTTATGTCATTTTCTACATTATACGTTGGCTGTAATTTAATTTAATATTATTTCCTTATTAATTTAATAATAATAATTATTATTATCAGTATAGTTATTTCCTTATTATTTAGTTTAATAATATTATTTTCTAATTCGTTAACGGTAAATATAATAATATACAGGATAGTGTTTCCTTTACGAGTGTGGTATATTTACTGAGTTAATGTACTGGGCCTTGTTTAAAAAACAATATTTTGAAATACACTATTTTTACATAACGAATTCATTTTTATATTATTCATATTTTTCCCCTATGAATGTATCATTGGAAACAAAAACTGAACATGTTAACGTTGACCCTTACAACCTTTATTGCTGTTGTGTTGCCGGTTGCATAATCAATCATAGCCAGGAGCGCCTTTAGCCCAAGCTACACAAAAGATGCATTATAGTATCGCCGTATCTAGGCCAAGCCGACTTTCAAATGATACTAATGGGAAACCCATTTGCTTCTTTACTTTCCACTACTCGCCTTCTAAGGTTCAGTCCACAACGGCCTTCTTTATCTCGTGTTGTGTCACGCTGATTAACTGCTTTTTTCTGCCCCCCAGTTTCTTCTGCAGCCCCTTTCTAGATTACACAAACCAGGTCAGCAGTGACGTCAAACTCGCCCAGGCAGCCATTTACTTTCGCGACCTACGACAAGAATAAAAGTATTATGTTTAAGATTGCGCTAAAAATTTATTAGAAGGAAATTTAACACAACAGTCCTAATATTTCTTCCAATCGTACAATACCTAATATTTGAGATACATTTTTATATTTTTTTGAATAATTTTGTTGTTGTTGTTGTAATGCGACCAACCAATTTATATACTATAAAAAAAACTTTAAGCTTCATCCTATGTGGTTATCGTCTTTCCACATGGTCTTCTATATGGGTAAGGTTTGAAGAATAAACAGATAGATAACTTACGATGATAGATTAATAAATACAACACACAACTGGACTATACCCCGACTCAGGGTAAGTAGAGACAAGCCAGGTAGCTGGGGGATTAGGAACTGCTCGGCCGATGAATAGGCGGGGACGCCCCGGCGAAGACATTCCATTAGAGAAACATCGTCGATTATTCCACTTACAACGTTAATCTAATAAATACGCATTATATGAGAAATAAGTTGACACGGTTTTCTTAATTATTATTAAACAAACCATTGTGTGTTTGTATCATGTTAATTACAAGCTTATTACAAACTTTAATTTCCGAAGCGTAGCCAGCAGTCCCACTTAGAATCGGCCGATTAACTTGAGACAAAAAAGCATTGGTTTATTTCGTAATAATTAAGAAAACCATATCAATGTTTGTCTCATATATTGGGACGTCCTCGCCGGGGCGTCCCCGCCTATTCATCGGCTGAGCAGTTCCTAATCCCCGAGCTACCTGCTTCCCTCTACTTATCCTGTGATGGGGTGTAAAAATAAACATTTAGAGACCATTTAACACAATATAGAGAAGGTGTATTTATCATTTATATGGTATTGCAGAGAAGATAATCGTTTTAGCCATTACAATTATACTCAACTAAAGGATAGGACAGGGTTGTGGGTATAGGCATGGTTAAACTAGGGATACAAGACCCCAGCTAGACCATTTCGGATGGTCTAGCCCTACCTGTTGTAGGGTCTGTATCGCGATCGTAAAGAGGTGACAATCCTTTACTCTCTCTTATAATATCGAAGATAGGTAATGTAGATTATTTGTGATTAAGGAAACGATAAAATGCTTCTATGGTGTTAGATTATGGGAAACTTATATAATCAAGTCCTACATAAGGCATAGCGTACGTAAAGTAAACCAACTTTTTATCGTAAAGACATGTAAGCCTGTTACTCCACTTTGTATGGCGGAGACGTTAGGATGGGTAGAAATGTGCAGGACTAAGGAGGAATATAGTGGTCCTCTGGCACAGGGAATAGAGGGAAGAGAAGGAAGGATGGGTAGAACTGTGTAGGACTAAGGAGAGATATAGTGGTCCTCTTGCACAGGGAATAGGGGGAAGAGAAGGAAGGATGGGTAGAACTATGTAGGAGTAAGGAGGGATATAGTGGTCCTCTGGCACAGGGAATAGGCGGAAGAGAAGGAAGGATGGGTAGAACTGTGTAGGAGTAAGGAGAGATTTAGTGGTCCTCTGGTACAGGAAATAGGGGGAAGAGAAGGAAGGATGGGTAGAACTGTGTAGGAGTAAGGAGGGATATAGTGGTCCTCTAGCACAGGGAATAGGGGGAAGAGAAGGAAGGATGGGTAGAACTATGTAGGAGTAAGGAAGGATATGGTGGTCCTCTGGCACAGGGAATAGGTGGAAGAGAAGGAAGGATGGGTAGAACTGTGTAGGAGTAAGGAGAAATATAGCGGTCCTCTGGTACAGGGAATAGGGGGAAGAGAAGGAAGGATGGGTAGAACTATGTAGGAGTAAGGAGGGATATAGTGGTCCTCTGGTACAGGGAATAGGGGGAAGAGAAGGAAGGATGGGTAGAACTGTGTAGGAGTAAGGAGGGATATAGTGGTCCTCTGGTACAGGGAATAGGGGGAAGAGAAGGAAGGATGGGTAGAACTATCTAGGAGTAAGGAGGGATATAGTGGTCCTCTGGTACAGGGGAATATTGGGAAGAGAAGGAAGGATGGGTAGAACTGTGTAGGAGTAAGGAGAGATATAGTGGTCCTCTGGTACAGGGAATAGGGGGAAGAGAAGGAAGGCTGGGTAGAACTATGTAGGAGTAAGGAGGGATATAGTGGTCCTCTGGTACAGGGAATAGGGGGAAGAGAAGGAAGGATGGGTAGAACTGTGTAGGAGTAAGGAGGGATATAGTGGTCCTCTGGCACAGGGAATAGGGGGAAGAGAAGGAAAGATGGGTAGAACTATGTAGGAGTAAGGAGAGATATAGTGGTCCTCTGGTACAGGGAATAGGGGGAAGAGAAGGAAGGATGGGTAGAACTGTGTAGATGTAAGGAGGGATATAGTGCTCCTCTGGTACAGGGAATAGGGGGAAGAGAAGGAAGGATGGGTAGAACTATGTAGGAGTAAGGAGGGATATAGTGGTCCCCTGGCACAGGGAATAGGGGGAAGAGAAGGAAGGATGGGTAGAACTATGTAGGAGTAAGGAGAGATATAGTGGTCCTCTGGCACAAGGAATAGGGGAAAGAGAAGGAAGGATGGGTAGAACTGTGTAGGAGTAAGGAGAGATATAGTGGTCCTCTGGTACAGGGAATAGGGGTTAAGGCATTAAGTGGGCATACTTCCTTAGCATACCTGATGAGATCTGTTCGCGACCGTGGTTAGGAGAGCCAAATATCTCCTGCCGGTCGTCTAGATGTTCCAAAAGTGGTTAAGAAAAATATTTTTTAAGAATCTCAGTACCAAAAAGAGTGTAAGCTATGTGGTGTTTCTGCAAAGTTCCTTTTCACTGTGCTAAACCCTACGACATCGTTGACGACCTGTGTATATAATTTGTTAAAATATACATCTACATAATAGACGAATATAATGTGTTCTATTTAATATTCGCGTATATAATGTATCATATTACATATTATAATTTCATTATTTCTAATACAACTTCTTTCTTTAGATATATATTGATTCACACATAATTATAACATATTTTTGTAAATTACGTTTTTTTAAAATTTTGACAAGAACTATTTTTTTTACAAAATAAAGCTGAACGTTAATTTTAAACGAAAACATTATATTTTAAAACGCTCGTTAAAAAAATGCTAATAAATTGTCCGAAACAATGACGCGCTGATAAGCCTAATTGACTCATAGCCGTGCTTAATCGATTTTCCTATAAAATTTTCCGCCGAAGTCGTTACAAGTAGACATTTTCCAGCCTCCCACAACAATTGCCTTGTTAGCGACACAGAACTGAATTGTGTGAAGGTGACTATGAAATAAGAAGAAACCATTGAAGACAAAAAAAGTAAATAAATAAAACTTCCGGCGAGCCGGGTGTGAAGAATCGGTCAGGAGGACATCGGGTCGAGCTGTTCAAAATAAAAACGTAAGCTAGCGTAACAGATCGGTGAAATATGTCTCGAATGGAGCTAACAAAGTGGTACAGTTTTGAAGGTCTGTTTTGGAGGATCTAGTGGAGAGAGTGAGCACGTGTATGGATACATTTACATGATGATGGAATATTGTGGTAGACCTGTACGGTGGTGTGGAAATGTAGCCACCATAAGAAATAACATTTTTTATGTTGTTGTAAACCTGTGAAAGCCTCGTATAGTAGTAGTATTTATGGTAAATTATTACTTATGGTTTATTATATGATTATCATTAAAATTCTGTTATCTAGATTTGAATAGAGTATTTTGCGAAGTTAAAAAAATCAAGAATTGACAGCTCTAGAGAAGTGAGTGTGGGGCCAGAATTACATTTGAAAACACAAAATTAATTAATAGGGTTAAAATATAAACTCATTACGGGAAAAGATAATATACCCTAAAATATCATTTTGAAAAAAGCACTTTTTTTATTTTACAAAATCAAATGTTTTTCTACCCATTCAAGTTTCCTGTTTCCGGTAACATTAAATCTACTTATTGTAATTGCTTTAGGAGGATTAAGGCTTATGCGGTTAAAAAGATTAAATAAAGCAGCTAAAATTTTTCATTTATGTTTCCTTTTGCCGGAGACTCAATTTTTATAAAAAATATGAGACGTTATATACATAAAAGACACTACTTAGCAAGAAACTATCGCACTTTCTTGACACTTAACTCATTATTTAATCATTCGAAAATTGTGTCAAAAAATAAATGTTTCTATACAAAATAAAACTGAATTTTAAATACAAATTGAGATAATATATTTGAATGAAAAATAATATAAGAATATGTTTTAATTTTGAAAAACTTTCAGGCTTTTAACATTTTCTGTAAGAAATCTTGCCTTCTTCTTTTCAAATATAAAACAAAGACATTTTTCTCTTAATGTATTGGATGTCTTTGGATATGACGATTAAAGACAATGGTTTTAAATGAGTATGATACGTTTAGGAAAATTCCTGGTTAAATACGAAATACCTTGGTTAGGTTTTATTATAATATTCTACATGATAGTTAATTAAAGCATAATTAACAAAGCGATTGTTAGACTAATAATGGCATATTCTGCGCCAAAACACGAACTTACGGAGAAAAGTCAAAGAGAATACGGGAATAAAAAGAAATGTAAATCCTAAAATAATTGGTGAAAAACATTCAGGCACAAAGCAAAAAACGCAGATACACGACGAAGATGCAAGGTGACAAAAAGAAGGAGAGAGTGGAACCAACTATAAGCAGAATAACTGGAGATAGACGAGTGAAAAAAGCAAAAGATTGCTCGCCAATGAGAAGATTATCTGTGGGAAGCCCCCACTATGAGGGAACTAATCGACTTTAGAAAACAGGCAGATTTATTTGGTTACAACTGGACAGACTGAAAATTTGAGGTAAACACAAATGACTAATTGTTCCATTTAATATTCTTTCTATATATTTCTGTCCATAGTAAGATCTAAAGAACAAAAATCTTTGATCACAACTGCAGAAATCTATTGTTCGTTTATTACTTCATCACATTCTGACCAAGAGTGTTTACTTACTTGAGAAGATAGCTGTACCAGTTCTACCAACCTTAGCTTTCAAGATTTCTCTTTGAACTTTTTGGTTATGTATTTCTAAACGTGGCCGAATAATAAAATCATTATTAAAACACTCATCTTCATTTCTGTTAGGAGTATTTATATATTTATAAGTAGATGTTTCTGCCTCTCCTAGCATTGCAATATTTTCCTGTGTTGACGCGTTTTGGAATGACTTCATTTTCAAAACTTAAATCGTACTTAGATTTAAAAAATTAAATGAAGTACGATTTAAAATTTGAAAATGTAGTCATTCCGAAATGCGTCACCACAGGAAAATATTGTAATGATAAGAAAAGCAGCATCATGTACTCGAATATATAACAAAGCATTCTTTTGTTAAAGCCCTTATAGAGGTATGTTGCCTTAATTGTAATTTTACATAAAGTTAAGCCAAAAAAGAACAAAAAATGTAAAAGAATTAATTTTGAAGGAGTAAAATTTGATCGGATTCTAAAAGGAGGCGTGTATTGACCCAGTTAGGTTCTTGTTGGTTATTTAAATACAAATAAAATACAATTCAGTATTCTACTTTCACGTAATCAGCAGTTTATTGTTGCATAATGATAGGCTTACAAACAACTCGCCTAGACACAAATGTTTATATAAATAAATATTAGCATAGTAGAAATTTGTAATTACAAATGCAACACAGCCTCAGGCACAGTAACTCAGTGTTACAGGCAGACTGGCAAATAGCTATGTGCGAATAATTACAGACAAATAAAATCCACCTGCTAATTACTGTTATTGCTGAAAATAAGGTCGTGCCGGAGTGTGGACCGGTTCGTGCTGGGGTCTCGCAGGTGCTTATTTGATCAGCTGAGGTTCTTGTACACGACGTTATCACGGGATCAAATGGCCATTGTTAACAATATCACTTTAATCACATTGTATTATTAGATTTGACGATTATCAACTTCGCTAGATAAAGGCTTAAACTTGAAGGCCGTGATTGTAATTCTTTTTCCGTTACAGTTTTGTTTTTAAAGATGACTTCAAAGGGCTGTTGACTATATTAATATGTAATATTAAAAGCAAACATGTCATCCTTTAGTCCTGAGCAAGGAAGGAAAACCACTGTTTTAGTATTACATTCATTTCAGTTTTTTGTTGTGTAAACAGTAGTTAAGATCGTAATATTGAATGAACTTGTGGTGGGAATGCAAACCTATTTATTATATTTAATTGAATGCTATATTGAAATACGCGAGGAACTTTTCTACCAAGTGCAACGAGGTTTTGTTGGCTTTGATAGGTACCTAATGATGTAATTACCTGTTATATCGCCTTACGTGAATAGCAATATCCCTTACTCACCCCCGTTACATCCCTTATACGAAGAATAATAAGGGACGTAGATAGGCTAGGGGAAAACTAAAATACTTGGGATCCTTCGTGAGAAGAGAACGTGCGGAGTGCCACAGCATAGTGGGGGTAAGAACCCTCGGGAGGACCATCGAGGTCAAATTTTATAAGCTGACACTTAAGGGATTCGGGCCTCGGCGAGAGACCGAGGACGAGGGAAGGGTGAAGGTGCTTGCAGGTCATTCTAAAAACATTGACCTTTGGACTTACGCTGACTCATGGGGTTGTTTACTTTATTACTTATTAATACTTGTGTAATGTATAGTATAAATAACAACGACGGTGAACTGTGATTTATGACCCTGATAAAAAATCACGACAGTGCCTGATGTTTTCGTTATCGCGAAAAAAGCGACCAGTGAAGTGAGCGGCCGACGAATAAGCGACCATTATGGATTTTCTACCTGCGGTTTGAGTCTTAATCTATAGAGAAATGAGCGCCAAGTGGAAAAGCAACCATCTCAGAATCATACCTGCTCTGGGTATTCCACTCTCTTCCTAAAAGAGTTTGAACTTTTAGATTTTTTATATTGTTTTCTGATTTCCATCACACTTTAACCAGGTTTTCTGATTTCCATCACACTTTAACCAGGTTTTCTGATTTCCATCACACTTTAACCAGGTTTTCTGATTTCCATCACATTTTAACCAGGTTTTCTGATTTCCATCACACTTTAACCAGGTTTTCTGATTTCCATCACACTTTAACCAGGTTTTCTGATTTCCATCACACTTTAACCAGGTTTTCTGATTTCCATCACACTTTAACCAGGTTTTCGACTGGCTAAATCAGTTCTATCATTTAGGCATGTTTAATATCAGCCTTAACAAAGCTTCGTCAATGATTTTTTTAAATATTTATGTTGCACATCATTGCTTATACACGAGGTTTCAGGTGAACATTAGACATTCTACTACTTGCATATTAAAATAGATTAACGTTTACAAATGTAAAGAGAATATACACACATTTGCAAGTGCTATTTCTCCTCTAGGGTGTGTATTCTCGTAATATTTGCAGGGATTTAATGTATCTTAATTCACTCATTCCTATGCATTATGAGTATTTTTCTAAATTTTATTGGTTATGCCTGCATTATTATACTTAATGTAGGGGATTAAATTTACTGTCTTTAACCTCATTTACTTGATTTAAAACGATTGAGAAAGAACTGATTAATTGTTTATACTGAATCCTGTGAAGAGGAATAATTCTGATAAATCCTTCCAAAAGCTTGTCCTCAATGTTACCGTGAATAAAACCTTCAAATTATCCACAATTTCATCTTAGTACTATATTTTTCATTCATTTATAATTTAGTACTCTAATAAAAGTGAATATAGAGATTCGAACGAAGGACAGAGCTGCATGTTTCTTTTTAGAGATTATCTCCATTTAATTGCAGCCAAGCGTATGTTTATTGGAGGCAGTGAAATGAGGACAGGAAGTACAACCAGATAAATAATTAATTTATAGACCTTACCCTTCCTGTAGTTTTAAATAAAATCACTTTATTACGTCACTTTACGATTTCCTTTGCCGTTAAAGCGGAATTTCATGACCTACTCTCTCCTTTGCTGTTTATAAGTTATGGTTTCATTCAACCATAAAATAGCCATTTGGCCAATTGATTTATGTTTTGCTTGTGGACGTTTCGAATGTTTCATGCCTAGAGCATTTCATCATGTCCAGATCAATCCAAAATGCCCAAACAAATCCATCTTGCCCAGAACAATCCACCTGCCCCAGAGCAATCCATCTTGCCCAGACAAACCCATCATACCTAGAGCAATTCAACATGCTTAGATCAATCCATTATGCCCATAACAACAATCCTTCATACCCAGAATGATTCATGAGACCCAGACCAATTCATCAAACCCAAGTACAATTCATCTTACCAAGAGCAATTCATCGTGCCCTGATCAATTCAACGTGCTTAAAACAATCCATCACGCCCAGAACATTAATCCATCATACCCAGAGGGATTCGTGAGGCCTAGAGAAATTTCTTATAACCAGAGCAATTCAGCATGCCCAGAGCTATCCATCTTCCCCAGGCCATCATGCAAGCAATAAAAACGTTTTCTCAGATCTTTTCCCGGTTTTTTCTACCTCATCATCCAATCTACAAAAGTCGCATCAATCAACCAAAGTTACACCTTCTACGTTTCCTATAGATGTCTTCATCTACATCAACTCAACAGCGTTAGTTACCTCTTCACGCTATCTCCATCATTATCTCACTTAACGAATAAAGTCAGCTGTTACTATCTCTCCGTCTATATCATTCCATAACAATTTCAGCTTATTTCCCTTTGTTTCAAATCTTTTCAAATTTCCCCATAAAATCTGTTCCTATCACTAAGCGTCTACTTTCATAGCCTCTGTCAACATCCAAACCTTCACCCGCGCATACGGCGGCGCCTTGAACTATTAAGTAAAACTTTGCGTTCACCTGTATTTAGCAATGTGTTTACGTTCTACGGGGCTCCGACCAGGTCACTTCAAGGACATTAACGCTTGCATAAACACGACGACGACACCTAAGTAATGAAACATTTAGGACCGTTTCACGCAACAAAACGTGCGCGCAAGCGTGCTATTGGAAGCGTCCCTGCTGGCCGAAGACTCTCATGAAGCTCGCGTAACGTTATTTACTGCGTTACGTTATTTTATAACGCAATTTCTTAACGTATAATTGTATATAATTTCGAAGCCTACAGACGCCTATATTTAGCATTCGCTGCATTCTCATTACTCACGGCCGACGAACCATTCCATTCTTCAGTTTAACTTTGGTTTCTGCTTCGACCCACCGACTTTCAGTATCTCTTTCTTCTTACTATTATAAAATGCCTAAATTAATTTACATATTTCGTAATTATACAAGCATAATGTTTCTCACACATTGCCAGGGTCTATACGTCTTTAGTTTCATTCACTATGTACTCCTGATTAAGTGGGCAATTCCATCACGGATACTATCTGCTTGTTTTAATTTTCTTGCTCTTCTGCAACAAAAGTGTGTGACTGTACACGAGTATAATCTTCTCAATGATATAACCTACTGTTACAGTTTTACTTGTAATATTCACACCGTATTGTTAGTATAATGTATATTTTCACGTGTATATATATGGTGGTTATATTTATACTTAATATATGATGTTTTTGTTCACCTTATTCATCTTTTTCGTTAACTCCCCTTCCGCTTCTACTTGGACGCGAACATTCAGTTTCTCATTGTTTTTACTTTTGTAAATTGCCTAAATTAATTTACATACTTATATTTAATAAACATAGATTGTGTAACATGCGCATACTTGTGGTTAACTTATACTTATATTGTGCATCCTATAATTATTGTGTTCATAATTATTCTGTGCAAAAAACAGTAGCAAGTATGTTTATTCTTTACTTAGCGTGTGTATGTATATATATATATATATATATATATATATATATATATTTATATATGGTGATATGTTTTCTTGTAATATTGTTAATAAATTTAAAATATTTCAAAAACAAGAATACTTTTAATGAATATATTTATTCAAAGCTTTTCGCCGATAAAATAGTACCAGCATCTTCAGGAAAATAATTATCTAATTAACTATCACATTTTATTAGATAATTATTTTCCTGAAGATGCTGGTACTATTTTATCGGCGAAAAGCTTTGAATAAATATATTCATTAAAAGTATTCTTGTTTTTGAAATATTTTTAATTTATTAAATATATATATATAATATTATTATATATATATTATATATATATATATATATATATATATATATATATATATATATATATATATATATATAGCTTTATAACTGTATAAAACAACTGTGGCGAAATGTTTAACATAAATAAATGCAACCTCATGTAAATGCAATAAATGCATTTTACTTAAAACCTCATGTACATTTCGATATCATAGCAATCATCCTCAGAGATAATTTACAATAAAAATACCTATATATTAATAATAATAATAATATTACAATAATGTATTTTTATGCGGATGATTGCTATGCAATCGAAATTTACTTAGATTTTAAATAAAAGAAGAAAGTTATTTGTGGTTGTGAGGTATCATTTATCTATAATATATATATATAACTTTCCAACACTGTTTTGACTTACACTATAATGTACTAAAACCAGAATCTTCTTCTGAAAACCTCAGTTGATACCCAATAATGAAGACCCATAATTATCTTCGTAACTTAACTCAAGTAAGATTTATGTTTGAGTAAATTATAGTGATATATATAATTATATATATATATATATATATATATATATATATATATATATATATATATATATATATATATATACGTGTGTGTGTGTGTGTGTGAGTGTGTGTTTGTGTGTGTGTGTGTGTGTGTGTGTGTGTGTGTGTGTGTGTGTGTGTGTGTATGAGTGTGTGTTTGTGTGTGTGTGTGTGTGTTTGTATCTGTGTGTGTGTGTGTGTTTGTGTGTGTGTGTGTGTGTGTGTGTGTGTGTGTGTGTGTGTGTGTGTGAGTGTGTGTGTGTGTGTGTGTGTGTGTGTGTGTGTGTGTGTGTGTGTGTGTGTGTGTGTGTGTGTGTGTGTGTGTGTGTGTGTGTGTGTGTGTGTGTATGAGTGTGTGTTTGTGTGTGTGTGTGTGTTTGTATCTGTGTGTGTGTGTTTGTGTGTGTGTGTGTGTTCTTATCTTCTTTATATTTTTTTGTAAATATACATCAAATAAGTTACCACTTAAAACACTCTAACAATTAATTCTATTTTGACCGATTATTAAAGCACCTTTTATTAAAAACATGTTTATTCACTTTCATCCAAACCGGTATTAACCTACATTATTTGCAGTTTTTGTATTGAACATCTTGAGGTTTTTCTTTAATTACAATTTTGGTATAAATTTGGCAAAAAATCCACTTCTTACTATTATTACCAGCAGACGCGTTTCGCACTAGGTCAGTGCATTGTTCAATGCTGTGAGTCACGGACAAGACTGTTGCTCAGCAACATTGCTCAAGACTCACAGCATTGAATAATGCGCTGAACAGTTCGAAACTAGTCTGCTAAAAATATCAGTAAGTAGTTTTTTTGCCGAGTTTATACCAAAAAGTATAATTGAATTGTTATTCTTAAATTAGTGTCGAACTAATACTTGATCACTAAATTTAACTCTAAATCTCTTAAAGCAACGCATAAAGTGACTGACGTCTTGTGGCGTTACAGGTATGGTGAAAAACAGAGAAAAGCCGACAGCTCAGAGCTGAGCGGTATCCAGCTACTCTCGGCTACAGCATACCAGTTGAAGAAGCCTTACCAACAGCTGCTTATACCAATCACAGTATGGATCGGTATGGAACAGGCTTTCATCGGTGCTGACTTCACTCAGGTATTTATTTCTTATATTTGCAAATGTGTTGTTAGAATATTTTTAATGTTATAACTTCAGTACACGCAGATAATGTTGGGTTTTTTCCAATTCCTTCTAGTTCACACCTCCTGGTATATATATATATATATATATATATATACCTTGTTTAAATTTTCAATCATTATTAAAATACATTTTATTCACCCACTCAAGTTCAAATACTTCTTTTAAACTTGTAGTGGATGACACTTGACGTTAATACAGTTTTTTTCAAATATTAATTCATTACACTTAATGTATTAATGGTATAAACTTTAGTTTTATATGGGAGAAAAACGTTTCACAGAAAGGGGCAAGGTAGGCAATATAACTATTTCGTTCCATTTGGCTTAAAATATGTGATAACATATGATTTCATGAAACAGCTGATTTTATGTAATAGGTTATGTGGTAGAACAGATGTTTTAAAGCACAGGTTATGTTACTTTACTTATACTAATTGCTTTTTACTTCTTTACTTCTTGCTGCGGACGTCCAGGGTCATGTGACTCCGATGGTCCGATGTCCATAATAAGTTGCTGCAGCCAAGGTCCAAAACTGTTTATCGATCAATATTGTTTTGATGTTTCCCTGGCTTCCCAGCGCAGACAGCAAAGCTGCTCTTGGTGGAAATGGTGAGGAGCATCGAAGGAGGATATGGTATAGAGTCTCCTCCTCTTTTCTACAGTTGGGGCAGAATGTGGATTCACTCAGATTAAATCTGAAGAGATAGGTCTCAGTCACAATGTGTCCGATTCTTGCTCGTGCTGCAAAGAGAGCTGTAAATCTGGGAACCCCTTGATACATTTCGAAATCATTTGGTTCTTTTTGAATGTCATAGAGGTTTCTACCTTTGGTTTCTTCTCTCCAACGGTGGATCCATTTTCTTCTGACTGGTGTTTTCACAGCACTCAAGCATTTCTTTAGAGAGTACTGTGGTAAGAAGACTGGGCCCATTTCCACTGCTTGTTTGGCGATTGTATCTGCTTTCTCATTACTGTCGATGCGGCAGTGTGAGAGGATCCACTGGAGCTGTATTTGTTTCTCATCTTTGCTGAGAGTGTTGAGTAAATTTGTTATTTCTTCTAGTCTGAATGAGTAGCTTCCTGGTTTCCGGTTCTCTATTATGTGCAAGGTGCTCTTGGAGTCAGTGAATATACAGAACTTCTCTGCTCGTAGTTGAAGGCAGTTTACCAAGGCTGCATTTATTGCCAGCAACTCTGCATCGACACTGGAGGCTGCATTTGCTGGTATGTAATATTCTTCTTTGGTGAAGTGGTTATAGTAGCCTGCTCGTGACTTATCTTGGACTAGATCTACTGGCCCATCGGTGTAGATTTGAACGGAGTCTGAGTACAGATTATGTATTTCCAGTGACTCTCGCCGAAGTGCCTCCTGGGGGTCCTAATTATACTAATTGTAATTATTTAATAAAAAGTAACTAAAATAAAATCTTTCTTTGTTGACCTAAGTAGTAATTGACATTAAAAAATGCATCTTTATATTACTTGTTTTAAATTAAATAAAGGAATAAGCTTGAGAATCGTATTAAAAACATCAACTTACTTCAAAACTATCTCTTCTATACTAGGTACAGTCTACACTAGGTACAGTCTACACTAGGTACAGTATAAACTAGGTACAGTCAACACTAGGTACAGTCTGCACTAGGTACAGTCTACACTAGGTACAGTCTATACTAGGTACAGTCTACACTAGGTACAGTCTATACTAGGTACAGTCTACACTAGGTACAGTCTGCACTAGGTACAGTCTATACTAAGTACAGTCTACACTAGGTACAGTTTGCACTAGGTACAGTCTATACTAGTTACAGTCTACACTAGGTACAGTCTACACTAGGTACAGTCTATACTAGGTACAGTCTACAAAGGTTTACGAGCTATTCATTGCAAAAAAGGATTTTAATGACGCAATTTATTAATCCACGCGATTGCAACTTTTTGCTATAAACCATTAAGCCAATAAAACTCCACCAGTTTTAATAGAGATCATGACTGGCGCTTTGTCATAACATCGGCGTCGACCTTACATTTAATAATGATGACTATTTAACTGCTAAAATCCAGGCCACTGCCATTTGCCTTCTGCCAACATTGGTCACGTGATATGCATACTCCGCACAATTCCGCGAGTTGAGTAATTCGACGAATCCACGGACCGCGCAACCTTTGCCCCTCACGAGGAAAACAACTTTCTCTCCCTCGGCAATACTGACGCGATGGCCGTGTGGATGAGGCGAGCATACTTAGGGAAATTGTAGGTTCAATATTCGCGTGACATACAAATCCATCTTAAGCCAACTTTCTACTTGTTATTCTATATATTAAGGTTTCAGGATTTACGCGTAACTTTATGACTAGAGACAAGTTAATATTGGTTTGGTGGAAAGTAATTAGACATCCATTACAAGCAAAGAATTTGTCCTGGAGAGATGTGTTGAGGTTAAGAACGCAATCCAATTTTAAAATCATTACGTTCTTGAGCAAACAAGTAGTAGAACTGTCTGTCGATTAAGGTGATACCATTTAAAGGAGGTTTATATATAAGAAACTTAAACTCAATTCTCCCAGCAACAAAGTCTATAATGGCGCAATACATGTTTCAACAACTTCGGTATCATCATCAGTGACTAACATAATTTTACTTAGAGTGTATGTATCTATTATAAAGTGAGTACATTATAAGTAAAACAATTTATCTACCGCAACAATTAATTTAAAATTATACACATAAACGGTCACACAAAATAGCCTATACACGTAGTTACCGTTAAAATGACATAATTTCTGTGTTTGTGTAATTTATAGTGCTTTTATAACACGTTTTTAACAACAAAAAAGTAATTCCTATTCCGTTATGTTCACTATAAAACACATTTTTTCTACTCAAGCTATGAATTTTTATTTCTTGACAAAATGCATTTCTAAAGTTAGTACTTTTATACCCCATCGTTAAAATCTTTTGATTTCCGTAATCGCATTTTCCGTATAATTTCTGCATCACTGTCCAAGCTTGTCCTGTATAAAGAATTATTGCCGGAGACTGCGATAAATTTGCTCTCGACGTCAGCGAGACGTAAAAGAGGTCAGTAAACTTGGGCTAATGCGAATAAAACTACGCTTACGATAAACAAGTGTATACGGGAAAGTATTCCTGGCTCTTAAAGTCCTTCCGCATGATTTACTAGCAACATTAAACCCGCAAGATCTATTTAGGTAACCGCAAACACTATTTTATCCTGCTGACACCGGCACTACATCAGTGCCGGATGGAAAGACATTAGAAATACAATCTTTACGGGAATTACCTGGAAACAGTATCAACCCACTTGGTTGGGTTAAATAAATCAAGTATATTGTATAAATAGATACGATCATACAATATATTAAAGCTGGAGTGTGTAAACCTTCAGCTTGATCGTGTTTTGCCGACAATTTTCCAAGTCTTTGTTCTGATTGCAAACAAAAATGGTTCCAAATGGCACACTGATGAAGATCGCCAAGAGAGATCGAAAACGGGTTATTTCAGTGAGGATCACATGAATTAA
>JBAIZL010000001.1:309846061-309868561 GCA_036971475.1 Prosapia bicincta | reverse complement strand
AATAAGAAATGGGGCGGAAATACAGCCGGTCTCAGGTCTGTGTTAATCCTCTGCGTGCGTGCGTGCGAGGGAAACTGTCCTAGCGTATTGCTATAGTCTGCTCGAAAACACGTTCTGTGAGTATTTACTAAAGATAACATCCACAACATAACAATAATATTAATATATCACGTGATGCAATGAAAATAATAAAATTATATATAACATAATATAATAGTCTAACAATAAAAATAATAAAGATAAATAATAAAATAATACATTAATTATAATAAAATTATTGAAGTTATATAATAAAATAATAACAAAATAAAATAACCCTTCAGCTACAGAGAAAGAATTAATTATAAACCTTAACTTAGGCCTACATCTCTCTGACGCATTTAGCATTATTAGAAAGCACGATAGTAGGTAAACCCTCTCTTCTCCCCAGTTGAGAGCAGATTAGCTTCAGGTAAGCAACCCTAACCTCGAGCATATATTATATCCGTTCAATCCTAGATGGAGGGATTTTTCTAGGAGACCATCGTATCCTTTCGTTTGCCCTTCCTAATGCCATCCTCTCTTCCCTTTCCTTCTTCTTCCATGATGGTCCAACTGATGACACCTCCTTACGACCCCATAGAGGGTATGTCTACTTCAGGTAAGCGATCCTACATTAGTGATTGCATGATAACCCTTATTTTACCTGGGTGTTTTACTTCCCTCCCTATATTGACCATCCTTTCCTATTCTAACCAAGCGACGTTTTCTTATTAAATATAACATATTTATAGATAGATTTTTTTATAGATATATAAACATATATAACACGACCGCTTCCTTTGCAGGCCTACGTATCCTGCGCTCTTGGAATCCCCTCCGTCGGTTACGTCATGATATGCTTCGGCGTGGTGAACGCTCTCTGCTCGCTTCTCTTCGGTTCTATCATGAAGTTCGTGGGAAGGAGTCCACTGATGGTGCTGGGCGCCTTTGTCCACGCAGCCCTCGTATGGGTCCTCTTGTACTGGAGGCCGCATCCCAACTCTCCGCTCATTTTCTTCACCATTTCCGGCCTTTGGGGTGTTGGAGATGCCGTGTGGCAGACACAAGTAAATGGTAAGTAAAATAGAAACACACCAGATACAGATAAAATTAGAAAATTTTGTTTTAACGAAAATATTTATTTAAGTTTTTAATGTTCAAGTGAACCTACTTGTTATTTGATTTTAGGCTAGTGTCTAATTAAATACAATTCTTAACAATAAAGTAAATTAAGTCAATTTTAAAGCTTTTTTTATTAGTCAATTTATTTTTCGTGTCGTCTACTTAAAACACTTTTTTTTATTACATTTTCTACATCAAATTCACGACTTTTGTTATTTTCTAATTATTTAACCACTATATAGCAAGGAGCACAATTTAACCATATAGCCATAGAGCCTTACAAATATTCCACCATTTTTCTTTTTTTATCAATGTCATATTTGAATTTTTAATATTCCACAGCAGGACCTAAACTTTTCGTAAAACTGAAGTAGCTCACCTACTAACTGTATAGTGAGGCCTGAAAATATTACTTACTTACTTACTTCAGCCAACGCCCGTCCTTGGCCTCTCAGCCATCCGACGCCGTGCCTCCCAGTACAATGTAGCGAGTCCTTCCCTGGACTCCTCGTGAAAGATATCTTTCAGGCCGTCACAAGTGGTAAGATGCTCTGCCGTCCCTTCATTGTCGGAGCATAGTGGGCAGATTGGTGTGTCTACCACTTTCATGCGATGCAGGTGTCTCTGTAGGTAGTCATGTCCAGTGGTCATCCTAAACAAAGCCACGGCTACGCCTCTCGGAAGATCCAGTGGTATGCTTGATTGGATGATCTTTTCCCATTGCTTTCCTGTAGCAGCTTGTTTCCTGTCCCGTTTCACGGAGTCGCTGATAGTGCTGTTTATATTCCGACAGACACTGCGGTATGAGAGGGGGAGGATCGGCTGCGCCATGGAGCAGCCATGCTTGGCCAAACTATCTGCTTTTTCGTTTCCTCTGATGTCACAGTGCCCCGGCACCCATTGTATTGCGATCTGTGTTGTTTTCTGCAACATGCGGAGTGTTTTCTGGCAGTTGTTTATTTCCTTCCCTTCTTGTGGCTTTGGGGAGGCGATCGCCTGAATCGCGGGTGTTGAGTCCGAGAGGAAAACTACCTTCTTGGTGTTGGCCGACAGAAGAATCTCTCTGGCCGCTTCGCCGATGGCGGTCACTTCTCCTTCGAAGTTGGTTCCGTTTTTCCCCACTGCTATTGAAAATATAAAAACTACTTTACAGCAAGATTTTCATTTCAGGAACGTTTAAGGCTTAAGGATTTTTTTTAAATGTTTAACTTGAGAGCTCTACTCGATTTTTCATTCTTAAAAGTTACTCACTTCACGTAATCTCCACGAACACATCTGTATATAAGAAAAATATTTTAAAAACCTCTCTAACCACAAAATACCACTATTACAACAACAAAAAACAAGATTACCGTTTCGTTCGGTTGTGGCATTCAATTCACTGGATTCAGAAAACAAATTGTAATTTTTACAGATTTTCTATAGTAAATACTTCGACAGGCATTTCTTTTTTTAAACGTTTGCTACAAATTATGACAAAAAATCACCTATTAATAAGAAACATAGTTTAAACCCCTCTCTAATAACAAAAAACCACTGTTACAACCACAACAACAAATTAATACTGTACTGTCCGTTTGTGGCGTTCAAATCTCTGGAATCACAGAAAAAATTTAATTTTTTACAGATTTTCTATACTAAACCTAAGACGTCGTTTTGTTGAAGATTTTACTCTGTTTATTGTAATTTTTTTATAGTAATTGATAAGTATGATGTAAAAATCAAATAGAAAAATTTGGGATTTATTTGAACTTTTTAGTTGAACGAGATGAAACATTCAGTGAGTACTTTTTCATCCCTTAATAGTGCAATACAGTTTCTGTATATAAATTTCATCAAGTGATTTTAATATTGTAAATGTAATGTAGACACAAAGTGTAAAATGCACAGACCTATATAGCTGTAAATGAAAACACAATTTTAGGTTTTAATAATAAGTCTTGAGTTTAATAACATGAATTGCTAAATGTAAGGGTTTTATCAATAAGAGAAGATTTTTCTGGACGTTTAACCTTTAGAGTTTGTGAGCTGCTAGATTTTACCAATGACGGTTAGTAAATGTCGGTTTTGAGAATAAAACAAACGACATGCCTTATCTTTTCTTAATCATTCTACTTGCTACGAGCGAACGCGTCCATTAAAGTTAGGTTAGGTTTAATAAAATTTACCGTTTATCTGTTTTAAACCTTAAGATATACCTACCGTAAGTGGTAAAAGTTTTAAATGAACGTTGAAGATAAAGAAAATTTGCACTTTAGCATTAAGTTAAAGATGTGTAAATATTATTTGCTATAAAAACTTAATATTTAGCTACTATACGGGCTTTCCCAGTAACAAAAACATTGTACAGAGCATCGTAAATACCATGTGGCGTACGATACACAATAAACTAGGGTCGTTAACTTTGCACCTATTCCAGGCCTTACACATTAGCATTACATAAATTTAAGCTATTTCTACAACCACAAAGGGCAATAAATATAATTCAGTAGCAAGACACATAAATATTGTGCAACACATATATTACAATATAAATACTCTATTATCAGCATGTTAATAAATCAATAAAACATATCACTATATAAATATCATGTAACACGCAAACACACACACACACACACACACACACATATATATATATATATAATTAATAAATTAAAAATACTTCAAAAACAAGAATACTTTTAATGAATATATTTATTCAAAGCTTTTCGCCGATAAAACAGTATCAGCGAAAATAATTATCTTCAGAAAAATAATTATCTAATAAAATATTTTTACAAAATTAAATCATATGTGCTACAAAGGACCATATGTTTATAAGTATTGCACTTCATGTAAATTTTTCTATAACATCAATGACTTTATAAATAGTTTGGTGCCTTGATCTCACTTGAATTTGTTCATCAATTAATTTAAGTGAGATCAAAGTACCAAACTATTTATAAAGTCATTGATGTTATAGAAAAATTTACATAAAGTGCAATACTTATAAACATATGATTTAATTTTGTAAAAATATTTTATTAGATAATTATTTTCCTGAAGATGCTGATACTATTTTATCGGTGAAAAGCTTTGAATAAATATATTCATTAAAAGTATTCTTGTTTTTGAAATATTTTTAATTTATTAACTATATTACAAGAAAACATATCGCCATATTTAATATATATATATATATATATATATATATATATATATATATATATCATTAAATACATGAGCAAAAACACTGTAAGTATTCAACATATAAACAGAAACTATACACAAATACAATATGCACTTAAATACTCTCATATGTTTAAACAATATTCGCGCCAGCTTGTGAGTTCAGGTTATAAACACAATAAATATAAACAAATCACAACTATAAAAATGTTTGACTAAGAGTTAAAGATCTTTGTAGTAGCCTTACGGATGATGATGACATAAGTCATCAAAACGCGAATGAAATAAAGTTTTATATTTAAGACTTATGTATTTTTATTGAGTTTATACTCCTATATGGGATTCGCAAATATCCAGACTCATAATACTGAATAACACAGACACACATTGTATACATAGAAACACATAAATACGAGATCTTTTAGAACATAAATATTAAAATTCTCAATAAACTCATCTACATTTCTGTTAGGAATATTCCTATATATTTGAGTACATTTTTCTTCCTAACCTAACGATAGGCCTATAGTATTTTCCTCTGTTGACGCGTTTCAGAGTGACTCCATTTTCAAATTTCTAAGGGAATATATATATATATATATATATATATATATATATATATATATGGTATGTACATATATATATATATATATATATATATATATATGTACTAGTAATATATTATATGTAATAATATACATAAATATTATTTTTAACATATACAGGTATAACTCAACATCAGCATAAATATTAGTAAACATATATAAATAATTTTGAAACACATAAACAAATAGTGAAAATAAAACCGCCAACTCTAATTCTCACTACACATTAGTTTATTAAAACAAACAGACTAGTTTCGATGACAATGTCGCCTTCATCTGTGCTTGAAGCAGTAGCCTAGCACAGATAAATGCAACATCTTGGTCGAAACTAATCTGTTTGTTTTAATAAACTAATGTGTAGTGATATTTGAAGTTAACTGTATAATTTTTACCGTTGTGAACTGTTCTCACTAACTAAGCTCTAATTAACTTGACACAAACAAATGTTTACCTATAAATAAAGATTAAGGCATAAAAAATATAATTATTTAATATGCATACAAGCACATTATTTATAGGCAAAGATATTTAAATGCTGTTTATTACACACACACGCGCGCGCGAGCGCACACACACACACACGCACGCGCGCGCACACACACACACACATAAGTATTGGTTAACATTCGCTAAAAATAAGACATATGAGTAGTATTTAGCAAATAGAAAACTTTACATAAATCTTGTTGTTTGTTTGGTCTAAGGTCAGTGTAAGAAAAACTATTAAATATTTCAAAATAAATCCTCAATATAATTTATTACTGATAGTTTGATATTGGAAACAAAATAAAATTCAAATCAATAAAAGTATACAACTAATTTGCCATTTCAACTTTTCTAAAAGAGAATATGACGTCACAACATAGATATGTTTGAGGTATATTTTAATATTTTCAGTCCGTTCAGGAAATAAAGACATCGTAAATATAAACTCGCCTCCTTGGGCCGCCTCTTAACAATGCAAATTTCTAACTCAGAGTGCCGTTGATCCAACGACCTTTTACGGATGTTCTTCGGGTGCCTCAGGGAGTCCAATTGTTGACGCTAATATTTAATGATTGATAGATGAATGGCTGACCTGAAGAACAAAACTGCCAGCTGTTTCTTCCGCGTACACATACACCTATCCGAAAGTCCTTAAACTTCAACGCAGAGTCACAAGCGCACGTGTATAGATTACTTCTTGAAAATGGATATACATGATAGAAATAATAAAGTCGAAGAAAGAGAGTTTAACGCCTTCTAAAATAATAGCACAGTAGGTCTAAAAGTAATAGTTTGACTTAATATTAGTAGCTTTTGTGCTTCTGAAATTATCATTTTAGGTACAGTAGTCCCGAATACTTGACTTTGAAAACTCGACATTCCTTACAACTCGACATGTCTGAGGATAGACAAAGTTCAGTTTCTCCCCGACCGTATTTAAAGAATCCCCGAGTGTCTGTACTGAGTCTTTAAAAGAAAGGAAAGATATGAAAGGTGGCAAATATGCAAACATTTAGCCCTTTACCGGGTTAGGAGCTACAGGGGATGCGGAACTTCCATTTCAGGGCCTAAGATTTAGAAATCCATCCAGTTCTACGATGAGTTTAAAAAAGTCTAGCATAGACTCCACGACCGTCCTCAACAAACATAAACAGGAGTTACGGTCTGAGTTAACAATGGGACACATCTCCCGAAACGGCCGTCCTCAACAAACATAAGCAAGTGCTACTATAGGCAAGTTTATATACTTTTAAAAGTGTTTAGTGAAAAAAGGACTTCTTGGGAAAGAAGACTTGCTGCTCGACAATGCTTAAACTCATACTGGCATTGAAGAGTTGCAAAATGACGAAATTAAAGTTTTATTTTTTTCACCCAACTTGAATTCCGGCAAATTCGACATTCTTGAAAAATCGACACCCTTTAAATCCACATTATGTCGAGTTTTCAAGACTCTACTGTATTACGTATAACCAGTAGACAGTTCTTTGTAGCCCGATAGAGGCTACATCAAGTAAGCGACCCTACCATAGCAAATCCATAATTTTCCAATTTTCCAACTAGTGTTCATCGTGTCCTTTCCTCAACTTACCTTATTTTATCTCCAATTCATTCCCTTCTTTCTACATGGCAGTGTAATGGGAACGCATGACTTTCTCACTGCTTTATAGACTATCTCTACTTCACATAAGTAATCCTGCATAAATGAAGCCATAATATCCTCCAATCCTCTACCATATAGGATTTGTGTGTTTACCTTATTCCTAGATTTATCCACAGTCCCTTCCTATCCTTCAGAGGCTATAATAGTCACAGGCGGGTCGCCTTACAACTACCAAGAAGTGCTTGGTTAGTTTGTCTAATGAAGGATTAGGAGGGAATTATGAATAATATATAGGATTAGGATTTGATAAAATTCTCTATTCTGGAATGTATGAAAATATGCCATCACTTGAGCAGGGAAGGTTTCCTTAAGGAAACCATCTCTTGGAATATTATGGAAATACATCTCTGGTTGGGAAAAATACGAAGAAAGATTGAGAGTTAGGTTAGGGCTAAAGAAAGAATACAATAATCCTTCAGGCTTCGCGAGGGTAGGGAAGCACGCCTGAAGTAAACCATCTCTATCGCAATATTGCGGAGTTACAGTACAAAGAAAAAGTGCGTCAAATTTAACGGTATCCCTCGTTCTGCTCTAGCATTGACTACTAGCCAAACTGAAAACATTATACAATACATATAGTGTCTCTTTCGTAATCGCGTCTCTTTCTTTGCAGAAGCAGAGCAACACATTTAAAAACAATGTCTACATCAAACTATTACAGTATTATCATTTAGTTAATTAGAGCTGTTTACACTATAAACACGACATTGATGTTTTCTGAAGTGTTGGGTTTTGACCCCGCCCTGCAGCCCAGTCCGGGCTAGCGGTCTCAAGGTCAGAGACACGGTTAAACCTCACGCACTGTACATCGCAGAGTAGGAAAGATAAGAAAAAGAAATGGTCTAGGGTTAGGGCTAAGGGAATGAGATAATATCCCAAGGGAGGATCATGACTCTCGTGGTTAGGGTGGCTAGTTTAAATGCAATAACAGTTAACTTGTGATATATTTTAGTTAATTTAAAAATATTTTTCGCCTTTATTAACACGTTATACGTAAAGTTGGGAGTCGACCTACATTATCCTAGACTTACCTTATGAAAGGTTTCGTACACGTTACGTGCATTTAGCGTAACACATCCGGCGTAAAACTTTGCCGAGATACGGGACAGGTTTGCCAACTGCCCGAGGGGAGAAAGGCTTTGCAGGGCCTGTCTTAACTCCGCAACACACTTCCGTAAACACGACGACCTCCGCAGAGTCGGCGCCAACTCGCCATTAACATTTAAGCTGCCGATTAATTAACAATCCCAATGGTTTGCATTGCGATCATATTTCACGCTGGACTGCACGCAATGTCGTTACAGTTTTTATCATGGTAAAAATAAACACAATGGAAATTTTAACGGGGGAATATATAATAAGGTGACTGAAACCCTAAACTTGTGAAAGATGTCAACAGGTTTTGTTAGATATGTTTTTTTTTTGTTTGGTAGACACAATTATTAATAATAATCAGACGCGCGACAAAAGATAGTTCAACTCTCGTCCAAGTAGACATTAGTTTAAGTAATTTACTCATTCCCATCGAATTCTATTCTATAAAATACTTATACGTTTTAATCAAAATTACTTCTCGTTTTAACAAAGTTTGAGCTTGTGAGTAAATATTATTTACCTTTACTTATAACGGACACTAATTCACGCAATAATGTATTTATTTATCTGAGTTATATTTTATAATTTGTGAATGTTTAGTCAATATAGGCCTAGATGTTGACGTTCTCATTAAAACGCGAATGAGAAATACATTGTTCATCGTGGGCAGGAGTTGCTAGTTATTAAATATTCACATGTTCTCGTAATTTAATCTTGAATGTTGTTATAGAAATAAATGTTAAAAAAAATCTTTTTAATGGGAATTTGAAGAAAAGACAAAAATTTTACCAGATTTTAAAATTAATCGAATTTTAAATCTATATATGAGCAATATTAAATCTTAAAAGTTCTCTTTCCTCTCTTTCTCTCTCTCCCTCCCTTCCTCTCTCTCTCTCTCTCCCTCCCTTCCTCTCTCTCTCTCTCTCTCTCTCTCTTTCTCTCTTTATCTATCTATCCATCTATCTATCTATCTATCTTTCTATCTTTCTCTCTCCCTAAAATGAGTAAAGGCCATGGACCTTTGGTCAAAACGGACACCAATTCAAACAATAACTTATTTTTCAGTTATATGAGTTCTGGTTTAGAATTTGTGCCTCTATTCACATTCGTGATGTTGACATTGTCATAGAAACACGAATAAAAAAAATACAGAGCTCATTGTGAATTGGTGTTGTTTGTTATTAAATCATCTCATTTTCTCATAAATAAGCTTAGGTAGAACTTTTTAAATCTTTAAAAATACATGTTTGTGTGAATTTGAAAAAGAATACGAAATTAGACTGGATTTTATAATTAATCAGATCTTAAATGATCAATTTTAAATCTATTTATAAATACTCTCTCTCTCTCTCTCTCTCTCTCTCTTTTCTTTCTCCAAAGAACCCATTTGCAATTAATTTTACAGACAGACAATAAGAAATTTGTACCGAATGCCGGTAACAAAAAAGTTTGTACCGAATACCGATAACAGCACACGATGAGTCATACGCGTTCTTTAAAGCGTTGAAGAAACGACTTGTTAACCTGTCAGGCATTTACGACAAGAATAGAACTTGCCAAGCAACCGTTCTCGTTAAGGTATTACCTGTATGTATAAGGCGCTTTCAAACGATAATTGAGTAAATTCTAATTAACCAGTTTGCTGTAAGTGTATTTGCAACGGACACGGCGCATAGTCGAGGGATTTAATCGCCCCTCACAAATCGGCCGAGGAGCAAATTGCCTCGTATCTGTGATTATAGTGTTATCACAACACTTGGGTAACTAAACCCAACCCGAATCCATCTTCTGTAAAGACTGGTAAAACAAATCCCCTCTAGTTGTTTACAGTGTTATCATAACACTTAGGTAACTAAACCAACCCGGATTCATCTTTTGTAACGACTGGTAAAACAAATTCCCTCATAGATGATTACAGTGTTATCATAACACTAGGGTAACTAAACCAACCCGGGTTCATCTTCTGTAACGACTGGTAAAACAAATCCCTTCTAGTTGATTACAGTGTTATCATAAAACTTGGGTAACTAAACCCAACCCGGGTTCATCTTCTGTCCACCTGGGCAGACCATTCTGGTAAAACAAATTCCCTGTAGATGATCACAGTGTTAACATAACACTTGCGTAACTAAACCTTCCCGGGTTCATCTTCTGTAACGACTGTTAAAACAAATCCCCTGTAGATGATTACAGTTTTCTTGTATAAAAGCAAATGTAAGTAATTTTACAATAGCTGTAAAAATTTATGTAAATATATAAATATTTTAAACCAAAAAAAGAATCAATATTATTGAAAGTTAGAATTAATATGCACAAAATGAACCGATTATATATTAAAGAGATTAAATCTCTTAAGAATAAATTAATTCACTGGTTTCCACGATGAGAAAAAAAGAAATTAAAAGAAAAAACCATATCAAAAGGTTTTACGTGAGAAAAAAACTTGAGGTGTTTGACAGAATATTATAAGAAATTGATTTTTTCATTTGCTTCAATCCAGAAAGGAGACTGCCAAGATTAGGATGTGAGTTAAAGTAACATAACATCAATTTTGTTTTCGATCAGCTGACATCAAAATACTAGGAAAGGTTGGTGGGTATTATCTTAGAACAAGCATGAATCTTCCATTGCGCAAGGATCATCCCGTCAGCTGTACAGAATCGCCTCCATCTATTGGGATGCCCATCCTTGTAAGAAAGGATAATGCACATACATCCCCCACCCGTATAGGTACTATGCTAGGAAATTATTGAGAGGTTTAGTTACGAAGTGTATTTTATGTTGAATTTTACGAGCTAAAAAAAAGTATCAACAAGTACGCAATTCTAAATAATTCTTATTTCGCTCAGGCCGCGCTGCCGGATATTATTTATTGTTTATAAAATTATCAACAACAACTCGGAAATAGAAAGGTTAAATATAATAGTAGAGACGGAAGTGCGCAACGGTGGTCGTATTCATACAGTATCACGCGATACACAATACAAATACATTGACATAGGTAATCGAATGTCAACTTAATACATGACGTGAATGAAAGGCCGAGCCGTTGCGGAGTACGACCGACAGATGACGCGCATTACCGTTTCATAAAAATGTGGGTATTTTAAAGTGTTTAAAACAGTTTTCTCTGTATGTAAATCGAGATATGTAATATTATAAGTAAACCTCTCGATTATGATACCGTTGTGAGTTTTAATTAATTTATAAATATCTTAATAAAACCTGACTATACCTTTAAATAACTGATCCAAATTTATCGACGAAGGATTGTAAGAGTTTATAAAGATATAAGACGATATATTTATGAGAGCTTTTATCAGGGAGGCAGTGAAGGGTTGCCTTGGTCTAAAAGCTTCTAAAACTTAATTAGTTTGTTTTTAATTTCGTAATTGGTAAGTATATAAGAGGATGTTTCCTTATATGTACTAGACTGTTACCGGGAAAGGAGTAAATACTGACATTGCTCTTGTGAACAAACATTTACCTCCTTATTTCAGTGCTGTGGTAGCAGTCCATCCCTTTCTAAAGGCTAATTTTATTTCACTTCTTCCTTCTTATATTTTTTGCACTCGAGATTAACAAATATATACCTAACAGTAGCCCCAGTAGGGAGTAGGTATATTCAAGAAACGTGACTCGGCGCATGTGAGTTAGTTTTGAGGCTATCAGCCAGTGTGACTACGCCTACAAGGTATATGAAAGGATTGAAGGAGCAAATCGCTCCTCTGGTAGAGGCTACAGGATCATGGCGTCACATTGACATGAACGATCCCTTTATAAGGGCCATATAGAGATATCTACTTGTTACAAGAATGTGTATGAAGGACAAGGAAGGGTATATAGAATAAGGTAGACGTAAGGCATGCATATAAGTATATATGTTTGCGTACATTTTCCCGCCTTTCCTAACTCTACAACATTTTCTGACAATAAAATGTTAAGGTAGACAGAAAATTCACTAAAATACATACAAATATTCGTAGCAAGTTATCAGTTTATATTATGTGCGCTCAGTTTATGTCGTCATCAGCTTATCTCATCTTATGTCACATTATCAGATTATCTAAATCTTATGTCACATTTACACCTTATCTCAGCTAATGTCACATTATCAGATTATCTCGTTTTATGTCACATTATCAACTTACCTCAGCTAATGTCACATTATCAGATTATCTCGTTTTAATGTCACATTATCAGCCTATCTCAACTTACATTACTTCCGCACATAAATGTTCACTTACTTCAGCTTTACATTGTCTGATCTCAATTCGGACGAAAATGTCCAGTTTTATTTGTTTTAACAAAACGCGTGTAGCTATATATAACTGTGTATGACTCGTCTAAAGGCGACAATAAGAGCCAGATTCAGATATTTGAGGCGTATTTGGCCTCCGACGCCAATTCACTTGTCAGCCAGATTCAACAGGCACTCAATAAAGGAGAAATCTGCTAATAGCTGTCAGGCAAACAGCTGTCGTTAATGTGTTACGGTATAGATAATTGCACCCTGTAAGAGGAAGGCAATAAGGCTGCAATGGCCTGAGTATTTTAGCCTTTCTAAAGAGACCGGCTTTGAAATAGCAGAGCAGATTTACAAGTATACTTTACGCTTTTATAATTAGACTTTCTTAATTTTCTAGGGTTTTTTGAAATTGTTAAAGCTAGGAGAACATGTTTTTGGGGAAGACATTTTTATTGGCACAAGCGTGGCTTCCCCTATCCTTGTCTCATGTTGCACAAGTCTTTAGATCACCTTAAACTAAATCTTTAGTACCTACAGACATTTCTCCTGGGGCCCCTCCCCGGGGCCCGACAAAGTATGGGAAGGATAGCTGGGGGAGGGGTTTAGTCATTACAGTGGGACTGAAAGCTAATTTATAAACCGAAGTCAAAGTTTTAAAAAATGAGAACTATTTTTTCCCACTAAAACTCTTTAATTGACAAAATTGATAAATTATTTTTTACTAAATTAAATAAACTACAAACCTAAAGACCACTCAATGAGCACTAAATTATAGCTGCCTTTGAAGCGCGCATGAGAAAAAATATGTTAATATGAGTTTGTACCCGGCATTATATAATATTACCTTTACTCACAAGCTGAGCTCAAAGTTTGGGCTCATATATTTAAATATGAAATTATTTATTTCAACTTACATATTTTTAAGAGTTGAATTTCGTAGTCCATTCGAGGAACACAAACAGAACACCAACTCAGTATTTTACAATAATGTAAATGAAACAGGACACCAATTCACAGACATTTACTATAACCTAGAAATCTTACACGTCAACAAAATAGGACCACATCTCAATACACTAGAACAATATGAAATTTACAGACACACAAAAACAAAAGTACAAATATATTAAACGAACAAACCCAATACAAATCACACACATTTCTTGATACTATCGAAAACCTGCCTTTAAAGCCGTCACCACTTAACCTAACAACTCCAAGCAGAAGACACTGATGAAGATCGCCACATAGCGATCGAAAACGTTCTGTCTCAGTAGGTGTTTACATATTTTTTAATCAGTTAATTCTAATTTAATAAGTAAGGACAATATGGTTTTATTGAGGGGGGGAAAGAGCTAACTACAGGACAAAGTTCATTTTAAAAAGATAAATTTTTATAATTACAAGTTAATATTTCTGCAGTTCGTTTAGAAGAAACACAATATTTGTATATCTTCCAGTTAATAATGTTATAATTCATCATACGTGGCAGTACTTAGTGCACTCATCTTCACTTCTCCTAAGAATATTTATATATATTGGGGTACATTTGTCTGCCTTCCGTATCATTACAATATTTTCCTTTGTTGGCGCGTTTTCAGCTACGTTATTTTCAAAACTTAAGTAGTACTTTTATTATTTAGTTACTTAGAGCTTAGCTAGTGAGAGCTATTTACAAAGGTAAAAGTCAAAATAGTGAACTCAAATTCTCACAAAAATTTAGTTTTTAATAAACAAACACACTAGTTCACTACAGAGTAGTTTCGGCGAGTAGTAGCCAAGCACTGAGGAAGACGACCTCACCGCCGAAACTAGTCTGATTTTGATTTGTACTATTTAATCTTCGAAAATTGAGCCATTCTTAAACGCGTCAACAAACGAAAATATTGTAATGTTAGGAAAGACAAAGAGTATACTTGAATATATATTATACACAGTATTATCTTTAAATAAATATGTTGGGAACTATATATATGTTATACGCAGTATTATCTTTAAATAAATATGTTGTGAACTATTTACAACAAAAAGGTGACAGAGTTTTTATTCATTGTTGCATAACTCTGAACATTTACTTCTAAATTACGATGTAAACATAACGCAAAAAACACTTCTAAATTAAATGTTTGAGCAGCCATATTTCGAGACGTGTACTTTGATCGTCGTAATCACAGATCCAACTCGAACAGAGCCTGAGTCAAGTCGTGCCTGCTTAGAGACGTGTACGCCATGCAAATTACCTCCACATTTTCAGTCTATCATTACAACAGAAGGTAGAAAGCGCAGATTACACGCGGAGTGGCGAGATCGTTCACCCCAGCTGTTTGATTTGATTTGCCGGTTCGCACAGATCGGCCGCATACGCTATAATTAAACGTGGCTTGAAATGGCTGACTTCTGTTTTTGCTGGACGTAGATAATAACCGACCGCCCCGCTCTTGTCGCCATATTTACCGACAGACGTTAGTTTTAAAGACAGACATAAATTCCGATTGCTTTTCTTGGTTTTTGTTTTTGATTTAATGTTGTTTATAACAGAAATAGAAATGTGTTAAGGTGTGTGATACTAAACTTATATTTATTCAAAAGTTTATTTAAATCTTCTGACACCATTCTTCCAGTATTTTTTATTCAAATTTCCTTTTAGAAAATCAAAACCGGTTTCAGCTCATCGATTAATATCATTATCGAAAACCTTAATAGAAAAAAAATAATACAAACTGCGGTGTTTAGCCTCGAGCGGCAGAAAAATAAATGTAAACAAGCAGAATCTACCAATCGAAGCCCGCTCGAAGAAAAAGGCCTTCCAACCGGGCGGCGCGGCGGTCGACGACCCGGTGTTGTCGGATTCTGTTCGTAATAGGGCTTCGTTAGGCGGGAAGATTTTCCATTTTAGAATCCTCTACTTCAGAAGGTATTTGTGCAGATTAATCGTACATCTGCACAATTGTTCTTGGTTTCCGCCCACTGCCATTTCTTATTCTTTCCCTTACAGGGGTGTTCGGGTAAACATTTGTGCACGACCCTGTCAGAGAATATGTCTACTTTAGGTAAAGGACCTTGTTCACATCCTTTCAAGGATTTCTTACATTTCTTTAATCCTATCTATATATACAATCCTATCCTTTTGAAAACTAGAAAAACAGAAAAATTAATCCTTAAAATCCCACCAGAAAACCAACATATGACTCTCAGACTCTCAGTTGGTTTACAATCTCAGTTGACCTCAACGACTACATCGTGAAACAATTAACCATTACTTCATAAAACGTTTTCTCTACACGCTGTACTGTGAAAGATGGCCCCATCCATCTTGGAGGCTTCCTAATGAAGGCTTCCAGCAGAAGCTTCTCTGGGTTGATGACTGCGTGACTACCGAGAACACCGACATGCGTCATCTATAAAAACTAGTTCTATTTCTATAATTCACAGTACTGTAATTGCTTTCCAGAAAGCGATTGAAATAAATTCCTCTGGAGGAAGATAAATAACGCCAGTGTTAATGCAATTACCTCTTGCACCAATCGTGTTAAGTGGAAGACGCGTTAAGTGGATGATACCAGTTGGAGATAAATAAATTATTTCTATTATAAATAAAAACAGTCGTCGTTTGTTTTAACCTAATTTTTATTCATAAGAATTGGTTAAATTTAAAGATTTCTACAAGTGGCCGTAATCAGTTACTATATTTTTGATGTAGACATTAAAATGTAAATTTTGCTTTGTAAAGAGTCATATACAGAGTGAATCGTAGGCTATAGCTTGTACGATAAAGTGAAACTGTAAAGCCTGATATTTGTACTATATTTTTACAGAGTAAATGTTTTAAACAGTACTTATATGTATTACCAACCGTATTAATAAACGAGAAATATTAGTAATCTCAAAAATATAATAACATATATAACCCTAACATGCATATAAAAAATCAAGTCGGATCATCCAAACGTCCGGATTAACAGGAATATAATATATTCTAAATTCAAAGCATTTTCCCGACATTAACAACTTATAGTGCGGACCACGTAACCGTGCTCTTGGCCTTGAGAGATCGTAATAGGCGAGACCGGAGGCAAAGGGTCAGTATAAATACTTCCCTACAAACATGACAAACATTTTCAAACACCAACTTGTATGAGATGGTCGATATTAGATAAATTAGCTTCGGCATGAAACGTCAAACATTCAAGAAATATGTGTAACGAAGAAACTGTTGATGTATAGAACATTCCAAAATGTAACATGTTTTCAGAAGTGGTAGTACATGAAAGGCCAAGTGCATGGTTTCTTGGTCCACACTATACTTTAATTACAGCCAAGACGTACTTAAAAAAACGAACATGTATAAATTGTAGGGCATTTGTGAGAGAAAAAAGACCAAACCCTACAACCCTTAAAGGTTAACACTTCTATTTAGTCTTCTACTGGTCCTTCCATCTCGCCTCTATATCGATTTTCCTTCCTTTAGGGCACCAATTAGTTCATGATATGCATCTGATTCTATTGTATTCTTAAATTATCATATCACCCGCGTCAACCGTGTTTCTTCTGTGTATGAAAGCAATCCCCATCATACGTTTTATCTCTGTATTTTTCATCTCAGAAACGTATTTATACAACTCTGTAAAACATTCTATCTCTACATTTATTAATTAAATGTACGAAACATCACAGCTATGTTACTTTATTTTTATGATCGTTTCAATGACTTTTGTCACCATCATCAGTGAGACTGCTGGAGATCAAAAGTAAAGTGTTTAGAATTGTTATGTACTGTTATTTTATGTGTATTATTATTACAGGGTTTAGTGCAGAGTTTAAGTACAGTTATTTAATAATCCAAACTTAAACCTAAAATAACAACTTTTATTGTTAACTTTTTTTATCTTATACTTAACTCACAAGCCAGGTCAAATATTACTTATATATTAAAGCGTATTTTTTAAATTTATTTATTTCTTTGTTATGATCTAAACCTCTTCTCCGTTTGTCGTTATACTCTCACCAATATTCTTTTTCTGGAGTATTGATATTCAATTGTTCCAGAGAATTTTTATTCCAGTTATTTGATCCTGCCCCTGCTTGCCTCACCCCGCTTTTTAATTGGTTCCCTATAGTGCTGTCCTTCAATACTTATACATCCTAAAAATTTAAATTTGCGGTTCCCCCGTTTCTAGTGTCTTCGTCTATCTTTAGGTTTTTTACTCCAATTTCACATCGATAAGATATTTTCGATACACAAGGCAGTTGTTTTTTCACCTAGACAAAACGTAGTGATAAATCAGGCTGTGCATCTAGTGGCAAGATGTTACCACCCCAAGTTTGCTTCGTTCCGACATTTAAAGAGTAAAAGTGCACTGCCAATAAAATATTTATAATTTAATGCTATACTTCAGTGTAATAACAGGCTTGTATATAGTATCGTTTTTTTGCACAACTGCAATTACATTTACAGTTGACCTTTTAAAAAAATGAAAGAAGCAATTAGCCATACAGTGATTGAGAGGCCATTGACATCAGCCTTTATATAAGCTTTATTACAGTTACGGACTAGATAAAAGGTTGCTCAATTCCTTCAAAAACAGATTGAAACCGGTCGGATATCGCGAGACCGTGGATGCTGCTACTTCTCCCGCAACAAGTGGCCGATCCTTACACGTCTAACGGAGCTCTAGATTCTGAGGCGCCGAAGTAAAGTCACCAACCTTTAGAAAGTTGCCGTAGAAGGTGATTAATATTCCAGGCGCGAGCAATAGAATGGATAACCAGGCTACGCGATCGCCGACTGCCAGCGTGTGCAATTTGGCAAGTTGGGTTTGTAGATACGGTTGCTATTGGTTACTGTCAAATGGAACGGTCTATGGCGTCATCTACGAAGCTCGAAGACATGCACCGCACAAGAACATATGACGTGAGGTTATTGTCTGTAAGCAAGGAAACGCTTGAAGCATACTGATCATAGCTCCTAGCATTCATTCAAGTCTCTTTACAGCTTAAACATATTGCTAGTTTTTTCGCATATTTTTCTTTTGAGATTCGTTAAACCTTTTTTACTGCCAAATATTTGAAAGAACTATCTCTTTGCGCGTACAAACAACTAATGTATATACCGAGTGTCCCGGAAAGAAACAGGGAAACATTCAGAGCTTGTTTCTCAGGTGAAAATAATCCAAAACGTTCCCGTATACATAAGTATGGCAACGCTTTGTTACAGCTGGCAAAAGATTTCGCCAGGATTTCAGTTCCCCAGTTACAATAGAGCCATACTGAAATTTGAAGTTAATATGTAACTTTTAGTGGATTTTACGTACAAAAACTGATAAACTGAAAAGAATTTGTCTCAGACCTGTTACTGTGTTAATGTTTAAGATATCTGACGAAACACGCATACCTCAGTACAAAAAACATCTTGTATTTAGGTTTCAAGTACATTTTCATTGGTGAATGTTTAACAAATACGTAGAATTTGTAAACAAAACGTAAAGATAATGGTGTAAAGTAGACAGTAATAGACACTCACAGAATTTAAAACGATTAATTTTTTTAAATTAATGCCCCACAATGGTTTCTCATGATAAATCGGTGCAATTCGTATTCGCCTCGTAAATGTGTAGAAAATACAGAATTACTTGAAATTGTTTATGGACATGATTATTTAGTTGGCTTTCAACAAATAAAGAATGTGTTGGAAATTATTTATTTGTCTGTAAACACAAATATAATTAAGAAAGAGTTCGAATTCGAAAACCATTCTTCAGTGTGTCTGTGAATTGGTGACTTCCCTTCACCTTAGTTTTACGTTGAACGCCGACAAATCATCATATTTATAAAGAACATTTAGTGATTCAGCTTAGGCATAAGTACGAGGGGAATTGCGTATTTTACTGGTTTTCGTAACATACCTTTGTTTCTTTGCGTCCACCACTTAGCACTTGGATGATCACCAATGATGTCCACTTACTGGCAAGGACTATCCTTGTCTTTAACGAGGTTGTCGGAGTACCACGATCTTCTTTAAATATTTTAAACTATTTTATTTAACTGTATATATTTTTTATAAAAATTGTTAAAAATTAATATGATTAATAGTTAATTTTTTTCATTTTAACTAAATCAACTGTTGTGTGTGCAGGTCTGTACGGAACACTTTTCCGAAGGAACAAGGAGGCCGCCTTCAGTAACTACCGGCTCTGGGAGTCGGCAGGCTTCGTCGTCGCCTACGCGTACAGCACACACTTGTGCGCGCGCATGAAGCTGTATGTCATGTTCGTCGTCCTCTGCCTCGGAATGGTCGGCTACATCATCGTGGAGATCCTGCACATGAAGAAGAAGCGCCGTCTGAAGAGGCTCGCCGAAGACCCTAAAGCAGCCGCCCAGGCGGCAGCGGAAGCCAAGGCCAACAACGTCGTCGAAGAGACGGACGACGAGAAGGACGACATCGACGACGAAATCATCATCACCCACTTATAAGTAGCGACGTCGCCTGTACAGCATATTCAGATTGAACGTTAGACGGCGTTTGCAGCCTATAATACTCAGTCATGCCACAACCCGTGCCACAATCCGGACGCTCTACGATAGGCTATGAGCCTTCAGACCAAACGTTAATTTTGTTCTGAAACCAGCACTTCTTTATACGTTGTATACCCAAATGGCTAAAACAAAGTGACGCCGTTTTGATTGGTTTTTTTGGTAGCAAAACTTTTCTAAACGTATTTCGGTAGAAATCTTTCTGGGATTGCCTAACTTATTATTAAATATAATTTCAAATGAGTGCCTATTACTTGTCATTAAAATTAACTTTTATTTTCTGAAAAATTAATTAGCACAAGTTAATTTAGATCTGTTTTGTAGCAATTATCTTAATATATACAGATTTATATAAGTCACGATTAGATTATATAGTATAGTATAGAAATATATATATTTTTTAAAATGTAGATAGAATAAACAAAATAGAAGATAAAACGTGTAGAGATATTTTACAAAATATTTGAAACAAATTAAATGCTTAAGATATTGTATTAAATAACTGTTATACTCAAAAAAAGAACATAACTAATCACAAACACTCGAATCAGTTCACTGAGCCGATTCATTATCAAATTATTGTAATGTTTTACAATTATTCTAATGTACATATAGAGCAGTGAAATATCGATTGTTCTGTTTTAAAATTTGTTAGTTTTTATATGCAATTTATTTCTTCAGGCTAGTATTCGATCTAGTCCTTTTGCTTTATTCCTTACTGTATATCTTTTACTTTTAGTGTGTTATGTTTGCAGCTAGCCAAACCTAAATACTGTCTTTTCCTTCTAATTCGACTCTTTATGACTGATTCAAATAATTTAATGAATTTCAAGTGTTTTTGTGATTTAATGAAATCGGAGAATTCAGAAAAAATCTAGATGTTTTAATAAAGTAATTAAATATTTCATTTTACTTTCCCCTTCTATAAATGTTGTAAATATTTTTTACTCAATTGTTTACGTCATTATATTGATCATTTGTTACAAATTACTTTATGACGTATTAATTCTCCAAATTATTTCTTAATTCTACTATATAGCAACCAATTTAGTTTTCTGATAAATAGTTACTACACAGAAATTATATTTGTTTCAAACCATAGATATAAAAAATTATATCTCTAAATTTGCAACATGTATATTAACAAGGACGAAACTTTCTGCAAAATTATATTTCTGTGTTATCAAGTATAAAAATAAACACACAGAGGCACAAATAATACATTGAAAAATCAAATGAAATCATTATTCAATATTTTTAAAAAAATTTGAAATTTATTTTGAAATTCTAAATCAGAATTCTGTTTTGAATTTACGCCTATTTTAGAGGACAAAAATTATTTAAGCTTTAAAATATTTTTTTACTTTAATAGGAACGTTTTTTCAGAATAGTGTCTTAATTTTTTTAATACTTCTCGCATTTACGCGTAGAAATTTGTGCACTTTTTATTTTATTTCTTTGACCCGTTTTATTGTGTCCAGTCTATTTTACTCCTGTCATAAATTTTACAGCATTATTGTATGTTAAATTAGAGTTATGTATTTTAGTGCAATTTTATTTATTGTATATTTAATTTGTTCTCGAAAACACATAAAATAATTCAAAAGCAATAACATGTTTTTAAAATAGTATTTTTGGTTTTTAATGTTATTCTTTCCTTGTATTCTTGTTTGTTCTGAGTAACGTATGCCTACGTTGCCATCTGTATATACCTTAGTGCTAGTGTGGTCAGTGTACATAGAACAATGTGAGTGGTGGGAGCATTAACTTTGCCCGAGTAGTGGTCCCAGTACTTGGGCGAGCCGTGAAAAAGTTTCAAAATGTCAACTGTGATTGGACGGAGTTGTTCAGCTGTTGTGATATATAGTGAAACTGACTCAGGTGGTCGCGCAATATGTAGTTCCCAACTGTTGTTATTTGTTGTTGTGTTTTGTACCTTCCCTGTTACAGCTTGTGATAAGAGTATGGCACAGTAAAGTCCTATGAGATAAGGAACATGTATTATATATATATTTAAGTATTGTTTAGTGATAAGGCCATTATAAAGGCTTACAATAGATAGTAGGAGTCTTGTATTTTGTTCAAGAATAAAATTCTAATTAACAGTTTCGGCTGTGTATGTTTTTTATTTTTACCCTAACAGTTTTATGTATACTTGTCATAACTTTATAGCAAACTTTATACTTGACTACAGCGCTCCATCCAGGGAGATATATGAACTAAAACACTACATGTACTTAGAAACACCCGCGAAAGACAATAGTCCTCTGTAGTACATAATTGTTTTCCAAACAATGACCATAATATAAGGTTCTTACGTCACATTTACGAGTAAAAATGAAACATTTTCTTTGAAACTTTGTGAAAGTACTATTCGCTAAACTTATAATTAAAGGCAATTTATAAAATGTTTATTGGATACCGTTTAAGAGCGCGCTAAACGAGTGAGTGTCGAAGTTAGCTGCTAGAAAGCGTTGACAACACTGACCACATTATACAGCACCTTTTAAGACCGAAGCCCTCTAATTTAAAACACTTCCCAGCGTACAACTTAGGCACTA
>JBAIZL010000001.1:309833561-309841061 GCA_036971475.1 Prosapia bicincta | reverse complement strand
CAATGGACATTGCCTCGTGTACCATTCACGCTGGAAATGTTAACGCGGGGGAAGAAAGCTTGCAAAAATATTTATTGAAACTGCACCAAGCTCGTTTGGATCCCTAAAAACTTAACTTAGCAGGCGAAGTGGAACCATAAGAAGAAACCTACGTGTTACCTCAACATTCTTAAGCTTCTATCAATGGACATTGCCTCGTGTACCATTCACGCTGGAAATGATAACGCGGGGGAAGAAAGCTTGCAAAAATATTTATTGAAACGGCACCAAGCTCGTTTGGATCCCTAAAAACACAACTTAGCAGGCGAAGTGGAACCATAAGAAGAAGCCTACGTGTTATCCCTCCATTCTTTAGCTTCTATCAATGGACATTGCCTCGTGTACCAGTTCACGCTTGAAATGTTAACGCGGGGAAAGAAAACTAGGAAAAATATTTATTGAAACGGCACCAAGCTCGTTTGGATCCCTAAAAACACAACCTTAGCAGGCGAAGTGGAACCATAAGAAGAAGCCTACGTGGTATCCCTCTATTCTTTAGCTTCTACCAATGGCCATTGCCTCGTGTACCAGTTCACGCTGGAAATGTTAACGCGGGAAAAGAAAACTAGGAAAAATATTTATTGAAACGGCACCAAGCTCGTTTGGATCCCTAAAAACACAACTTAGCAGGCGAAGTGGAACCATAAGAAGAAGCCTACGTGTTATCCCTCCATTCTTTAGCTTCTATCAATGGCCATTGCCTAGTGTACCAGTTCACGCTGGAAATGTTAACGCGGGGAAAGAAAACTAGGAAAAATATTTATTGAAACGGCACCAAGCTCGTTTGGATCCCTAAAAACACAACTTAGCAGGCGAAGTGGAACCATAAGAAAAAGCCTACGTGTTACCCCAACATTCTTTAGCTTCTATCAATGGACATTGCCTCGTGTACCAGTTCACGCTGGAAATGTTAACGCGGGGAAAGAAAAATAGGAAAAATATTTATTGATACGGCACCAAGCTCGTTTGGATCCCTAAAAACACAACTTAGCAGGCGAAGTGGAACCATAAGAAGAAACCTACGTGTTACCTCAACATTCTTTAGCTTCTATCAATGGCCATTGCCTAGTGTACCAGTTCACGCTGGAAATGTTAACGCGGGGAAAGAAAACTAGGAAAAATATTTATTGATACGGCACCAAGCTCGTTTGGATCCCTAAAAACACAACTTAGCAGGCGAAGTGGAACCATAAGAAGAAACCTACGTGTTACCTCAACATTCTTTAGCTTCTATCAATGGCCATTGCCTAGTGTACCAGTTCACGCTGGAAATGTTAACGCGGGGAAAGAAAACTAGGAAAAATATTTATTGAAACGGCACCAAGCTCGTTTGGATCCCTAAAAACACAACTTAGCAGGCGAAGTGGAACCATAAGAAGAAGCCTACGTGTTACCCCAACATTCTTTAGCTTCTATCAATGGACATTGCCTCGTGTACCAGTTCACGCTGGAAATGTTAACGCGGGGAAAGAAAACTAGGAAAAATATTTATTGATACGGCACCAAGCTCGTTTGGATCCCTAAAAACACAACTTAGCAGGCGAAGTGAAACCATAAGAAGAAACCTACGTGTTACCTCAACATTCTTTAGCTTCTATCAATGGCCATTGCCTAGTGTACCAGTTCACGCTGGAAATGTTAACGCGGGGAAAGAAAACTAGGAAAAATATTTATTGATACGGCACCAAGCTCGTTTGGATCTCTAAAAACACAACTTAGCAGGCGAAGTGGAACCATAAGAAGAAACCTACGTGTTACCTCAACATTCTTTAGCTTCTATCAATGGCCATTGCCTAGTGTACCAGTTCACGCTGGAAATGTTAACGCGGGGAAAGAAAACTAGGAAAAATATTTATTGATACGGCACCAAGCTCGTTTGGATCTCTAAAAACACAACTTAGCAGGCGAAGTGGAACCATAAGAAGAAGCCTACGTGTTATCCTTCCATCCTTTAGCTTCTATGAATGGACATTGCCTCGTGTACCAGTTCACAATGGAAATGTTAACGCTGGGGAAGAAAGCTCGCAAAAATATTTAACTTTTTCAACAATTAGAAATTCAAATATGAAAAACTATGAAGAACTTTTTTGATAGCGGCGCTCAAAAACAAACTCCGAGCAAATTGGTTGGTGAGATATCGCAGAAGAGTTTTTTAACAGTCACGTCATATCTCTTTAAAATTCTTTTTTTTATCTACATCACAATAGCCTATATATTAGTGATAATATTAGTCATTGGCAAATAATGATGGATAACAAGCCAGGGCAGTGACGTTCATTTGTATACATGGACAACAATCTCCACGCGATCAAAGCGTTGGGCTCAGGTTATAATTTGCCTTAATTTATGTGCATTTTTTCACCAGACACTGTAACGTAGCCCAGTCGGTACAAAAACTTCTGAAACAGATGGTTGCCAGCGATCGCATAAATTATATTAAATAACAATCACAAACATACAACTAATCATTAAGAACGGTTATTTTTTAACAATAATAAAAATTTTAATAATTATTATAAATATAATAATTATCACATAAGTCTATATATCACATTATACTGGGTCGCAGGTGGGTGATAATTACATAGTAAATCGTATCCATAGCAACTGAAGGCTTACTTGTTAGCTGACAGCAGCAGGTCTTCAGAATGGTATGAAGGCCGAGAGTGTCAGGGAAAGCTTTGTGCCACACTTACTATTTGCTACCTTTTAGAGAAACTTAGAAATATATGTATGATAAAGTAGAAGCACGAATTTTTAAAACTAAATAATAATATCCACAGTTACGGGCAGCCTTTTTCTCCTGCGTTACAGGCAAGAAAATTTCTCCTGAGTTACAGGATGGAACTTTTCTCCTGAGTTACAGGCAGATCTTGTTTCCCGAGTTACCGGAAGCTCTTTCTCCTGAGTTACAGGCAGACTTTTATTCTGAGTTACATCAGACTATTTATCCAAAGTTACAGGAAACTCTTTTCTCCTGAGTTACAAGCTGAATTTTCTATCCTGAATTACAGGTAAGATCTTTTCACTTGAGTTACAGGCAAACTTTTTATTCTGAGTTACAGCAGACCTTTTCTCCTGAGTTACAGACAGGACCTTTCCTTCTAAGTTAAAGGTAGGACCGTTTCTCCTTAGTTACAGGCAAGGCCATTCCTCCTGCGTTACAGGCATGACCTTTCCTCCTGATTACAGGCAAGCCCTTTCCTCCTGAGTTACAGGCAAGCCCTTTCCTCCTAAGTAAAGGCAGGACCTTTTCCCCTGAGTTACAGGCAAGCCCTTTCCTCCTAAGTTGAAGGCAGGACCTTTTCCCCTGAGTTACAGGCAAGGCCTTTCCTCCTGAGTTACAGGTGGGACCTTTTCTCCTGAGTTACAAGCACGACCTTTCCTCCTAAGTAAAAGCAGAACCTTTTCTCCTGAGTTACAGGCAAGGATTTTCCTCCTGAGTTACGGGCTAGGCCTTTCCTCCTAAGTTGCAGGCATGGCCTTTCCTCCTAAGTTACAGGCAAGGCCTTTCCTCCTAAGTTGCAGGCAAGGCCTTTCCTCCTAAGTTACAGGCAAGGCCTTTCCTCCTAAGTAAAGGCTGGACCTTTTCTTCTGAGTTACAGGCAAGGCCTTTCCTCCTGAGTTACGGGAAAGGCCTTTCCTGCTAAGTTGCAGGCATGGCCTTTCCTCCTGAGTTACGGGAAAGGCCTTTCCTCTTAAGTTACAGGCAAGGCCTTTCCTCCTAAGTTGCAGGCAAGGCCTTTTCTCCTAAGTTACAGGCAAGGCCTTTCCTCCTAAGTTGCAGGCAAGGCCTTTCCTCCTAAGTTGCAGGCAAGGCCTTTTCTCCTAAGTTAAAGACATGACCTTTCCTCCTGATTTACAGCAGACCATTTCTTCAGAATACATTCAAGAAATTTTCTCCGAAGTTACAGGCAAGTACTTTTATTTTGATTTACAGGCAAGACCTTTTCCCTATGTGGTCTTTAAAGTATAAATATCTATACATTTTGATCTTAATTATACAGAAAATTATATGAATATAATTAAACATAAAAACACATGTGTTTCAAGAAATATTCGAGGTAGGATGCTTAGAATTTAACCAGTTATACGATATTGAATGTAATTATTCAATATTTATATCATATATAATAGTATGTTTGTGAGACTGAAACATTAAACTGAATGGCGTTGTGCGGGAGTGCAGCGGTGGGACGAAGGAGGATAAAGGGCGCATTGGGCAAAGTGTAATACAAGATTTGTCTCTGGAAGAAAAATTGTACGGAATGAATAATTTAGTCTGAGGACGCCCAGACAGGATACAGTTACTGCGCCTACCCGTGTCTGTCCCTAAGGGAGGATTACTCACGACTTAGATGACTCGCGCCGATTGAAAGAAACTAATTTTGCTCCGCAGAGGGCTTTTCACAACAAACGTTAAAGCAAAGGAAAGAAGACGTTGCTATGGATTTTTTTAATGCAGTATTGTTGCTATTAATTGTAGAAAATATTATTTTTCGTTCTTTGTTAAATTTATAATTAAATATATTTTATTAATTCTAAAGCAATCCAGCTTAGTAAGAAATCTAAATATCTCAAGTTAATTACGACTTACAGATATGTTCCAATACGTCCTCAATTAAATTACGTATTAACATTATTTAAATTTAAAATAACGGATGATAACTAAATAGAATCTAATCAGTTCGTGATGTTATCTAAAACTACCAGAGGCTTCATGAATCTGCTATATAAATGAATTCTCTGTCTAGCATGTACTCAGAACTACCACTTCCGCGACAGTTTTAGCGCTATGTTCTTTGTAAGATTTCCAAACTGCTGTTGCTTGGTGTGGGCCATATTTATTCTCCTTACGTTTACACTTGTTGTCTGGAGCTAGTTGAGATTTCGAACCCACATTTTATGAATTGCACTTCTAATTAGTTCCCTGTCGGTGGAAATGCCATGTTGCCAATTCCGCTTTCAATCTATATGCATCAAGGATTTGACGCTTCCCGCTTCAGAGATTAGACGTTTATTAATTCTTGCTCTTTAATTCTAGCATTTATTTCCCTGTCATTAGTAGCTTTATTGTAAACAAACACTAAGAACTTTATAAAGCTCAATCTTTTTAAGTCATGAATATTCATATTAGCATGTGTGAGCTAACTCTGTTTAGCATGGCATTAGCTCTTCTATTGCGAATTTCAAGACGAAATTTTCTATTCCCTCCTTCAAGTCACTCAACATTTCCAGCATTCCTAATAATATTTATATCATTTCTATTTATTCTTATCCCTGTTGAGGTATGAGACAAGCTTCTTGAAATATAAACTGCGACTAAACAAAGACGGGGATATTATTTAAACTCAAAGGACATCTCTAAGTATTAATGTCTCTTTCGCGTGTGGTCCTTCCAATCGCTTGTTGGGTCTAATGCAGGCTTTTTATTGTGCGTTCCATTTTATAAAAGAATTCACAAATTTATTTTTATCAAACTGGTCACTTTAGTGGTACTACTGTCATGTGTGAGAACATTGCAAAGTTACAAGCACACCCGCGCTTGAGACAGTAGGGCAGCTGGAGGGCGGGCGCACGATCTGAAAGCAAGGTCCGGGCAGGCACGACTCCGAGAGCGTTGTTCTGCCGCGGAACACTTCCTAATATAACAAATAAGTGCTAACCTTTGTGCAATCCAATGAGGGGGGAGCAGGCCTTATTCCGAAATATCACCTGCTCCTGGAGGCTACTGTATGAAATATTCAATTAGTAATCATATGTGGTAATTACCTGCTAGCCAGACGTCACCTATTTTGTAAAAACCGACCCAAACAAAATTTGGTTATGAAACCCAAATAATTGGAAATTTTGAAAGTCACATTTAACTTCATTAACAAACACTAAACTATAAACTCAAGGTATTTTTATTAATTAGAATTTTAAATTGTTATATTATAGCTAAATAGAATACAATTTATATTATTACAGTTTTACAAATATCAAACCATTAATTAAATTCAATGAATTAATTCTAGTTTTATAAGGGAGAAAAACTTTTCCCTAAAGGGACAAGGTATGCAATACAGCTATGTCGTAATCATTTGACTTAAAATAAAACTTATGATATCATAAGCTGATTTTATGTTATAGGTTTTGAGGTAGAACAATTGTTTTAACGCATAGGTTATATTACTTAAGTCATAATAATTCTAATTATTAATAAACAGCAACTAAAAAGAAACAATTTTACTTCTCTTTAACATCATTCCGTCGCCCTATTGCAGCTATAGTTTTGGCCCCGGCGTAAATCTGGCTACAAGTTTACAGACAAGTGTAACAAAAATGACAAAACAAATGTATCGGACTAATACATCTCACAGGAGTTAAATATTCTTTCAGTCATAGCTCATACCATATGTGCAGATTTGTAGCCTCGACTTATTCGATTATTTCTCGTACATTACCAGGGCATTCTTTTTTGGTCGAACACTACCTCCATCTTGGTAGGAGGCTGTGTTGCCGGGTTTCTATTTAATTGTTTTAAATACAAATTGCAGTTTGTCCCGAGAACCAGTTGATATTTATACAACTCGTAAAATAAATAAAAAACGTTTTTTAAACATCCATTTGTTTCAAACACACACGCAACCACACACCTTTAAAGTTTAGGGGATTAAGGAAACTTCTAATGTCGACAATTTCTAGTTAAGCCCGTTCGAATTAACTCTCTCTCTCTCTCTCTCTCTCTCTCTGTCTGTGTGTGTGTGTGTATGTATGTATGCGTATTGATATATATTACTTTCGCTATATATATATATATATATATATATATATATATATATATATATATATATATATATATTTGTTACATATTTTATTAATTACATTGTACAGTCGAATTTCAGTCATCTACAATTTCCAAAATGTTAGTTACCTTGGTTACAAAACAATGTCATAAATAAAGCTCTATGATTAAAAAATGAATGAAAAGAATAAAATAAACAAACTGGATTAGTGGTATCGAATCTTCCTTTAAAAACGGAAAATGCGGGAAGAAACTACAACACGGGAAAGAAATATAGAAAATTGCAAGGAAATTCACTTTCTTATTTTCCCACTTAATATTGTTATTCTGACATATGTATATACATATTTATATTAATTGTAATTATAAAACTAAAAGAAACTAAATACAATTTTTTTGTTGATTTTAGTAGAAATTGTCTTTTAAAAAAGTTTATATTATTTGTTTTCAGATATTGTCGCCAGTTTTAATCTTGGGGACCAAAAGGAAATAAATGTCTGAAACACTGACGGAAATATTTAATTGCATTAAATAACTATTTATACAGGTTTGTGCTATTCGGCGGAGCTCGGATTATTTACACTTTGAGGAATTCATAAAATAAGTTTTTTTACGTACATTTACTTTCGCTAAGTAAGCGTTGCCTCTGGGTTTGACTAAAAGCTCTATGTCAC